>CM059266.1:16951280-16963780 GCA_030347295.1 Setipinna tenuifilis | reverse complement strand
ACACACACAAGCACACATACACACACACACACACACACAATCACACATACATACACACACACACACACACACACATTCAGTCACCCAGTCACTCCCAGTGTGCTGTAACAATGGGAGGAAACATTGCGACTCTCACACATTCCTCTGGAGGACGGCCACACCAGGCTGCATGGGTCAGGCTCCTGATCTCCACTGCTCTGAGACCAGCGTAAACGCTTATTCATGCTCCAGGGTTAACGGAGTGATCTCAACCTCCTTGTGTATCAATACACAAGCTCCATAGGAAATTTCTCATTCTCCATTGAATATCGTTATACTCAGACAGGCTGAACAGGGAGATGTTTGTAACTTGCATGCAGTCTTGGGTAACCTGGCTTTAGAAGTTACAACCCCATAACCAAGTGTTTGTTCAGGCAATTTACTAAATCAATGAATTATCAAAATCACCTGGTTCTACTTGTGCCACCAGTACATGTAAAACAGGTGGTTTCATTAATTAGTTGATATAGTCAAGGGCAGTAACAACAAATTAATATTGGGTGTGGGATTGTAATATTGGCTGTAGGATTGTAACTTCTAAAGCTGGGTTATCCAACACTTCCTGCTTGCACACCCACAACACCCACTAAATTAGAGCCATGAGTCAATGACAAAGCTATTGACAAATTGAGATCAGAAAAATAGTCTAGTTCAACATAAGCTTAATTTAGGAGACCCAAATAGATGACCATACTGATCTAATCACAAAACGATTCCACTAAAACTACTCTAAACTTCGTAAATCTCCACAAAGTTTTCAGACAACCCAGCTAATGATAGTTTGATAATGAAAATATGGTGCAGTATTCAGTATTCATCTTTTCTGACAATTAAAAAGTATCCTCTGGATAAGTCTGTTGTGGTCTAACTGGCAGAGTGCCTTCCATTCACCCTCTACTGACACTCTCAAGTCACAGTCCCTCACAAACACTTACTCCACAATCAGGCCAATGTCGTTTGGAGGAAATAACATCTTTTCAACCGAGACCACATTTGTACCACATTTAAAACAAAAGTTCCTAATTTGGGTACTGAAGCCTTGCAGGACATAACTCCCAAACTGTGACCCAGTAATAGGATGCTCATAAGCATAAGCCATAGTGCTGATCTGGGTAAGGACTGGACTGACCTTCTCACTCCACAGGTTGTGATTGTCAGTGCCCTCGGCGAATAGGAAGTCTTGGAGTAGGCGCAGGAGGCGGAGCAAATTAGGATGGTGGGGCGGAGTCACTCCGGCAGCGTCCCGCAGGTCTGACAGAGACGACTCCAGCATCATCTCAAGCAAGCTACACACACACACACACACACACACACACACACACACACACACACACACATATATATACAAACAGGACGACATGAAATGTGAATAGGTTTGCTACTGTAACCCTTTATATTTGCACATACATTTTGTAGACATTTTCTTGTGTATGAGTGTGCTATTTGCATAGTTGTCAGTGTCTGCATATGGAACTGTCTCCTGCATGCATGTCTTCCAGAGGCATAGCCAGAAAACATAAAATGGGTGGACCCAGAAAAAACCAGGTGGGCCTTACTCAAAACACACAGGTTATTTTTATTAGCCTTCGGATTAGGTGGGCCTGATTGACAAGTGGGTAGCTACACCTGTGATGTCTTTATACCTGCGCTTGATGCCATCAGGTGGGCATATTTGTATAGTTTTCAGTGCTTGCATATATATCTACATATATTTATGTATCATACATATATGTACTGTATGTATCATATATGAATGCCTCCTCCATATGTAACTGTCTCCTGTGTGCATGTGTTCACACCTGCGCTTGATGTCATCAGGCGGGCGTACAAGCTGGCAGGAGCTGCCGAGCTTGGTGAGGACGGAGAAGACCTGTCCCCTCTCCCTCCACACCACGTCCTCCGGGCCCTCCGCCCCGCTCCACAGCACCGAGAACACGATGTTGGTCAGCAGGTTACACAGCTCCTCCTCTGGGGCCTGCTGCTCCAGGACAGGGCAAAGGGGACACACATACACACACACACGCGCACACACACATACGCACACACACACACACACACACACACACACACATGCACACATGCACACACACGCACATGCACGCACATGCACACACACGCACAAACACACACACACACACACACACACACACACATACAGAGAGAGAAAGAGAAAGAGAGAGTGAGAGTGAGAGATAGAGAAAGAAAGAGAAAGAACAAATACAGATAGAAAGAAAGAGGAAAGGAAAATCAGAAGGACGATGATTAGAGATATTAAAACCAACAGAGAGTTTCACTTCACCTATTTGGTTTTACATCACGGTTTACTACACTACATACCGCATCAGTTTTACAAAACTTCATAATGTGATAGTATCTACAGTATATATCTATATAACCGTATCTACAGTACAGCATACTATCCTCATGTCTGGAGAGAGGACTGACTCGTACATTACATTTGTCAGTATAACTGCCATCTATCTATCTATGAATGCAAGGAACATCTGTGTGTCTGCATCTGTGTCTCACTCTGTCTGTTCCACACACAGCTCTTGAACAATATTTGGTAGGTCTCAAATTTCAAATATATCAGTAAAACAAGCTTTAATTCCCTTTTGTCTGTGTGTCACTCTGGGTACCGTAACCACTCCCCCCTCTCACACAACATGGCTGCATCAATAGATACTGCACTAGTAGTGGCAAATGTATTTGGGTGTTGGCTTCTGTGACAGCAGAAGTAGAGGGCAGCTGAGGGCAGCTGAACACAGATGTCTGCCCAAGCCCACAGTGACCGCGGACAGGTGAGAGATGAAAGAGTGAGAAGAAGGGAGGAGGAAGCACAGATGCTCACTTCCTCTAAACTCACTTCCTCTTTCCTCACTTCCCCTCACAGGTAGAAAGACCCAGCTCTGACCACAGACCTTTGGTTCCTACTCAGAGTAGACTGACACACAGATACAGAGACACAGACAGACACACACACACACACACACACACACAAATACACACATACACACATACACATACACATACACACACACACACAGATGCGCACACACACAAACACTTGTGTATGTCAGTAGAAGGTGAGTGGCAGATGTGTGTGTGTATGTGTGTGTATGTGTGTGTGTGTGTGTGTGTGTGTGTGTGTGTGTGTGCATGTGTGTGTGTACCTGTGGGTTGGAGGTGTTGGAGATGCTGTCGGCCGTGGGCTGCTCGGTGCTGTAGCTGGCCTCGTCCAGCACGTTGGACAGGCTGGAGCTCTTGCGCGGCCGCGGGCCCAGGAAGGTGCGGCTGTGCTCCAGGGGGGAGGGGGTGTCGCACTGGCTGCCCGCCGGCGTGTGGGTGGAGGCCGGGCCCTGACCCTGACCCTGACCCCCGCCCCCACCACCGCTGCCCCCCGTGCCCAGGTCCAGCTCGAAGGGGGAGGTGCCGAAGGGCGAGAGGGGGTGGTAGGGGCCCTCCTCCTCCAGCCGGGAGGAGCCGCCGGGGATGTCCACCGTGTTGGAGAAGGACGAGGAGCGGCTGCTGCGCTCTGTGGAGTCGAACGACTTGAAGTGGAGCGACTCGCCGAGGCCCTTCAGCGAGGTGTGCGGCGGCGACTGGGACGAGAAGTCCGAGAAACCTTCCGACACGTCGTTCTGCACCTCCTCCTCTTCCTCCTCCTCCTCCTCGTCTTCCTCGTCCTGGCCGTGGTAGGGCATGAAGACGTCGGTGGCGCGGTGGTCCTCGATCACGCTGTCGTCGCGGCGCAGGAGTGGGGGGCGGGCCGTGCTGGGGTCCAGCGAGCTGTGGGGGCTGGACCCTGATTGGCTGGCAGCACGAGACTCGTAGGACTCCTTCACGTAGAGCTTGGTCAGCACGTCCTGCCAACCAGGCTGCCGCGCCAGCTGACGCACGTACTCCTCACTCGAGTAGATGAGGTGGAAGAGCTGAGGGAGGGAGAGAGAGGGAGAGAGAGAGAGAGAGAGAGAGAGAGAGAGAGAGAGAGAGAGAGAGAGAGAAAGAGAGAGAGTGAAAGAGAGAGAGGGAGGGAGAGAGAGAGAGAGAGAGAGGGAGGGAGAGAGAGAGAGAGAGAGAGAGGAGAAGAGGCAAAATAACTCACATTTCTTGTTTTTAACCTGTTTGATTTATTTATTTTTCATCATCTTTCCACTGTTGTTTCAATTATTGTTGTGACAATAAAAAGGCATTCTATTCTATTCTATTGTATTCTACTTTACTCTACGCTATTCTATTCTATTGTTCCACTGGAGAAGATAGAAAGAGTCTGTATTGTCCCACAGGGATAGTCTGTTTTACTCATGCCATATCATGTTACAAGTGGCAGGTGTGTAGACGTGTAGACAATCGGCAGGACAACAGATGGGGTTAGAGACGCAGACACTATTGAAAACTGCACAGCACTTACACTAGACATTAGTACAAATAAGCTGACGCTAGACAGAAATGTGACTCCAGGTGACAACATGTTATTAGGGTGCCCGAGGCAGTAGTTTGTCCTCCAAAGCGTAGTGGATTTTAGGAGGGGGGGAGTGAAAAATTAAATGGCAACAAATGGCCGCAATATCCTGAAATGCTTTTTTTTTTCCTGCCACTCTAACACCCTGTTACACACTGGCAGCCAACCTTAAAAGGGACTTTAGCTAATCATTTCCTCCTGTCAAAGTATTACCATCGGTGACTTATAAATTCACAACAGGTAGGAGTGTGCTCATTTTAAATGAAAACATTATGTTTGGAGAAAGAATGCCAAAGATGTAGGTCAAGGGGCGGTCAAGTTAGCTGGCATTTAAGCTTGAAATCATTTGTTGCACATGTGAAGACATCCTACGCTGAAGAAAAGAGTAAACAAAAGACAAACAAAAAGCAGACAGAAACATACATGTGAAAAAGCCAGTGTAAAGCCACAGTAATAGGGCCAACACAAAGGGAGGTCCACCGTGCAAAGGCAAAAGACCGCAACTTCAATTTTGGGTGAAAATGAGTTATTGTCATGGTTGTAGTTATAGTCATTTTTGGAACAATAAACATCATTTTTATCATGTGGTCAAATATCTCAAGTCAATTTTGTTGGGTGTGGGAGATGTGTGTGGGAGTTTTTTTGTTAAAAAATAAAATGTTGTCTTGTGTTGATGTTCCATAACACTGAAAACTCACGCAAGAGTAAGATTTTTAAAGTAATTTTTCTCAGTTTCACACTCTGGTGAGTTAAGGTGATTTTGCCCTTGTAGGGCAGAGATGGGGGGGGGGGGGGGGGGGGGGGGCAGAGATGGGGGAGGGGGAGCTGTGGGCTGCTGCTGACCTTCCGACACATGTCCAGCCGCACGGTCAGGTCTGAGCGATGGGACAGGTACACCACCGCCAGCAGATCCCGGAAGTTAGGAGTCGAATCTGAAAAAAGACAAAAAAACAACAAAAAAAAAAAAGCAGTTATAAATACACACACACACACACGCACACACACACACACACACACACACAAGTACACAAGTACACACATACACAAGTACACACATACACACACATACGCACACATACACACTTTATGTGTGTCAGTAGAAGGTGATGTGGGTGATGTGTGTGTGTGTGTATGTGTGTGTACCTGTGGGTTGGAGGTGTGGGAGATGCACACAACACAAAAAACAGACCATCGCACCCACATGTATCTATGTACTTAGTGTCACATTCACACAGATAGATTTACATGCGCATAAATATGTGGCTTCAGATAGGCTTACAGAATACACACACTGCACACACACACACACTGCAAACTAGTATACTAATATACTAACAGACAGACACAAAACCCCCCCACACAACTTAGCTGGCATCTTAAAACACTTTTCATTCAAGAATGAATCCATTATGGTCCATTATGTGAGACCACACACCCACACTACAAATGGGTTTCAGTGCAGTACATTAATCCAAACACACTCCCACACACACAGACAGACAGTCAGTCAGACTCATTATTACTTTGGGGCTCTATCGCTGCTGCGGTGATCTCACCTGTGGCCAGGACCTGCTCGTACAGACAGCGGATGGTCGTCATGGTGACGGGGATGTCCTCCAGGAAGCACACCAGGCCCAGGTAGCCCGAGTCTCTGAGCTTGATGCGGTGCTTACTGCGCTCCTGCACACGCTCGCTCTTCAGCACTTTATACAGCACCTGGACAGGTCAAATAGAAGAGATTTATTTATTTTATTTTATTTTTTTGTAATTTTTATTTAATATGACAGGACAGTGAGGAGTGGGACAGAAAATGAGTGGGACAGAGAGCGAAAGATGGGGAAGGGTTCGGAAATGACCCAGGGCAGACTCAAACCTGGGTCACCATGGGCACTTCCCTATTCATAGTACAGTGGCTCCAACCATTGGGAAATGACCCAGGCCAGACTGGAACCTGGGTCCCTATGGGCACTAATGGGCATTAATGCAAACCTCCCAAAACAGAGAAGAAATAACATATGCATGTAACTCTTCCATGGCGCTGACAATTACTACAACAACAGAAATTCGTATTATATTTGACTGTAATATACACAGCCTGTCAAGGGAGGAGCTTTTATGGAGAGTACCAGACAAGATATGGGAGCTGTTAGGAGGCCTGGGGTAGCCTATGGGGACGACTGTGAAATGCAATATAATAAAACATCATTACGCATTAACTACTAAGAGTGTCAGCCACCACTTTGAGATACACCTCTAAGACAAAAAAAACATTTTTCTTGCTACCAATACCAATTTAGAAAATAGGATCAGAGAAATTGCTAGGTGAACACTCTATAAGTGCAGATTGCAGATGCAAATTAGCATGAGGCTAACTCTGGTACAATAAATGAAATTGCAACACTTATGTTTAAAACTGTACATGGTCCCTAATACATACAATAAATTACAGTCTGCAATAATATGAATGCGGTGGTGATGGCTGAACTAAATGAAGGCTGAAGTCAAATGCGTATGAGGGTGCTGGGAGGCTGTGCCACTGAGGCAGGGAATGTTTCAGCCCTCCATGGGGACCAGGGCTCACTATGGCACACTTATGACAACTATGCTCCAGAGGTGATACCTCAAGAGCTCTTACGCACGTCTCACACACACACACAAACACACACACACTCACTGTTACACACACACACATATACACACACACACACTTTTACACTCACTGTTACACACACACACACACACACACACACACACACACACACACACACACACACACACACACACACACACACACACACACACACACACACACACTAGACTATACACACATTAGACTCAGTCTGTAAGTCCATACGCACATAAACACACACACACACTATTTCACACATGCACACTCGTTTTGCCATGACATTGTCAAAGCCACACCAACAGCAGCTGAAGAAGGAGACTCTGACCACAGAGGGGAGTTGACTCTAAGGTACTTGAAGCATATGGTCACTTCAGGAAAGCTGTCTCATGAAGAGTTCATGAAAATAATCGCTACATATAAGCCCTACCTGTTCAAATTCATCTCATTACAAACACTATGGAGCAAGGGGTATAGAGGACTGGTATGAGGTTATGAACTGGAGCAACAATGGGCATGTTTGAAATGACTGGCTGGCTGAGTGGCTGGCTTTAAGCAATGCATTCTGGATTTGAGATAGTGACCTTTTTGAAGAATCCAAATGTCACTATACCACATGGGTGGGTACAGTGATGTCTGCACGAGATTGTCGAAAAACATCACTATTTCAAGTGCAGAATGCATTGCTTTAAATCAACACTAGTCAAGTAGTTTTTTCAACCTTAAAGTACGGTTTCCAAGATCAGTGGTTCATCAACTCAAAACAGAGTGAACAACACTTCTGAATTCTATATGCAATCATACTATGCAGGTTTGCAGACGCGATCGCTACGATCTCTAGTTCAAATGAGACAATTCCACTTCCAACCAGTAGGGTGACCGAAGGTAAAAAAAAAAAAAGTGCTTTAGTGTTTCTTTAAGTCAGCCACTCAGCCAGCCAGTCATTTCAAACAAGCCCAGTAGTTCCCAGGAGGAGGATGAGGATGATCATGATGATGTGTGCTGGTCCACTCACCCGGAACACCCTCTCGCGGGTCTCGTCGGAGAAGCCGGGCTTGAGCAGCAGGCAGTAGAGCTGCTCCACCCCCCACTCCAGCAGCACGCTCAGGGCCTGGTCCCGCGGGGGAGGGCAGCGCAGCACACTGTACACCACGTCCAGCGCACTGATCACCTGCACGGATTACAAACACACACACACACACAGACACATTATATATATATACACAACATCCAGCGCACTGATCACCTGCACGGATTAGACACACACACACACACACACACACACATTATTTATATATATATATATATATATATATATATATATATATATATATATATCCCATGTCCAGCACACTGATGACCTGCACGGATTATAAACACACACACACACGTACGCAAACACAATATATATATACACTACTTCCAGTGCACTGATCACCTGTATGGATATGCACACACACACACACACACACACACACACACACACACACACACACACACACACACACACACACACACACACACAAACACAAACACAAACACAAACACACACACGCACACACGCACACACTCTATATATATATATATATATATACACTACGTCCAGAGCAATGATCACCTGTACAGATAGGGTATAAGTTACATTGTTTTGTTTCCTACATAGTGCACTATATAGTGAATAAATTAACATTTCGGGTTCCGCAGTGGACAGAGATGGCTTCTGGATTTGGGCCTCAGAAAGTGAAAACCCTGCCATGTGTTGTTTCTTCCTGTGCCCTTAACAAGGGGGATTGCACTAATTAGCTCATCTACCTGTCTGGTTATTTGTGTGCTCATTAGGGTCAGCTGGTTCAGAACATTATTGGATCAAATATGTGTCAGATGTCTACCCCTGCTAATGCAAAATGAACGAGGGAGGCTTAAAAAAGACTTCAAAGCCAGTGTTAAGAGGAGGGGGAGGAGAGAAGAGAAGAGAAGACAGGACAGGAGAGGAGAAGAGGGGAGAAGAGGGGAGAGGAGAGGAGAGAAGAAGAGGGAAGAGGAGAAGAGAGCAGAGGAGAGGAGAGGAGAGAAGAGAGGAGAGGAGAGGACAGGACAGAAGACAAGACAATAGAAGAGAGGAGAGAAGAAGAGAGGAGAAGAAAAGAGAGGAGAAGAGAAGACAGGAGAGGAGAGGAGAGGAGAACAGAGGACATGAGGAGAGAGGGGAGAGGAGAGGGAGTGAGGTCAGGGAGCCTGTTGTACCTGCTGCTCATCTGAGGTGATGCAGGCGTAGGCCAGCACGCTGTGGAGCTCCTCTGGAGTGGTGGACTTGAGCAGGAAGTCCTTGAGCAGAGAGAAGAGGGAGATCTGCACCGTCTGTCTCTCGTCCGACAGAGGGCTGCCATCCTTCTCCACACTGCAGACAGACAGACAGACAGACACACACACACACACACACACAGGCATACACACACACACACGCGCACACACACACACACGCACACACACACGCACACACACACACACGCACACACACACACACACACACACAGGCACAGGCACAGGCACGCAGGCACACACACACACACACACACACACACACACACACACACACACACACACAGGAGGAAAAGACAGCTATAAGCATGCATGCCATGGGACTACATCTCAGCTGTGCTCCTTGCCATATGCCTAACTATATGCCAAATATAGAAATGATGTCAAGTGTGACACTTTGTGTGTACTGTGCTATGTGTGAGTGTGTGTGTGTGTGTGTGTGTGTGCGTGTATGAGTGTGTGGGGGTGAGGGTGAGAAAGGAGAAAGAAAAAGTGAAAGAGAGAGGGGAGAAACAGAAAGGAGAGAGAGAGACAGAGAGATGTATGTGCCTGCCAGAGCTTCTCAGTGTCCTGTAGTGTGTGTGTGTGTGTGTGGCTGTCCGGTTGTTGTGTGTGTGCTGTCCGGTTGTTGTGTGTGTAATTGCTCCGGTGGCGGTCACCTGTAGTGAGTGCGTATGGAGTCCAGGATGTATTGCACTCCGTACTTCCTCCGTGTGCGCTGCTTGCTCTCCTTCAGCACGGAGGACAGGTACTGGACATGGCCTTCACCACACAAACAAACAAGAGAAATTTTCTAGGGTTAAACACACACTCATTCATATTCACATTCCTATTCACATCCATTTAGAGTTTAAATTGAGCCGGAAACCTCCAGAACTCAGCTCCACCTCCTCACCTTGGCAATACAACTAGCTAACCGGAGCTACGACTGCTACAGTATTTATAGTAATACAACAGAGGAAGATATTGACCACTGTGAGTAAAGAAAAGTAAAGGGCTCCCCCTCCTTACCAAAAGCAATTTAACAACTGCATACATCTATATCCCAGCAAGCAAATGTCATAAACAATTTCAGAGGGCTAGTAAAATATCTGAGCTCCTAACACCCAAAGGCCACCCAAAGGGAGGTTAGTTTTTGGCAAAAAAAGGTCTCAGAAATAACCAACGGTCCTTCTGCTGTCACCTTTTCTCTCACAGAGTCCCATTTGTGTGTTGTGTGTGTGTTGTGTGAGTTTGAGTGTGTGTGTGTGTGTGTGTGTGTGTGTGTGTGTGTGTGTGTGTGTGTGTGTGTGTGTGTGTATGTGTGTGACTGTGAGTGTGTGTTTGTGTGAGTGTGTGTGTGTATGTGTGTGACTGTGAGTGTGTGTGTGTGTGTGTGTGTGTGTGTGTGTGTGTGTGTGTGTGGTTTATGTGTGTGTGTGTGCGTGTATGTCTGTGTGTGGTGTGTGTGTGTAGTTCTGTGTTTGTCTGTGTGTGTGTGTATGTGTGTGTGAGAGAGCCTTCTCATTCTGTAGTCATGGAGAGCTCCCTGAGTTATCAGCAGGTGTGGGGGAGGCTAAGTGCTAACGCTAACGGCTGCCCCGGGCGGATGAAAGGGGCTCTCTGTGTGCGGGCACCGCGGCCGGTCATGGGGACACCACTCTGCATATGAAAGGAGCCGCGCTCCAGCCTTCACTCCTGTGTGCTCAGCCTGACTGTGTGTGTGTGTGTGTGTGTGTGTGTGTGTGTGTATGTGGAGCGTGGCTATGAATAACTGCGCTTGTGTGCAGGTGAGTAAGGGTGTATGTATGTCATGGTGTGTGCGTGTGTGTGTATGTGTGTAAGTGAAAAACTAATATGCCTGCATTTGTGTGTGTGTGTGTAAGTGCTGACTGCTGTGTTTCTGTATGCATAATGCATTTGCAGAGCAATGTGTGAGTTTACACATGTTTGCACATGCATGCCGGTGTATATGAATCAGTGTGCCCATGTGGATGCATTTGTTTGTGTATGCATGAGTATGTGTGTCTGTGTCTGTGTTTGTGTGTGTCCATGTGTATGCGTCTGTTTATCTGTTTGTGTGTATATGGGTGCCTGTGTGTGCGTCTGTGTATGCGCCCATGTGTATATATGCATGTGTCCATGTGTATCTGCGTGCATGTGTGTATGCGCACACACGCACGCACGCACGCACGCACCGCACGTGTGTGTGTGTGTGTGTGTGTGTGTCCTCTGGTGGTCTGTCACCCACCCAGGCAGACGGCGAAGTGGCTGCGGCACCAGATGCGGGGGTGGAAGAGCAGGTGCTGGTAGAGCTGCGCGAGCAGCGAGCTGTGGCCCTCACTGGACACCTGCTCCAGCAGGAACTGGCACGCCATCAGCACACTCATGTCCATCAGCCCGCTCGACACCTGCACTCCGACACACACACATACACGCATGCATGCACACATACACACACATACATACATACATACATACACACACACACACACACACACACGCACGCACGCACGCACGCACGCACGCACGCACGCGCACGCACGCACGCACGCACGCGCACACACGCGCACACACACACGCATACACACACGCACGCAAGCACACACGCAAGCACACACGCAAGCACACGCACACACACACAGAGGCCAGTGGAGGAAGAGGAAGAGAGAGGACAAGAGAGGAAGAGAGGAAGAGTTAGTTACAGATTAAAGTTACATGGTTTAATATGTAATGTATATTACATATAATTATATAACGTAATAATGTATAACGTATATATGATGTTTGTTTTAATGTACTTGTTTATATGCATATTTCAGTGTGTATAGGTGTGTGTATATCTAAGTTAATTTCCAGACAAGATATAGACAGGACAAGATGCCTTTATGGTCAATACACACAGGATACAGTGACAAGTGAGACCTTTTCAGTAAACAACGTATTCTCTAAAAAGAATACACATATGCACATCTATGTATAAAAGGTGGAAAAATAGGTAAAAGATTTGTATTATTTATTAAATATTAAGTATTATGACAGGTATGGTTACTTCAGGTGTCTCCTTAAAGTCAG
>CM059266.1:16928780-16946280 GCA_030347295.1 Setipinna tenuifilis | reverse complement strand
TCCCCACCACAGACCTGCTCCAGCAGGGGCAGCAACGCTCCCATCCCCCCGACCGAGTTCAGCACATCCTGCAGACCACACCACACCACAGTTTTTTTTTAATGTGACCACAACAATTCATGTCAAAATCTCCCCAAGCATGTCTGTGTTCGCAGAAATCATAAAATGGATGGGCCCAGAAAAAAAATCAGGGTCATTTTTTATTACCAAAACAGTCCATGGAACTTATAAAGCCTTCTGACTGGGTGGGTCTGATTGACAGGCTCTATCACTCTAAAACTTACAAGTTATTTTAACTTTAAACTTGCTGCTCTAACTATTTCATCTCACTACAAGGGTTAATTCAGCCATGAACACAGCAGAACGCAAATAATTCGCCATTCTGGTATGATCAAGGTGAGATTTACAACATCATCAAAAAAACAAAACACCTAAAACTAAAAAAAGCTAAATCTGCTTACGACTGCAAACTAGCAGTGCCAAACAGACCTTGATGTGCCAGTTGACCACGCGGTGCCCGGTCAGTCTACCATCGTACTGGTGGTTGGGCGACAAGTCCAGACATATCTGGCTCTTGAAGGCCTGCAGGAAGAACATAACACATAAGAACATCTAAAGCTTGCCCTGAGAACAGGGCCAGGCCAACGGTCACCGGTTAACCAGCGCTGCACACAGACTCTGTACCTGAGGAGTGTAGTAGAGCAGCAGTTTGCTATTGAGCTCCGAGAGCTCTCCATCGGATTTGAACAGGCACACGTTGTTTGGACCTGAGAATCAGAATCAGAACCAGAATCAAAATCAAAATAAGAATTTGTTTTATTGGCCAAGTAGACTTACATATACAAGATATTTAACTCTGGTAGATGCTAGCTCTCTATACACTCAAAATATAGATGTAGCATGTATACATTCAATAGACACATGTAAATACATAGACACATACTGCACTATGAAGACAATATACATATAGGCACCTAGTATAGGCAATAGTATACTGTACATAGGCACATGGGACTGTAAGAGATGGTCAGATGAAGATAAGGTACTGTGGAGCATGTAGTGTGCTTATCTAACATGTGCATCACTGGCAGACATTCAACATGAAGAAAAAAAAGTATTTATGCACGTGTGAGTCTGTTTGTGAGTGTGGGTATTGTGCATACTTGCACTGTCACGTGGCTGTGTTTTTGTCAGTGCTTCAGCATGTTTGTACTGCAGTTCTTCCTCTCCCTCCCTCTGACAGTTAATATAACACTTTACATTGTAAAAGATATAACACTTTTACAATGTAAAGTAGGCAGTGTACAGCTTACACCTACTTTACATTGTATCAAAGTGATATATCTTCAGACTTCTCCCATGGAAAGATACAATAAAAAAATGTACAAAAATGTGAGGGGTGTACTCACTTTTAAGTGACATACTGTATGTAACTATATTGCCTTGTGTAAGTCTGTGTGTGCATATCTGGAAATGTATCTGTGATGTGCAGATGTGTGTGTGTGTGTGTAAATGTATGTTGTGTGTCTGTGTGTGTGTGTGCCTGTGTATGCGTGTGTGTGGATATACCTGCGGTATACAAAGTACGTGTCTGGGCAGGCTGGAGGGCCTCGTAGCAGATGAAGGCCGTCCCCAGCAGGCCGTCCAGCGAGGTGGGGGTCCCCCACTCCGTGTCCTGCAGCCCCGCTGGGATGGTGTGCACCGGGGCGTCCCGCACCCCCCCGAGGCCCCAGCGGCCCGCTGCAAAGGATGCTGGGAAGGACTGGGAGCGGGTGAGGGTGCTGGGGTGGGCCGGGAAGGCCAGCTCGTTGTTGGAGCCGCTGAGGGAGGGCGGGGGGAAGGTGGGGGAGGTAGAGGTGGTGGTGGTCCGGTGGCCCGCGGAGCCGATGCAGCAGGACGTGAAAGGCTGCACCGACAAGAGGAAATGTTGTCATTCTTTTTTTGTTATAAAAAGATAGATACAATAAAGTCTGCCTGTCTGTCTATCTCTGTCTATCTCTATCTAGCTCTCTCTCTCTCTCTCTCTCTCTACTTATTTTCTGATATACTGAACAACTTTTTTGAGATCCAAAGTTCATAAGACTCCAGTGCAGAAAATAATGTTCATCCAAGGTCAAATAAAGTTCGTATTCAGGAAGGCTTAAATCTCTTCTTCCAAAGGTACTCTTCCTAGGTGCACAGGTATCTTGTGTTTTCTGTAAACTGAGGGCCCTTTTTTTGTAGATAGCATTACACTCTCAGTGTCTCCCTTTCACCCCCCCCCCCCCGTCTTTCCCTCCCTCCCTCTTGCCAGCACCCTCTCCTTCCGCTCACCTCGTTCATAGAGGGGAAGCGTAGCTGGGCCGTCTTGACCTGCTCTCCGTCCACGTAGATGGTCACCGTGTTCTGGCCGAATGGCCGGCGGCCCGGAATGTGTACGATGTCCACCGAGTGCTGGGAGGCAGAGTGATTTGTTTGTTTGTTTTGTTTCATTTGATTTAATGTTTAATGTAATGTCATATTAGCAACTGTGGCTATTTCATGGCCAAAACAGGTATGGCAAGACAAACATTAGAATTTAACAAACAAAATGGGAGAAACAGAGAAACGAAGCAAAGGAAAGAGAGCTCAGGTCATTCCCCCACCCCCCACCACCACAGACCAACCACCCCCTGGCCATAACCTAGCTACAAAGGATGGCATGGAAGGTGACCTGGTATCAGGGTATTGCAGGAACAGACTGTGTTCCTTGAATTATACATTTTAACAAGATACCCTGCTGACCTCATGAGACAGGGAGTTGGAAGTGGTGTACATTGATAATCTTATCTTTAAAAAGTGCATGACTGTACTCCTTCCTTTTAGAGGTCAAATATAGATATAACAAAGCAAGTCTTCTTAAACTTTCCACAGTATTTTTCTGTCTCAAATTCACTCTATTTAATTTAATACTGAAAGTTGTAGTACGACATGCACTGTTTCTAAACCAACATAATAATGTCAACCAACCAATAATACATCACAACAATTCCGATCACTGAATACTGTTTCTATGCTGCTATGACTGTTCCTTTGGGGCACATTTTAATTACAATTTGCATTTAGCTGACGCTCTTACCACAGCGACTTACAGTAAATTGGGCACTGGGACAGTCCCCCTGGAGCAATGTGGGCTAAGATGCCTTGTTCAAGGGCTCTTTAGCTAGGGATTAGGGTGATAGTAATACACTACCCCACCCACATTTTCTACAGGAATTTAAACTGTAACCCTCGGATTCCAAACTGCCTAGCCATTAGGCCCCAGCTGCCCCCCAGATTTAGGATTTACCCATGCAGAGTCCACCAGAGGCTGTTCAGGGAGGGCGACTGCCATGTAGTCTTTCTTGGTGCACACAGCCACCACCAGCACCCCCTCCATGGTGAAGAAGGCCTCAAAGCCTGTGCCACTGGCCGTGAAGAAGCTGAGGAGGACAGGCAGCACGGGATCACTCACAGCTCCCACAGGAAGCAGAGGACATACCCAGATATACATCCTATATATACGCAAAGGCAGTACAGTAGACAGTAGCTTTGGAAACAGGGCTCCCTTCATGTACCTGTACAAGTACTTGTTTTAGAGCCATGTTATTTAAATCCAGTGTGTAACATTTCTAGTTGTTCATTTTCAAAATCTGTGTTGCCCGTTCACAAACTTGTCCTTTTTAATGAATATTTACCACCACCATCAATTCCAAGTACTCCTATTGCCTTACAATTTTACATTTGTACATGCATAAACTTGGGCCGACGCTCCAATTTTCAGGGGCTACCTTAAAATATGTTAGCAGGTTAGAGAAGTGATGGATGACATCTACTTTCTGAACCCGCTAATCCTAATAAACTCACAAATCAACAGGCAAGTAGATCAACTGATCAATTAAGTCACCTGTCTGTGTTCAGTGTGCAGGCTAAGTTAATACATGGCAGGGTTTTTCTTTCTGAGTTAGTCTGGGATCTCTTCCTCTGTGTACTACTTTGTTGGTTACTTTGAGTTTTTATGTTGTGTGTTTCATGTTGCTTATAGTGTCTTTTTACTGCTGTTAGTTAAATGCTGCCTTTCTTGGTCAGGGTTCACTATGGTCTCAATGAGACTACCCTGGTAAAAGAAAGGAGTATAAATAAATAAATAAATGTAAAAAAATACCTGTATAGCTGTTTCCTGCGTGGCCCTTTGCCCACTCGAGCCGAGTGCCCCACCGCCACTGGTCCCGAGGTGGGGCCCGCGGGGCCGAAGCCGTCGGGCTGCAGCGGGGGGAACTCCACGTTGAGGCACAGCCAGGCGTGGAAGGCGAAGGCGCTGCCCGGCCAGCGGGCGATGCTGGGCACCATGATGCCCGCCATGGGCGGCGTGAGGTCAAAGTACTGCAGCGCACTGGCGCGTCCCTCTCGTGTGGCCATGGCGGACAGCACGCGGATGGCACGGGCGCAGTAGGGGTGGGGGGGCGAGGCGGAGGCGGTGGAGGCGGTGGGGGGGTCGTCGGCCCGCAGCAGCCTCAGCAGGGCCTTGAGCTGCTCTGGCCGCAGGGAGAGGGAGCCCAGCTCCTGCAGGAGGCCCCACAGCGCGTCCGCACACTGGCGGTCCAGCTGCTCCGGCCGGGCCAGCACCTCCAGCAGCGTGTCCACCAGGCCGGCCTCCACGGCCACCGTGCGGCACGCCAGCGAGCCCCCGCACACCGCCGCCAGCCACTGCGACACCAGCAGCTGCAGCTCCCGCTGGCCCAGCTCAGGCAACCACTGCAGCAGCAGCACCAGGGGCTGCTCATTACTGATGCCCAGGTGCACCGCCTGGGAGTGCTCCCCCTCCACCGCCTAGGAGAGAGAGAGAGAGGGGGGGAAGAGGGGGAAAGGGGGGAGGGGGAGAGGGAGAGAGAGAGAGGGAGAGGGAGAGAGAGAGAGAGAGAGGGAGAGGGAGAGGGAGAGGGAGAGGGAGAGGGGGTGAGAACGAGAGAGAGAGAGTCAAAGAGGGTGAGAGAGAGAGAGGGAGAGAGAAAGGGTGAGAGGGTGAGAGAGAGAGGGTGAGAGAGAGAGAGAGAGAGAGAGAGGAGACGAGAGAGAGGGGGTGGGAGAGACAGAGAGAGAGAGAGACAGACAGAGACAGAAAGAGAGAGAGAGGGAGACAAAGACAGAGAGAGACAGACAGAGACAAAGAGAGTTAGGGAGACAGACAGAGAGAAAGAGAGAGACAAACAGAAATATACAAAAATAGAGAGATGGATACAGAAAGACAGGGACAAAGAGGTAGGTTGAGGAAAGGCATTAGAGGAAAGGTCAATGGATTACCTAACAATATGCTAAGGTTGACAATGGCTTAAAAAATAGCAAGAGGAACACAACACTGTCCATATAGTTGGTACAATTATAGAGGATAGAGGTTTAAAAAATAATCAGGAAGAAAAACAAGAAAGAAATAACTAAATCTCACATCTTTACATTTCTTCCGTTTGTTCACAACAAGCAAGTAGGCCTATGTCCATTATAGCTTGAAGCATATAAACAGCAGGACACATCAATTTACATTATATAACACAAGTGAACATGACCCTGTGTGACATCTCTGAAATGTCAAATGATGTTACATCACTTCTGCCATTCTTTGGAGAGATATTTTCAGCCGCTTGTCTGGTGGGATTAATGTTGTTCTACCTACGTCTTTAAAATACCCTCTAATTTGTTACATTAGATTCAGGTCAGGTCACATTTTGTCAGGTCATAGTTTTAATTCTTTTTTTCTTTATTAGAAAATCCCAGCTGATGTTGGCAGGGTGCTTGGACGGATTGTGATCATGATGAAATACTCCCTCCTCTGCCAGTCCACCGGAGAAAGGGGAGTCATTCTGTCAGCCAACATATTTGTATATCCACAGGCATTTGGCCATCTATAAATCTCATCTCCTAAACTACAACCCCATATCATCACACTCCCACTACTGTTGGGTCTAGTATATTTTTTTATGGGAGACCCAGACAAGTCCAAGCCAAACATGCTGGATCCAATCTGGGCCCAACAGAGTTGTTTGAGACAGAACTGCAAGATTGCACAAGATTGCATGATAAATATACTGAGAAGATTGTTTGTCAGATCGGACCTACTGTAAATTAAACTAGATGTCTGGCTTATATGGAGAGAACCTGAGTACCTCAAGTGCACGCACCTTTGTTGAACTAATTTCCTACCCTAAAAATTATAAAGGTTAGGGAATGGATAATTTTATATAGACAAGATACTGTATATATACTGCACAACTAGAAATAAAACTTATAAAATAAATAAACAAAAGTAACTAGTATTAATGTTATGAATTACTGTCTGAATCATTTGATATGCAAGTGATATACCACAGAGGAAAATTCACTTCTGTGCTTATTTTTGTCTATTTAATAAGATTTTTGTCATGCAATGTTACATGTTGACTGTGTTATGCTACATTTAGAGCATCACAGATATTCTTCTTTCATGAGCTCACTGAGGTAACTTGTTGATTGTGTTATGCTGCTATTTACATTGTGCTATTCTACTATTTACATTGTGCTATGCTACTATTGCTATGCAGTTTTTCTTCTTTCATGAGTTCACTGATGTAACCCAGGCCTGATAAGAAAAGCAGGAGTCAAAAATACTAATATCTGCTTGAAAGAAAACAAGAATCAAGCGGGAAGATAACACAGGAAGTATAATTTGAGGATATAGAGGTAACAGACAGCAAGGAAAGTGTATGAGAAAATGAGAGGTGGGTAGCAGCACAGAAAGGCGTTCATGAAGTATGAATGTTTCACCATGTTCATCAGCTCCTGTAGAAGTCGTTTGGTGGGCCGACCTTGGCTCTTGAGCACATCAAACAGCTGGGAGTAACCAATGCGTTCCTTAAAGACCTCCTGCAGATGAGGAAGAGATAAGGAAAGGACGACGTAGAGAAGAACAGAGTGAAAATCAGCCTTGGCAACACAATGAGAGCACACAATGAAAAACTATTTATGGCATGCCATCATGGGAAGAGGCTTGCACAACAAGCACACTGTTACAAAAAAGAACAAACCGTCTGCTGTGAAAGATATCTTTCCGAAAGATTATGAGCTCAGTACAAAACCATACTAACTGGAAGAGTTTTGAAAGGTTACACACTGCGTCACTGACTGCATTGTGAGAAAGTTTTGCATTTCAGTTGCACTCTCAGTTGAACAACTCCACTACCAAATAAACAGAACAACAAAAAACCATCTGAGGACATAACTGCCTTGCAAAGGCAAAAAGGCCGTAACTTTAGTTTTGGGCAAAAAATTGTTACTGTCATTTTTTGGAACAATAAACATAAGTTTTGTTATGTATATCTTGACTCAAATTTGTTATTTTTGGGGGAAAAATAAGATGTAGTCTTTGCTGTAACACTGAAAGCACATGCAAACAGAAGATTTTAAAAGTGATTTTCCTCAGTTTTACACTGTGAGAAGTTAAGGTCTTTTTGCTTTTGTAGAGCAAATAAGCTCCTTCAATTTTAACAGTGCCTGCTGATCAAGCTGTTAAGCCTTTACAAATAGAAGCCCTTTCAAATAGACGCCCAACACTATCTGAAAATCCAACAACTGAAACAGGCTTTTCTGCTTTCCACAGTATGAAGCACTGTGCACATGAGTGTGTATGAGAGAAGGCAGAGCATGATGGAGGGAGGAAGTGGCCTGTAAACTGGACAGGCGTGAACAGGAAGATGTCCACTTTAAGATTAGCTTCTCCTGACTTTATATGTCAAAGTGTTCCTGAGAAAGACACTGGACCCCAAACTGTTCCCAGGATGAAACAGAAGTATTGCAGGATAGCATTTAGTGCTACAGGGTATTGCAAATGTGTGGTTTAATGGTTGACCCAGATAGATAAGCTCAAAGTCAGTGGTAAACCTTCTAATAGAAGGGCACAATGTCTTTGTTTTTACTAAGAAAAATAAATACAACATAGACACCTCTACTTGGAGGTTTCTTGCTTGCTTTGAGTTAACATATCCAACCTCCCTAAGCCTTCTTAAGCCTTTTAAATAGGAGACAATTTTAAGCTTTGAGAATTAAACTACAGTCCCAGCACTATTTTCCAAAGAGAGTGAGGGTGTGTTTAAGACAGAAAAATAAACAACAAAGACTAAGACATAGAAGAGTGGGAGGAAATTGCAGTAAAGTGTCAAACAGGAAGTGTGATGTGTCAGACATGAGAGAGATAGTACCTTGGCAGAGGGGGAGTTGCTCATGATGGCGGTAAGGACTCCGATGGCATGGACCGTGATACAGTCAGAGCCCTTTTCCCACACCTACACAGATATACGCAACACATTACTAGCCCTTCATACAGAGAATGAAACACACACTCACACATACACACACACACACACACACACAGACGCTCACAGACTCTCACAGACACTCACAGACTCTCACAGACACTCACAGACACTCACAGACACTCACAGACACTCACAGACACACTCTCTCTCTCTCTCACACACACACTCACACACACTCACACACACCCACTCCACACACACTCCACACACACTCCACACACACTCCACACACACTCCACACACACTCGCACACACACTCGCACACACACTCGCACACACACTCGCACACACACTCTCACACACACTCTCACACACACTCTCACACACACTCCACACACACTCCACACACACTCCACACACACTCACACAGAAAGGCAATGAAACCCACACAGCTTTGCATGCATTTGGACTCAAAATGAGCTCAGATTTCACACTTGTACAATTGAGTCACACCAAGACTGCTGACAGAGCGACACACTTAAACACTAAAGAAGCCAGCCGCCTCGCCAACGAGGGGAGAAAGAGAAAAGCACTTGCCCCCCACAGGACAACTGAGGACACCAAACAGTGAGAAGGAGGGCTAAAACGTCCCTTACAAAACACCAAACCTCCACCAAACACACACACGCTCACACATGCACAAACAGAAATGTCTCTCACAAAACACCAAACCAATGAACACACACACACACAAACACAGACATAGAAATGTCTCACAAAACACCAAACCACCACCAAACACATACACACCAAGAGACACCAGACACCAGACAGAGTGCAAGGGCCACCAGCACACACACACAGTGAAGCATCTCCATGGAGGGCACATGCCTCAGCATCCAGGGGGCACAGGAGGAAGGGGTGGGGGTGCGGGAGAAGAGGCGGGGGGGGGGGGGGGGGGGGTCTGAGGAGCACTTCATAGATGTGTAACACACTAGCACCCAATCCAAAATGTTCACTCATTCACTATGTAGTGCACAATGCAGTGGACACAACAATCTGACTCACACCCTATATAGTGAACTAGTGAACTAGTGAACATTTTAGGACACGACCACAGTCCAGGCTAACACGGGGGTTGGAGGGGGGATGGGGGGATGGGGGGATGGGGGGGAGTGGGGTGGGGGGTGGGGAGTGGCAGTGGCAGGGGATGGGATGTGGGGGAGGGGTAGGGTGAAATCCAGGCCAGCTTCATGCAGATATATTTACAAGTGCATGCACACTTGTGGCCACAGCCAACAGGAAACTGCCCAGCCCAGCTCTCTGCACCCAGAGGTGAAGTGTTGATTTCTTCAGAAAGCAAAAACTCTGCCACATATTTCATCCAACCTCTATTGTGAACCACGTTGATTCTAATATGGATACTAATCATCAGATGGGTAAATCAGATAAGTAGTGAACTCACCTGAGTGTGTTAAGTGCACAGGCAGAAATAATACCTGGCAGGGTTGGGTTTTTTAACTTTCTGAAGCCACGATCATCTACCTTTGTTTACATTCTAAGCTACTCAGATAACACAAACACAGAAGCCTGAGACTGGACATCTTAAAATGGCCACCTACAAAAAACACCTAAAATGATGACTTAACAAAAAATATCTTAGTTATATTAGTCATATTAGTGTCACTGATAAGAAAGGTGTCTGATGGTTCCGTGACTTGGTATTAAATGCGGAGGCGTTTAATGGTGGGGGGGGGGGGGGTGGTGGCTGAGAGGCTGAGAGGCTGGGCTGAGTTTCCTGCTGACAGGCTGGAGTGTGTCACCACAGATGGGCCCAGAGGGGCAGGAAGCGTACCTGATCCACTTCCACCTCCGTCAGTAAGTGTGTGGTGAGGTCACACACACCCTCATGTTCCTTCCTACACCTACTGCTCTGATAGAGCTGTACACACAGACAGACAAACACAAACACACACACACATACACACACACACACACACACACACACACATACACACAGGGATGCACAATAAGCAAAGACACAATATTAGCACACACAGGCTGGTAAAGAGAGAGAGATAGAGAGAGAGAGAGACAGAGAGAAAGAGACAGAGACAGAGAAGGACAGATGAGACAGATCAGAGCAAGAGAGAAAATGAGAGTAGAGCAGACGAAAAGAGACCACAGACACAAAGACACGCTTTATGTACTGTTCTCTCTCAAACAAATAAACACACAGACACAAACATACGCTTTCAAGCAACAGATATAACACAGACAAAGGGCGTAAGGAGAGAAATGACAGTGACCGACAGACTGCCAGACAGACAGACAGACAGACAGACAGACAGACAGACAGACAGACAGAAAGACAGAAAGACAGAAAGACAGACAGGCAGACACAAATGCAGAAGTACAAAAAAAAACAGTAGATGACTAACAAAAGAAGGAAGAGAGAGACAGGCGGAGCAAGACGACAGCAAAGGCAAAGGCAGGGAGACATGTGGGCTGGCCCATCAGACCTTGCTGTTCTGGATGAGTCGGAGGATGTGCTCGAAGCAGTTGTTGTTGAGGAAAATGGCTTGCAACACGGCTCGGTCCGAACACTGCAGGATCTGTGGGATGGTATCTGTGGAAGACGGCCATTATTAAACCCCTTCATCATATGACAGCCTTTCATTTCCTCATTGATTTATTTATTTTCATCATTTTACTTGGTCACTTGGATAGGGTAAGGAATAAAAAAACAGACAATAAAAAGACCATAGAGGAAGTCACAATATGTATTCTGACTGGTATCCCTACAGAAACACTATACTTCAACCCGCTCTGGATTCTATTTCACTAGGACTGTTCTCCCTGTGATGAAGTGTGCCAGTGTATGTAAAACATACAGCAATATTGTATGTTTACTCCCAAATATAACAGTAGGGCAGATTATGCTAGCCAGGCTAGTTCCATCATAGTGCCTACTTTCAATATTGTATGTCACTACAGTACTATGTCAGGGAACTGTCCTGAGGCTTTGGTTTCTCCAACTTAATATTTTAGCAACCAAGATTGAAGGCAGGCCCAACAGGTACAAAGATGACAAAAGGTATCTGTGCAGCAGGATGTAAACATGTGCCTATTGAGAGTAGCCAGACTCCTCACACAAAGTTTAGGGCAGATAAGACCACCAGGCTATGATTATGCTACATCCATCACCTTAGTAAACATGACCACATAATAAGATTATACACACTAAATAACACCACTGTCAGTGCTTTTCATAGCCTATAGCAGTTTTACTGCAACTCACACATAACCACAACAATAAAATAAATAAATAAATAAATAAAACCATGATGCACCAGGCATTGAATAACCAATTGTGTCTGTTAGCTCAAAGACAGTGAGTGCGTTCACATGGACAAGTCGAAACCACTTGGAAGTGGTTTGGGATTGTACCAGCTTCATGTGAACGGAGATTGGTTTGGATTGGAATTGGTTTTCCTGATCCCCCTGCGACTCCAGGCCGGGGCTGTTTCGAAACCACTTCGACTGCCATGTGAACGGGATCGGATTGGTTTTCATGTATTGCGCATGTATCAACGAAATAAAAAACGCAGTTTGTTCCTTCATACAGACTTTCTAACACAGCAGAATGCACAACACGTACGCGAATGCGTCAAACTCCTGGAACACCATGTTCGTATGCCACCAGAAAGTTTGTTTATTGTCTTTATTTAGTAGGAACAGTGCAGAGCCCATAGAAGATGTGCCAGAGTATTACGTTTTTGTTTAGACCACCTTATTGTTTAAGTGGGTAATAATATCAGGTGAAAGGAGAAGGCTATGTAAATATATTTGCACTGACTGACTTGTAAGATTTTCTTTAGCCACTGTTTTGCTATGTGGAATAACCGGAATGAGAGGTGAAAAGTTCAGTCTCCTCTACGCGTCGTCTGTATGCACTAGGCATATGTGTGCAGTGCTGTAGTCTGCTGTTGCGTATACGATAAGATACATCTTACCTATGTAGCAGCTTTGTTGTGGGCAAATGTTTACTCGTGTTATGTCCATTATTTTAGTTATGTGTCGTTAGTCGCGTTATGTCCAATATTGTAGCAGCTAGCATTGTAAATCTTATCAGCCTGGGTCTTCATGGCTGGGTCGGCACGTTTTGACCGATATCTTTGGCATTTTTTGCCCAAACAACACGAAACTCGGTACTGCACACACTGGTAATATTATGATGACGCCGTCCAAATTTGAGATCAAGTGGATGAGTGGTTCAAGAGTTATGCGTGGAAGAGACGTTCCTTGTATTAAAAGATAATAATAGAAAGATAGAAGTTGACTACAGCGCCCCCGCCTAGCGTAGCGGAAAGGGCCGGAACTCTCGCCGAATCCGCTTAGACGAACTGCATGTGAACAGGGACTTGGGGGACAGACCACCCGTTGTGAACCAATCCCAAACCAAACCAATCTCACCATGTGAACGCAGTGAGTGTTAAGACAGTGTTCAGTGTTGACAGTACTGCCCTACAAAGCCAAAAGCCAGTAACTACATATTTTGTCAAATTGAGCTTAGACTGGAAAATGACCTCATAACACTTCCTTTATCTTGTAACTAAATCTCTTGCTTCTTGCTATTGAGAAAGTAGATAAAAGCATCACCACTATTGCACGTACAACATGTTTGATTGTGCAGTATGATAACTCTATAGGCCTTTTTCTCAGTTTCTATGTTCCCATAGTGACTGCACTTGGGCCTTTTGTGGGCCTGTCCTTTACTCAGCATGTGAGCAATGTGTCACACCAGGCCAGCACTCCCCTCCCCTGACCCCCCGATTTCTTTTATTATTTTCCAGGCAAGGACTTTACTCTCCATTCTTATTAGATGTTAAAAGATAGATGCTTTGGTTTGGTTCATTCATTCATTCATTTATCATTCATTCATTCTTTGATTGATTTAATTCATTAAATTCCCTTTTTCAATAACACAGTAATGTCCCTTACTGAGCATGTGGGTCTGCAGTGTGACCAAGCTGTCCTCCCAGTGCAGCATGCAGTCCACGCCGTCCGTCGGGGGCCTGCTCCAGTTCAGCAGCTGAAAGTAGCCGTCCAGCACGTGCCTGATGTCCAGCTGTCGCTCGGCGGGGTTGCTGGCGTGCAGCAGGTGCAGCATGGCGGTGAGGCACTGCAGGGTCAGCCGTAAGAGCTGCGGGTCCTTGGGGTGGTCGGGCGACGGAGGGGGCCGCAGGCACCAGGCGCGCAGCACGGAAAAGAGGTTGTCCACCGCGGAGGACGTGATGGACATCACGCCGTTCTTCTGTCAGTGCAGGGAGAACAAGCCAGCCAGCAACCACAAAACACAACCCACACACATGCACACATACACACACACGCACACACACACGGACGTACGCACGCGGGCGCACAGACACACACAAACACACAGTTATTCAAACATCACACACACCCACACTTATATTTTCTCAGCATGTTTAACTTCTGCACTGGACTGTTTAAGGCAAGAAAGGTGTGTGAGGTGTGAGGGTGCTTCTAGAAATTGTGGGCCCCCTGAAAGAAAATTATTTTGGGCCCCCACCCCAACCATATCAAAGTCCTCTGTGGGTCCCCCTGTGAATCTCTGGGCCCCCTGAATCATCCTGATCTAACCACCCCTCCACCCTTAGTGGCCCCTGTGAGGTGTGAGGGTGCTGCTTAGTGGCCCCTGTGAGGTGTGAGGGTGCTGCTTGCCTTGCTCCCGCTGAGGACAGCTCCCTGCAGATGGACCAGCCACACCACCAACAGCTCAGGGAGAGACTCACTCTCCTGCAGGACATCTGCATCACACACAACACACACACAACACACACACACACACACACACACACACACACACACACACACAAAGCATGCACCAAACACACACACAGATGCAAGCGCACACACACACATACACTCATACACATACACACACGCAAGCACACACACACACAACACATGTCAATGTGCAGGGCTCTGAACAAAGAAAAACCAGGGCACCATTTGTAGCATGGAAGAATTCTGAATGTCATGACCATGAAGCACTGCATAAAAGCACTATATCGTAAGCCAATACACTTTTTTTGTTAATATCTTCTGACAATTTGCTAGCTGTGGATGGATTCTGCCAAGTTGTTTTATATACACTCTCCTTGTCTATGCACATCCGTAAACTGAAGATGTAGAGCTGTTGGGGAGCTTTGAAGGGTGAGGGGTACGCTTGTTTGGCTATTGAGTTCTAAAATAAAAGATAGTTGTAACACAATGCCGTAAGGTTCCTTTAAATCGAGAGTATTTAAGACTGCAACTATCTACAGCATTTTGCCTCAGTGTGTCTAAAAAAGGAGGCTCAGTGAACCACAATGTCACAGTGATGGGTTCTAAACCCTGTTGAAATGCATGCCGGGGCTGTTGCCAGTTCTTGACCAGAACTACTTAAACATTAGCCCTGGCATCGCCACTAGAACCTTTAGATACCAGGTCCCGTTATCTAAATGGGGCTTTCGAGTGTTGAACTGTAACTATCTCCAGCTTTTTCTGCCTCCATGTGTCTAAGAAAGGGGGCTCAGTGACAGCTTTACTCTGCTCTCTTTCCCTCAGGCGAGAGACACGAGGAGGGAGGTCTTAATTATTCACCACCCCACAACAGGCCTTCCTTATCAATGTTTCACACCAGACCGGCATTCCCATCACCCCCCTGTTTCCTTTCATTCTTCTCCAGGCAAGGACTTTACTATCCATTCTTATTAGATGTTAAAAGATAGATTTGGTTTTCATTTCTCTCTCTCATTCATGTATTCATTAAATTCACTTTTGCAATAAATTGTGTTTTTTAGTACAGCCTGCCTCACGAGTTAGCTGCTTCTTATTGGGTCATCATTCTACATTACATCATTCTATTCCCAAATTCTACCAGACAAACATACCTTCAAAGGACAGCTGCTTGCATAAGGAATATATATGACTAGATCAATAATTAATGAGGCGTTGGGTGAGCAAACCCTAAACACACCTCTAGTGTGTGTCATTTGGAGTACGATGTGTACCCTTCAGTACCTCCAAAGCCTTGATAAACAAGTCCCAGTAGGGATAGCACCAATACTAATTAACAGCATCCAATAATGGCTCTTTATCACCGTGCGCTTAGGGACTGCTAAAGCATATGAAACAAGGGAGCAGTGCAAATGAAAAAGCAGAGCTGTCACAGTAGTGCTGACATGTGCACAAGGCTTTATGTGTTCCCTGTAGCTCTCTTCAGGAGGCCGTAGCAACAAGCAGACAAAACATAGCTGCTAGCGGACCCCCTGTCAGCACGGCGTGTATAAATACCTGATGGGAAATCTGAACAAGGAAGCGACTAATCTGCTTGTTTTAACACGCCCCGTAGTGCCAGTCAAGTCCTATGCTGTTTTACTGCAGCAGTTTTTATGTTTTTGTGGGAAGAAAAGATCGCTGGGGAGGTAAGTCTGGTTCAGTGCTGGTTCAAGGGAATGGTTGAATTGCTCAGAATCACTCTGGATTACGAGAGAGGTACTAACAAAATCGAGTCGAATCTAAATGGGAAGGTCCATCTCTCAATGGCTTTAAACTAAATGACTGAATAATAACCATCATAATGCACACTGAACAATCCAATTCTTCTGCTTTACACAAAAGCCATATGGGTGTTTTCTGGGTGAGCTCCTAAACATCTGTGGGTGTAACACTTTCTGATTGTCTGAGTAATTGTGTTCATACCTGTATGTACCGTATGCTTGCATGCGTATGATGTGTGAATCCACAATCTTGTACACACACATCTTCTATTTTTATTTATTGTTATCCTCCCCCATTTCCTACATGTCAGCAACTGCGACACGACAATTTCACAGTATATGCAACAATAAAACTGAACTGAAGTGATGGCATAAGCAGGTGTGTGGGCAGGAGTGCGTAAGAGACTGTGACAGTGTTGCAATAATAACATGACTAAGCTCTTAGTCACCCACCATGGAAGAGAGCAGGAAGCTCCTCAGGGACAGTCAGGGGGGCAAACTTGTATTTACTCCTCTCCAGCCCGCTCACCTCCTCCCTGGAACAAACACCAGACAGACCAGCCGTTCATCCTGTTACAGTGCTATTGAGTCATCCATTCAATTTCAATCAAACATTCATCAACATTATACACTTCAGTTCAGTCTGACTGACTGACTGACTATGACTTCATATAGCTGAGTGGGATTTAATCCTCCTGCTCGTGGGGAAGCTCTGATCAGCTATGACCCAGACTGGGAGCAGAGGTGGACAACCCAACACACACACACACACACACACAAACAAACACTCATACACACACACACACACACACACAAACTCACCGACACAAACACACACACACAAGCACATACAAACATGCACACATGCACATACAAACATGCACACACACACATATGCACACACACACATACGCACACACACACACACACATATGCCACATATTTGATCCAACCATATTCTGAAGCAGCTGATACTAATGAGCACACAAATCATCTGTCAGGTAGATGAGCTAATTATAGAAATCACCTGTGATGAGTGCACAGGTACAAGGAATACATGGTAGGGTTTCTTTCTTTCCTTCTTTTTGCCTTTCTTTCTTTCTTTCTTTCAGGGCTTTCTTTCTGTTTGTCTTTCTGTCTTTCTTTCAGGGCTTTCTTTCTGAGGCTGGAATCTCCCCCTGATTGGGATACCCTGTACTGTGTGTGGCTGCCCCACATTGTCAGTGTGTGTCCAGACCAGCACAAGCACTACTCACCCACACACTCATTCCCCTCCAGTCACTACACTACAGCACTGGGGGAACTGGCAGCTCTCAATGCAAACCAGGATGAAAATGGAATGCAAATGACCACCAGAGGGACAAGGTACATTTTGTAAGCGACGCTATCAGAGCAACCTGAGCCATGATGAAAGGGGCAATGGGATTTACCTGAGCGTCATGAACACACCAGATAGGTGGTCAAATCTACGAGTATTTTTTTTCTCTATTGATGAAATTATACTTCCTGCCATAGGCGGAGCCACAGGTGGGCTGGGGTGGGCCTGTATCCACCCACTTGTCAATCAGACCCACCCAGTCAGAAAGCTCTTTTTGTCTGATTGACTCTTTGAGTAATAATTGTAACCTATATGTTTTGGGCTAGGCTTGG
>CM059266.1:16851280-16926280 GCA_030347295.1 Setipinna tenuifilis | reverse complement strand
TTCCTAAGCATTGGCAAATGTCAATGTGACATCCACTTTAATAGAGCGTTCATGGACGCATAGGCTATTTATGTATAGCTAGAATCTGTCTGTTTCAACTGCTTCCTTTATCATTGTGAGTGACTGGTCTGATGCTGTTCTCTAAACAGTCACTGAGAGACAGTGTCAAATGAAGGGATGGTCTCCTTATCACAGGAAGTGGGTTTCACACACAATAGTAATAATAATAACGAATGACAATTACTCATGGAAACATAACTAAAGCCACACCAGCCCCTTGGCCTTCCCGGTTTAACACCAGCGCTGATGGGGCACACCCTTACAATGTCTAACAGTATGCAGTCAGTGTAAGATAAAAACCATGTGAACACAGCCATGTCATTGGCAAAAGCTTGCCAACATACTGCATTGTGTCATTTTAGTGACACACCTCGTTTGTCTTGCACAATCCATGCTCTATAAATTTAGGACACACTCAATGGCTTTAATCAACAGCTCTCTCAATGGTGAAGACCATTTCACTTCAACATTCTTTTCACTTAGCTCAAATATATATAGCATATATATAGCATAGCATACCTCTACCAGATCTATCAAAGTAATGCAGAGCTTACTGAATGCAAAAAGGCCCTGTGTAAAGAGATGATATTCAGTTACATAATGCAAACAAGATACAAGCAGGCAGTGCATTGAACTGGGGAGCTTTACCTGATTAAGGCAGAATGATAAAAGCTTGATGGTCTCAAAGAAAAATCCTGGGGTCTTGTCAGGGTCAATGTTTTCCATGTTCCTGCAAATTTGAAAATAATAATGATTAAAAATTACACTGTTTAGAAAAATAAATTACTGTTGATGAATTTGATGAGGAAAATGATATCAACACAGCTGTCATTCAGTGGTTCATTATTCCAATGTGGTTAAACTTGTTCTTTTGTAAACTGGTGTCTTGTGTCAACATCTGCATTTGTGTGTGTGTGTGTGTGTGTGCGTGCGTGCGTGCGTGCGTGCGTGCGTGCGTGCGTGCGTGCGTGCGTGCGTGCGTGCGTGCGTGCGTGCGTGCGTGCGTGCGTGGCAGTGCTGTTTGACACCTGACCTGCAGATGATGATGAAGAACTTGATGAGCAGTAGCGGGTGTGGCACGCTGCCATTGGGCTCCTGTCCCGAGAGGTGCAGGGAGCTGTGCCACAGCTGGGTGCTCAGGAACACCAGCACCTCCCTGGGCAGCTGGGGCACCTCCGAGCCGCCCTCCTCCAACCTAGGGGACAGCACACACAGCACATACAGTACAGCAGACAGACAGGCCAGAGGGTCAGCCTGGCACACCAACACAAGAACCCAAACTCAGCCTGGCACACCTACATAAGGACCAACCTCAATACGCGCCAAAAAGTCAACCTAGTACGCCTAGAAGAACACCGAACCCAGCCTGGCACACCTACACAAGGACCAACCTCAACACAGGCCCAAAACTCAACCTGGCTCACCTACACAAACCCCAAACTCAGCCTGGCACACCTACTCAAGGACCAAAGCCAACCTGGTACATTTACACAAGCCCTGAACTCAGGCTGGTAAACTTACATGAACCCCAAAGCCAGCTAAACATGAAAGCTTTCCGGGACCCAGCAGCCAAGGGGGAACCAGTCAATTAAAAAAACATAGGGTTTCTGGAGGGGGGGGGGGGTAAATAATTGGATCTTTCCAGGGGCCTAGCCATCTCTCTGAGCAGGCCTGCCTACACAAGCCCCAAACCCATCCTGGCACAGCTACACAAGAACCAAACCCATCCTGTCACAGCTACACAAGAACCAAACCCATCCTGGCACACTTACACAAGCCCCAAAGCCAGCCTGGCACTGGAGACTGCATGCTTCCAGAGATACTGTTGTTAAATGGTCTGGGTCTACGAGCACATCTGCCATATTAGAATTTGTGTGACTCCTACAGCACCACCAATTATCACTAAATCACCCCTAAAATCACCCCCAAGATCACCCTTCATGACTTCGAGTCTCTTTCAGAAAGACTGTACAAGAGATACTATATTTATACTCACTTGGAGGTTCAGCTAAACAGCTTGAGGTTCAGCTTGAACTTTGATCAACACAAATACACTGAACCTTCAAAACTTATTGTAATACAGAAACTCTGAATGAGAAGTGGCTTCTGAAAAAAAAGGTTACGGTATTACTAGTCAGAGAAGAAATCCTGTGTGTAGAGTTTCCTTCAAAAGTTATTCTAATACAGAAACTCTTAATAAGAAGTGGCTCCTGAGAAAAAAAAACGGTACGGTAGGACTAGTCAGAGAAGAAATCCTGTGTGTAGAGTGAAACCAGGAAACTTACTAGGTAAAGCTTGTGTGATAAGTGCTTGCTGATTAACTTAGTTGTAAGCATGGCCAAGCTTGTGCGGACAGATACAGGTCTGAAAGTGTGCTTGTGGGTCCTACTGCATCTTAGTCAGCGTCTGTGTTGTGTTGTGAGGTGGTAGCTTACCGTCGGGGCTCCAGGGTCCTGACATCAATGATCCTTTCGAAAGACGCCACGAAGGCTTCCAGCCACTGCTGCAGATAAGCCACATCTTTCTGCAAAGGAGCAAAGCGATCAGGTGGGTGAGTGAGTCACTGTTGTGTGTTTGTGTGTGTGCCTGTGTGTGCATGTGTGCGTGTGTGTGTGCGTGTCCCTATGTGCCCCTTTGTGTGTGTGTGTGTGTGTGTGTGTGTGCGTGAGTGTGTGTGTGTGAGTGTGTGTGTGTGATTGTGTGTGTGTGTGTGTGTGTGTGTGTGTGTGTGTGTGTGTTCATGTGTATGACTGCCTCTTTCACAGTAACCCATCTTCAGGTACTGACATGCTGATTTTTAGCATTCAAACGCACGTACAGCTACCATAATATATCACAAAATACAAGCCTAATGTGGAACACAATTAATGACACAACAAGACGTCAAAAGGAAAAAACAATAAGGTACAGTTTGGGAGCAACAAAAATAAAGTGGAGCAGTCCATAAGGAAACATAGCAAATGATTAAAGTAGGGAAGCCTACGCTTTGGAGACATATTAGCCCTGACATTAGAATTAGACTCCTGGTAACAGCCTGGCCTTCAACTTTTCTTTGTACTAACACAGAAGTTGTAGATACCATTGACAGCAAATTCTTATCAACATATCAAAATACAGCACTGCAATGCTCTACATCAACAGAAAAAAACATGCTTACAGTTTAAGTGAAGATTCCTAACTCACACAAAAAAACCAACAGTAATAGGATGGAATGTTTCTGTTTTGTTATGATTTAGGCACTGTGGGACACGGTTTATTTACAAAGGGATGGGCATATTTTCATGACTATCTAGGTGCATCATGAGTGATTACAAGCTGATAAGATCTCCTGCATTGAGCTACAAGCTTGCAGGCACCACACACGGCCCTATCACTGCCCACACTATCACACACTATCACTGTGTGACACCCTGAGCAGATGATTCATCAGGGAACATATACATGACACATTATGGCAAATGTCTCATCATGTAGCTTCAGCAAAAGGAACCCTGATCTAGTTCAGAGTTGATCTGAGCTTAGACACAAACAGACACACACACACACACACACACACACACACACACACACACACACACACACACACACACACACACACACAGACAAACACACACACACACACACACACACACACACGCAGACAAACACACAAACACATACAGACACACAAACACACACACACACAAACATAAACATACACACACACAGACACACACACAGACACACAGACACACACACAGACACACAGACAAACACACACAAACACACACACACACACACACACACACACACACACACACACACACAGACACACACAGAGCGACCCACTTGCCCTGGAGAGGAAGTTGGCTGTCATAAGCCACAGCACTGAGATATGGCGTTTAGTCTGCAGTACGTACGTTCATGTCTGAGGCAAATACGATTCCCCTTTTAACCTACATCCCGAGCCTGTCACCCAAAAAACCCCCCACGTTCTATTCGCATTAACTATTGTTGTTCAGAGAGTTAACAAGGCTGACGTCAGGCTCAGACGTGCACCTCCATGGACCCCCCAGCCCCCCCTGTAAACATTACCAGTTGATGTTCAGCTGGGTGCCAGTCCATGGCTCATGTCTCTTAGGCTGGAGGCAGCACTGTGTTTGAGTTGGCCCCAATCTCCCTGCGCCTGCGTGGGAGAGACGGGGCGCTGGAGGGGCGGGGGGCGCCTGGGCCCCGGTGACTGCAGACAGCGGCCGGTGCGTTGGTTGGTTGGTAGTCCAGGACAAAAAGGCTCACTCAAACACCTCCAAAGCACAGAGAGAGAGAGAGCGCCACTGCCAGCGGTCAGATACACTGCCTCTCTCACGAGTGTGCTCGCCGCTTCTATCAAGCCACCAGGAAATGCCAAGTCACTTTAACCGAAGCACATTTCCTCTCTCTACACATACACACAAACAGATGCGCGCGCACACACACACACACACATACATACACACACACACAGACCAACTCAACACAATGCCTTCCTCTTTTGTCTACAGCTACTATATCTGTGGGCAAATGGTTGTTTGGGTGTTAAATCACACCATCACAAGACTATCCAGTGAAGTAAAACATTCTTCTGTCCCTTACTTTGAAGTTTGTTGACTATAAGTATTTCCTAAATACTAGAAACTACAGTACAGGATAAATGTAGCTGCAGTTATACTGCTGGTAACAACAGCGGAATATTCCTAAAACCAGATTCAGCTTACAGTGCCCGTAAAACGAAAGGAAACGAAAAAAAAACAAATGGTTAAAATTGACACAACGGTTACCCAATTTTCCTGATTCATTTCCTGTTGTCATTTCAACTCAAACAAGGCCAAAATTAGCACTGTCTGCTCCAGGCACAAACATTTGCAGTCAGAAGCAAAGTTATCAGAGGCCCCAGATACACCCCAAACAGCAAGAACACCTGAGGTGGCCCTGCCCTCAGAACCTGGTCGGTAACACTTGAAGATTGCATTCATAAGACTCTAATCACATTCATAAAGCCTTATAATGCATTCAGTGTTCATAAGTGTTCATAACTATTTATACATACTCATGACTGTACTCTTAAGGCATTATAATGCTATGTCATAAGCCCTATTCCAACATCAAGTGACACATTGGATTCTTGGTTATAAAGCTTCACCTGCCTACGAGTGCAGTCATGAGTATGTATAATTAGTTATCAACACTAACTTCAACCATTTTTTTTAGCTTTATGAAGGCATTATAACTGTTTATGAATGCCTTTATAGAGTCTTATGAATACAACCTTCATAGAAGGTGCTACCACCTCATATTTTCTAGAACCTGCACTGGACCTCTCAGGAGCTCTGGTACCTATTCCACTACTGAGCAAAAGTCACAGCAATCACTTCAGCTAGCCCTGATGAGACTTCCATTGTATTAGTGGTGAAAGGACTTAAGAATCCATGCCATTTAACCCCTATAATTATTTACACCAGAGAGGAGGAGGGGAAAGGCCTTTTGAGGTAGAGCAGTGTTTGTCAAACTGGGGCATGAGAACCCCCTAGGGGTACCTGGATCAACTCTAGGGGGTACACAAAATAAATCTGTGAATGAGTTCTTAGCTTTTACTAGCGTAAAGATTAAGTATACATACTATATGTGGAGAAAGATCTTACATTCAAGCAATCCCCTATATAACCCATTGGGACTACATTATTATGTACCATATAATATGCACACAAATTATTATGTAAAAATACTCACTAGCAAGCTGGGGATACTTGGTAGGACAGAGCGTCTCTGAGTGTCTTAGCAGTTAAAAGTTTGGGAACCACTGAGGTAGAGTATGGATGAGTTGGTGTTTTCAATTACAAACTGCTACATTGTGTTCATATTATGCAGATTGTAGTTGCTGTTGTGGTACACCAGTTCCACGTGTCAATTAACAACCTTATGACAGTTAAGCAAAAAGCACAGAATTTTTGCACCACATTTTTGTTACACCACATACACAGGTCTTGCCCATGTTTCCGTTATTTCAAGAAGCAGATACACTTCCCTAAATTGTGTAATTAAAGGCGGCAATCTTATAACAAAATACACAGAACTCTTGAGGTACCCGTTTTTTTTTTCTCAGAGGTACACATCACTTGACCCAACACAAAACACAACACAACATGCTATCTGGACAGAATGTGATATTGATATTGAATATCAGAAGTGAAATAGCTGCAGTGAGTATAAGCACCTGGCACGCCCTAGTGTAGTGTAGTGTAGTGTAGCACAATGCCTAGATGTCCCACCCAATCAGAGCTGCTTCCCCTCTGCTGCTGCTGCTCCACTGTGTGGAGGACCTTGTGGGTCAACTGCTGCCCACATACCCATTACAGATTAATCACACTGCAGTAGATAAGTTAGCTGCCCGCAACATCAGACACAGCAAATCTTAAAACAAAACATTCCTCCCAACAGAAAAAAAAAAGTCAGATGTCCTGACTCAACAACACTCGAAGCTGACCACAACTGGACTGATGGTCACAGAAGAGCCTGACAATAAAAGGAAGCAGGGTTAGATGGGAGGGCTGGCCGCCTGCTGATGCTTGTTCCAAACCTTAATCATGTTGTTGTGGATGTGCACGTGTATGTGTTTGTGTGTGTAAGTGCACTGTGTTGCATACATACGTACATTGTGTACATATGTGCATGTGAATGTGAATGTGTGCGCGTATTTGTACGTGTGCACGTGAATGTGTGTGTGTACACGTGAATGTGTGTGTGCATGTGAATGTGTGTGTGTGTGTGTGTGTGTGTGTGTGTGTGTGCACGTGAATGTGTGTGTGTGTGCACGTGAATGTGTGTGTGTCATGTAAATGTGTGTGTGTGTGTGTGTGTGTGTGTGTACATGAGTATGTGTGTGTGCACGTGTGTGTGTGTGTGTGTGTGTGTGTGTGTGTGTGTGTATGTGCTTGAGATGCAGGCCCATTTGTGCTTCCTTCGCCAGCTGAGTGGAAAACAAAGAGCACAGTTGGCTTCCTGACTCAGCCCAGCAGAGGCAAACACACACACACACACACACACACACACACAGGGGCACCGCATGTGTGGGACTGTCATTAGAGGGACATGTCAGCGGTGCACACACACACACACACACACACACACACACACACACACACACACACAAACATACGCACAGACACTAACACAGACACAAACACAAGCACACACACACAAACACACACACACCAACACAGACACAGACACAGACAGACACACACACATGAATCAGACACACCTATCACCTACAGGATTAGCAGAAACCCAGCAGAGACAGGCTCCCCTGGCAGCTGGCTAATCTCCCAGCACTACCCTGGATGTGTAACATCTGAGGAAGCAGTACACTGGCCTCACAGCACGGCAGGGCTGACAGCGCAGTGGCTCTCCCTCCTATCATTAGCCCAGATTCAACACCACACAGCTCATTACGCCAGACTAATTACACCCAGCTTCAACTAGCACTGTACAGTCCACCATGTTCGCCTGGTTTCTCCTCTTATCAATTACCCTCTTATTACTGAGGAGAGGGGGTGGGGGTGGGAGTGGGGGAGAGGGGGAGACATCCCACCACCCACACATCTTCTCTCTTCTCAGTTTCTTCCTTAAGGCTCTTCCTCCTTCCTGCACGTTTGGGCAATATGGCTTTTAAACAAGGGTATCATGATAATTTGTCAGATTTACTGCAATAATTGTAGATAAGTCTTCATGCATCTTTCAAAACACTTCTTTCAGACATACCTTATTTAATTTTGCATATTTCAGAGGTTGTCATGAAAACAATAAACCAATCAGAAGTTGATAGAATGGTTATGATAAATAATTTGAATAGTAAGATGGTCAGTAAGCCTCGGGTCAGCCAGCATTTTACTTAGACTTTTGGTTTGTAGCCTGATGTCACTTTGAGGAGTACTAAACAAACCCCTTTAGATGTAAATTACAATGACGGCAGAACTGCAGGAAGAGTACAGAGAGCTTTAGAGCTTTAGAGAGCTTAACCTGTGTGAAACCTGTGGAGGGTGGGTTCAGATAGCTCTTCTGAAAGATGATGTGTGTGTGTGTGTGTGTGTGTGTGTGTGTGTGTGTGTGTGTGTGTGTGTGTGTGTGTGTGTGTGTGTGTGTGTGTGTGTGTGTGTGTGTGTGGACTAAAAATGACAAGATTGGAGCTAAGCGTGGTTCAAGTAGTCCCCTGGGTGAGCATGGAAAGCACAGAACACCTCCACCACAGACAGGCCTTAACACATCCCTCCACTTCAGAAAATCAGGGGAATTTCGTAATACTCATTGCTATGACAAAATGTCTACAGGATTTGGTAATTAGAAATATATATAAAAAAAAAACAACAACAACATGGTTGAGTGAAATGCATTGGTCAGTCCAGAGTCATCTCACAGAAGAACAATTAGCAGTTCCAGCAAACCTGTCTATGTTTATTGTAAACCACAAACAGACGTACAAACACACACACACACACACACACACACACACACACACACACACACACACACAGGGGTGCCGCTAGAAACTGTGGGCCCCCAGAAATATAATTTTGGGCCCCCACCCCAACCATATCATAGTCCTCTATGGGCCCCACCCCAGTGATATCATAGTCCTCTGTGGGCCCCTGTGAAGCTCTCAGCCTCCTAAATCATCCTGATCCACCCCCCCTTTTTTTAAGTGCATGAAGGAGCTCAAGCAACATGTCAGATTGTTTTGAGTTAAGACACAGCGTAGATCACTGAGATAAAGGATTATTCATTCAGGCAAGAGAGCCAATTGTCCAATTTATTTTAAGATCACACATTCTTTCTGCTCGTGTTCGTTTAGTGTTTGCAGTGTGTACTTAACTAATTGTTTGTTATTGAATAACTTCAATCTGTTCATGTTTACATAGCATTTAGCAGACTCTTCTTTTTCCGAGGTGACACATGAAGCACAATACACACCAAACACGGCAAATTCTCAGTTTCATAACAATTATATCAGCAAATGTGGTTTAACTCCTGCACACTATTTCAAGATTTAACAACCACCTAGTCAGTCAGTCAGTCAGTCACACATTCACAGGTCACGGCATGCCAGTTCCACCAGCCAGGACACAGCCCTGTTTCCAGCTCATGATTTCCACAGCACATGCTCTCTCCTAACTCAGTATCGGTCATGGGAAGAAAAAAAAACAATGCATTATTGAGCAGGGGGGCAAAACAAGGCCTTGTCATTTCAGATTCATTTCAGATTCGGCCCAAAAAAAACTCAGTCATCAGTGTACAGCTGTTTCACTTCTAAGCTGAAACTGACTTCTGTCTGACACTTTAGTGGGTGACAGGGGAAGAGGGAGAGGTCTGAGCATGACTAAAATAAAGACTCTTGAGCAAGACCTAACCTTGTAGTAGGCCTACTTCTGTAGTACAGAAACAACAACTTCTCTAAGCTTATCTAGATGTTTCTTTTCTGTGCTCAAGAATCCTCCTTGCAGATGACAAGTGCGCTGCAACTGGGTTTCTCTCCTGGCATTGTAGCCTCTATAGATAAAGGTGGCTGGTGACATTCCCTATCCTACCTCGACTTACCAGTCTAAAACAACAAGGGCAGGCTAAATTCAAGAAAAGCGACTGCATAGCAGTGGGTTTCCAAGTGTACCTTCGGGTAGGTCTGAAGCACTTTCTGAGGCACTAAGATCACAGTACCAGTAGGGTTACTTCAGGTCATTTCTCAATACTTCCACAGGAACAAGAATGTTTACACATCTCACTAATGCCAGCTCACTGTTCAAGATCTGTGCTTCTTATCCTAAACAACAGTCAATCTCTCCCTTTTTAGCTCATTTTAATAGGGTCAAAGGAAAAATGAGGGAAGCCTGTATGTTATCACTTGGAGCACAGCCAAGGCAGAGGTTCAAGAAAACATAGATATGATACCTTACTGCTGAAGGCAAGCAGGGAAAACAAATAGAACAAGAAAGGTGTAAGTAGTAGAAGTAGTGGAAGAAGTAGAAGTCTTTATTGTCACTATACAAAGTATAGTGAGATGTCATTTGAAACAGCCCACAGATGCACAAGACGAAGCAGCAATTAAGAATAAGAATAGAAATAGATAGGAATGGCTAAGTAGAATTAAAAGATAAGCAGGCTGTTCTCAAAGGTTACTGGCTGCAGGCCACGAGAGGAAGTGACATAGTGATGTCACTGTTGTCCTCTATTGCAAAAGGAAGTGGTTGGGCACATAGATATTACTGCTGTTATGACATGTTGTTGCACATCCCAACATGATGCTTCGATAAGGCACCTGCACCATTTGAAAGTACCCAATGACAGCAAAGGCACCGTATGAAATAGTTAATCCATTTGTTAAAATGTTTATTTAATCCATGGCATAATATTAATTTTACTTCAGCTACTCCCTTTTCCATTAGTGTAACTACAATTTCACCACTTTTGATCTATTGGAATGGTTAATCTCAACAGAATAGCAAGAGAAACTTGGCCATGAGAAATTCCTTATCATTGTTATTCATGGGACCACACACACACACACACACACACACACACACACACACACACACACACACACACACACACACACACACACTCACACTCACACTCACACTCACACTCACACTCACACTCACACACTCACACACTCACACACTCACACACTCAAGGAAAAACAAAGCCAACAGTTGGTAAACTGAATGAAGGTGAGGTGGAGTGATATGTTTGTGGCTCCACTCCCTGAAAAAGATCCAGTTCCTTTTGTCTCTGACATGCCTAATTAACCTTTGTGTTGGCCCTACTACGATTGGCTTGCAGGGTGTGTGTGTGTGTGTGTGTGTGTGTGTGTGTGTGTGAGAGAGAGAGAGAGAGAGAGAGTGGGAGGGACAGGCAATGGGGAAGGTAAAGTGGTACAGCTACATAAATTGGGTTCTTACAGATAGAATCATATCTACTTGAAATAATAATAATATTAAAACTTGAAATAATAATAGCTAAACTAATCTACACAACAGCAGTTTGAAATGACATTAAATAATAAAAAACACATTGAAGTATGTCCAAGCCATCTGTTGTCTTTTGATCAGCCTTGAGTCATCTTCAGGGCTTCAACCTATGCGACAATCACCTTTTATGATTTCCATTGTTATACAGGGCAAACCCATTTATTGCCAGAGAATAACATGGCTGTGGTATACTCACCAGTAGCACTATAAAAACGTTATTGGTTTTGCTGGTAAGGAAAAGTTGCCATAAGCATTCAGGCCTCCCCAAACTTATATTAATATCCTATTGCTTTTGTAGTATGGCATCCAACGAAGACTATAGCGCTTGGGTAGCCTACAGGCTATAGGTTCACTAGTTGTCATGACATAAACCTGCCAAATTAATTTGACTACAGTTACTTGTAACTCTGTAGGTTATTTATAACAAGATCAGATAAAACGAGAATTTGCACATTATTGTATACCCATAGGCTACGTAATGAAGACCCTCACGGGGAGACTAGACCCAAGTATTCAACACTTACGCTCTAAAATCTAGCGAATCCCTAACTGAAACATCTATAAACCAACATTTCAGCAGAGCTAATGAGGAAGTAGCACACAGGTAAACAGTATGCCACCCCGTAAGTCCGCGAGACAGCAATGGAAAATACCCCCCGTGTCATTAACACAATGTAACAAAATCGGAAACCCATTTAGGAATCATACAAAAGAGTTGGATCAAACCACTGCCTCGCTTTAGATAGCCTACATTACAAATTGAAGTGTGCTGTTGAATGTCCTTATTTCTCACTAATAGGGCATACTTCCTGATGTAGTCCCGATTGCATACTTAGAACAAGAAATGACAAATATGGTTGCACGTTAGCCCTACGTCAAATGCATACATTTACTTTAGTTTCTTAGGAGTTCGAGACCTTGATCGATTTATCAACAGGTTACAAACAAATGTGGACTCGACAGTAAACCATGGCAAGGCTACAGCAACAGGTGTCAGACCCAGTCTTAGGCAGTGTGTAATGTATTGCAAGTGACTCACCTTGGTGTAATACAACATCCACAGCTCGTACAGTCGTTCCTTCGAAGCCATTCTCCCAAGCGTTTTAACAAACGCCCTCCGTTAAAATGTTATTATAACATGTTTCCCTCTTCATGTGGTTTTACAACGTGTCCAACGCTTTTTTCTTGAGAAAATACAATGAATCCAGGGGCGATGAGACAATACATGCTCCCTCGCTGCTGTTTGGCTACCTGATCGCTAAGCTCTAAAGTTACTCAGGCAGACAGCCTGTGTCAGTGAGACCCTAAAATCATACACAACTACAAAATCACTACTTATTCCTAAAAGACGAACAGACGAAAGAAGGCACTAAGTGCATCCTTCTGTAGGCCTAGTGATTATATGAACGTCCCCATTAACAAAAAATACGCACGCTAAAAAAGCGTACAAGTCAACGTTCATGCTTCATTCCTTCCTGCATTCAGTAGGCTGTGTCCCCAACTAGTGTTGCACTGGTGAGATGACAGCTCTGGAGAAAGATCCAGCCTTAGCAGCGCACGTCGTTCTTCCAATGGTAAAGTCTCTTGTCAGTTTGTGCAACCGTGAAAAGAAATGAAATATGGCTTAGGCTACCTTGTTTCCCCTTTGAGTTGGATGGTATACGTGCCACTTCAAAACAAAAACTACTTTACTATGAGGTGACCTTGTTTAGTATTAAAACTTTGATAATATATAATAATAATAATAATAATAATAATAATAATAATAATAATAATAATAATAATAATAATAATAATAATAATAATAATAATGTCCAACGACATCTAAGTTTATTGACTGAATTCTGAAATTTAGAAGCAAATTTAAAAATAGATTGAAGTCTATGTCCAAATTACATAAACATCCACAGGTCAATATACCCACAAAAAAATAAAATGCCTGTCACAGGATTTCCCTCTACCTCTTGCTTGCATTATGGAATATCAATGATGTTTTTATCATTCACTGTTTTAGTAGGCCTAAACAAAGTGAATTGTTCTACAAGTGACCTCACATCAGCTAAAGCAGGCGCAGTGTGTTCGGCCCCATTTCACAGGATACACTTCTCCACACAGCAACCACAGAGGAAGAGCATACACTTCTCCGTCAATAAACACCACACAACAGAGGCAGGGTATAGAGGGGGAAATATCACCACTTAAATGACAACTTTATTTTAACTAGGGAAAGATCACAGAAAGCCAATTTTCTTTTTCTTCTTACCCAGATATGTGTGTGATTGCATTATTGCCCAAGACATAGACATAATATTGAGCTGTCAAGTCCTTTAAAATCATCCTCTTCTCTAATGTCTGAGTGTAGATTTGCTGTATTGGGCCAGAACTGGTCAATGTGAGGATGGACCCAGAGAAGCTTCAGGCAGCTGTATTGCCATGGTGATGCCCTACATACCAAGCCAGGTCGTGCCCACTAAGCGGGTGTCTGTGTGAGCTTGGAGCCCAGGACCTGATTTATGAGTTACTGTTTTGAATGCATTATCATGTCAGCAATGCAAATAAAATAAGCTGGTTTGGAGTTCTAGGAAAATCAGTTTACAAGAAAGGTAGTGGAAGAAGTCGCATTATCAACATATCGCCCATTATCAGCCAGTACCCTGCTGTTCCACTTAAAACAAGGATTCAACTGGTGAAAAAGAAGTTATCACAGTGAAAATAGACCAATTCAGCTCCCATAAACTTTCGATTAAAGTGAGTGAACTTACATTTATTTTTAAACTGATTTCGAATCGAAATGTCGCCCACCACCTGGCCAGGGTTTGAGGGTTAGGGTTTGAGCATATAAAACTTAAAAGTAATGGAGTTGAAGCTAAATATTCCTACAAGTCAAAGGTGTAAAATACTAATAGATTAATTATAAACCTGTTATTTAGTACTATTGTTCAGCAGTTAATGATTGTGGGTCTTGCATTATCTATGTTATGGCTGACAGTGAATATCTTTAAGTTATAATAATAATAATAATAATTAAGTCTGTCTTTAGAATCTCATAAATCATAACAACTTTTGCTCTGTGCAAAGAAAGAGCGTTTTTGTAACAGTGTTGTGAAATGTAGTCTTATTTAACAACATTTTTATCAACACATTTATTCTTGATTATCACCCTTCATGAACTGATCTGTTAATGTGTTTTCCCTGTTCATTCATCCTTTGTTTATTAGTTAGTATGTCTATTGTATGATTGTGTATAATCTATAGCTGTAAGAGCTATAATCATGATGATTAAAATATGGGTTTGTGTTAGAGTTGAGTAGAGGGAGGAAATGGGACAGTCCATCAGGATTAAGAACAGCACCAGAAGAATGATGTGGCCTGCAAACCTACATCTACATCAAAAGAAGTGGTGGGGGGCAGGGTACTTTACACACAGTATAGAAACTGAATACAGAAATAGCTATTTTAAAATAATCTGAAACTGACAAGGAGCAAAGGCCACAGTAACCCAAATCAGAGCAATGTAGAGCTGGCTCTGGCCCAAATGAAACGCATGCATCGATGCGCTCTGTACTCCACAATATTCCTGTTACTTTGGGTCTGCTTGATCTATGACTCTGTGTTCGACTTTGTAAGGCAACTGTACTTGCTACACCAGACAGGATGGAGAAGTCGGTAGGTTCGCTGCAGGAACAGGCGCTTAAAAGGAAAGAGCGATTAAAAGCTCTACGAGACAAACAACTCCAGGTAAGTAATATAAGCCGGTGAGCGATACAATGTTATGACCGGCGATAACTTATAGCGTAACAGTAATTGAGATTTAACTTGACCTGGTAGCTAACTGAATGAGCACGCTAACTTAAAATGTTAACGTTGCGTTAATCAAGTCGCTGTACTTTCTCAAACATGAAAATGTATCGTTAGGTGTTTTCTTACTGCCAAAACAGCCAGTGTGATTTTAGAAGCCATTGCTGAGTTATTTGAACTAATGGCGCGTTAAACCCGACATGCGTTTATAACGTGACTTAAAGAGCTAGCCAGCTAGCATAGGAAGCCATCCGACTAGCTAACTACCGATGTAGTCTAATTCACATTTTTAATGTAACTTCGGTCTGTTTTGAAGATGTTGCCGTTGTCACAACTAGCAACAGGCTTTAACGATTCTTCTCACACACTATGTGAGATAATATATACCGATAAAATGCCTCCAATGTCGCCAGACTGAACCCAATATAAACACATTAACGTTATCTCCATGCAATTGTTGTGCCATCACTGTGTGGGGCTGTATTGTGGCAGGTTGTAATGGTGCTCGGTCAGATCTAGGATGGATGTTACTGTGTTATTGTCGGATTAGGAACTTTTCTTATCTTAGAAATCTGCTTCTGGACGACCCCAATAGTCTCACGTGTAGTTGTGATGGGTGCTTCCTGTTGTTTACGTAGAAGTGTGGTTTTGTTTTTCACTTACTGCACTTCAGGAATGGCCTTGTTACTATTCTGTATTGTTCTGACAGGTGGTCAGGAAACCTCTCCAGGAAAATCCAGTAGCTTACTCTGGGAATGTGTGGGTGTGTGCGGGGGTGTTCTTCCTTAGCTTTTGTTTTAGTTTTGTGCCCTCGCCAACTGTACAGCAGTTCTTTTCTGATTTTAGTCATAATATTTGTGGTTCATTCGTGCTAAACCTTTTTTTCTAAAGGCGTTGGCTCAGTGTAGTGTATTACTCTCTCGTGTAGTGCCTGTGTGTGACCTATTCAGTCATGTTGACTGCTATGCCTATGACATGACCTATATGCACTCATGACCTGCTGGTTGTCCAGGGCAGAGACACAGAGGATGGGGAGCCGGAGAGGAAGAGGGCGCTGGAGGAGCCAGATTTGGAGTCAGAGGACAGACACAGGTACACACACGCTCAACAGCACTCAGTTTCTCTCTCGCTCTCTCTCTCTCTCTCAGAGCTGATAACTTTCTTCCCTCCTCCTTAAAGCAATACCAAACAGTTATCGGTCATCGGTCACCCTACAGATTCGAAGCGGAATTGTCTTTTATAGGGAACTATAGAGAGACGGTCCACTCCTCTAACCTTACTTGGTGCGTTTATAGCCTATGGAGGGCGACAAAGCGAATTCAGAAGTGCCTTTCACCCTGTTGCAAGTGGATGATCCACTGAAACGATCTTGGAAACATTCTTTTAAGGTTAAAAAAAACTAATGTTGCTTTAAACACCTCTTGCAAAACAGTCCCCGTCCCAGAGACCAGCAGCAGCCTAAGTCCAGTGTTTACATGGGTGACGTGTGCTAATGGTTCCTCAGATCTCCCACTGCTCCCAGTGCTTTATTTACGACAGCCGGGCCAAAACATCCATCTCCCTCCTCCACTGCCAGACCCTTTTTTTGTTCCATTGTTTATGTTCCGGAGCTGAATTTGTGGCTCGCCCTCTGGAGCGCGTGGGGCACACTTCACTTGCCCTGACCCACAAAGAGGCAAAGTTATTTTGGCATCAAAATGCAAGTTTCCCAAACACACCCAGACGAGGCTCCATTACAAATAGTATCATTAGCCGGAGACTCAACACGTAAATAAGTGCACGCCTGTTTTTTTTAACTTGTAATACTAACAGTTTGGAGTATTTTTGGACTCCCATTGTAAGTCACATTAAGTCTGTAATGCCCTTACTTTGTTTCAAGCAGTTGTTAAGATATCTGTAGGGGATTTTAGCCCCCCCCTATACTCTAGTGCTGGGCACACGAAAGCAGAATGGCTTTCCTTTGCTTGCCTCTGTAGAGTTGAGGTCGCCCAGTCGTTCCCAGTGTTGTTTATCCATACAAGGGCTCCAGCTGTGGCTCAGCGGTGGCTGGGCGTCTCTGATTAATGTCTCTCTGTCCTCCATTACTCGTTTTCAAGTCTGGGCAGAACCAGAGCACTCCTCTAGGGGCCAGCTGACTCACTTCAGGCTCGGTTCACAGAGGAATCTGCTGAAAATGGTTCACACGGTCAGGCCCTCGGTAGGGAGAAAACAGGGCTTCCCCTTCTCGATGACCCGGCCCAGGCCCAGAGTCTCCCCCCTAACGAATTCAGAGGTTTCCTGGCCATGGTTACTATGCTCTCCCAGACACTGAGAACGGCCTTTTCCTAAAACACGCCTGTCTTGCACATGTTAGCATTTTAATAAAATGTAATAAATATTAGTTGAGAGTGTGTTTATTTTTCCATTCATGCTCCTTAAGCTCACCCTTTGCCCAAAGGCAGGAAAGTAATTGATGGCCATTAGGCATGGTCTCTTGGAGATATTAAACAGACCTGTCTGGATGCTCTACAGATTATATATGGAGTTTGTAGTGAAGATTAAACAAACAAGATGGAAGAGCAGTACCAGTCGATGCCAGCTTGGAAGCAATTCATAGACACTTAATTGCGCGATGCTTTGCGCCATGTTCCACAGGCATGACTTGTAGATGAACTCCCCCCTGCATTCTTGCTGTAGGCCACTCTGATGGCCATGCAGTCCCCACCCACAGGCGCCACCTACTGGAGGAGAACTGTCCTGTTCTGCCATCTGCCGGCCCCAAACTGAAGCCACACCAAACAAATGAGGAGTCTACAGGAAAAATAGGCATGGTCACAAAATGCCAAAATTGAGAAAATGTTATTTAAAAGTTAGATTTTTTTTTTTAAGTTTTTGATTTTATAAGTAAATGTTATTTTAAGTTGCTTCTAGCTTGAAACTATTCTGTTTATGCACAGTATTTCTTTTGAAAAAGTTAGGGTTTCAGTGTAACTACCAATGGCAAAGGTAACTGAAAAAAGATGTGATTTTGTGACCCTGCCTGTTTTCCCTGTGGATTTTTCAAATGAGAACCAGCAGTGCGGTCAAGACCGTTGCACTATATTTTAGTTGTTGGAAAATTTTGTTTAAAAAAAGTGCAGACTACATGGTAAAACACATGTAGAACATTGTTTCTTGGGCCAGGCGTGTTTTGCTGTTATGGATTGTGGGGCCTTTTTTTGTTGATATGTCAGTGTCTTGTTGAACATGACTGGTCTAATAAACCTCTTATTTGAACCGACTCTGTCCTTGTCTTGTGCAGAGAGCTGAAGCTGAGGAACTACACCCCAGCGGATGAAGAGCTGAAGGAAAGGCAGGTGCCCAAAGCCAAGCCTGCCTCAGGTTAGTGCACACCTCACTTCACCTTATAGTTGTGTTCACACCAGGGATAGAAATAGGCACCAGCCAAATGCTGGTAAAGAATGAAAGTGGCTAGTAGATTTCAGACACAAAATAATGATTTGCTATTGACTGGCTGGTAATCTTGACCATTTTTTTTGCCCGTGGCTAGTAAAAGTTCACATGTTGTAAGGTTAATTTCCACCCCTGGTTCACACTTCTCCTCAGACTGCTGAGCATGGTTGGGTGTAAATGTAGATGTAGGTGTGGGTGGTGCGTGTTGGTCTCTGATCTGTTGCTCTGTTTGCTCCTCCTGCTCTCAGTGGAGGACAAGGTAAAGGACCAGCTGGAGGCAGAAATTCCAGAGCCCATCATAGAGGAAGTGGTAAGTGGTGCGAATACATGCTAGTCGAGTTTCTGTTTAACTTATTTGCACCACTAATGCATATTTATAGCTAATTTGGCTTAAAGACATCCTCATGAATGACAGTTGCCATCACCTTTAAAACCACTGGGGCTAATGGATGTCCTCCAATCTTGATGCAGTCTACATTGTTTATAGACTACAGCTTTTTTTAAAAAGTTTTTCATTAATAGCAGCTTAATGATGGCCCCTTATTCATTCTTTTATTTCTTCTCCAACTCCACTTCTATTTTGTGTTTGCTTTCCATAAAATATTTTTATTTAGTTTTTTACGTTTAAAAATGTTTGTTTCTCCACACATTGCCTTCCTCTTTAGGAGCCATAATTTTCCACTGTTGCCTAGGAAACAGCAGTCACTTTTTGTCCACAATCAATAGTTTGACTAGAATGGCTGATCGCATTTGGTCACAGTAAGACTGTTACAAATGGTACAGAACAAATGTCCAAGCAAATTTATGCACACAAACTGTTCCCGTCAATTGTGTTCACATTATGCCCCATACGTATCATGTCATTTCACCCCTACTTCCAAGCGAATCAAATTTTTATGCACGTTTAAGGTGTTTTCAAATAAGGATATCTTTTATTTAATATAAATTTATTTGCATTAACCAGTTGGATAGAAACCTGGTTACTTTGCGCTATTGGATTTTTTTTCTGTGAGGAACTGAGCACTGTTCAGAAACTTATTTTTCTCGTTGCATTGTGTAGGATTTGGCTAACCTGGCCCCCAGGAAGCCTGACTGGTAAGCACTTTTCACTATTGTGTGTGTGAAACGTTCAATGTAAAGTTTACATTTCTCAGTTCATCAACATTCACAAATTTGGGGATAAATGTGTCCTATGTGTCTTAATCAGGGATTTGAAGAGGGATGTTGCAAAGAAGCTGGAGAAGTTGGAGAGGAGAACACAGAAGGCTATTGCCGAACTAATCCGTGAGTATATGGGTCCCAAATCCTGCTGGCAGACTTGGTTTTAGGGCTATAAATAGTACTGTAACTATTTTAGTTTGGTGTAAGGGTAAGACTAAATACCATAAACAGCAAGGCAGGTACCATGCAAATGGCATTTAGCAGCAATGCAGGAGGGACACCTTAAGTGGGTTTTTTGACTGAAAAATGTTTAAAATAAAAGTTATTCAACTTTCTTTTTGCATCAGTGTTTTGGTAAGGAAAACCAGTTATTTCAACCTACTAAAATTGTGTATGTTTTTTTATAATGTTACAGTATTGGGTGGTTCCAAATAGTTGTTCTACAGACATTTGGCCTCTGGGTTGTACTGTTTGAGCAGTAACCTTGCCACACAAAAAGAGTAGATAGTATACTGAGAGGAATATGTTATAGCTGTAGTGTGAAGTATTAATCGTTAGTTTTATACCAGGACACATCTGTCAGTAAGAGCATGTTTCTCCACATGCTAATCTCACTAATGAGACACAGCTGAATCTGTTTGGCGTGCGCAATTGTAGGCTAATTGCTGTGGGCTTTGAGCATCTCTGGAGATCTGACACCACTTGGTGACATCATTGGTGTGGTTCTCTCCCAGCCTCTGCATCTGTAGGATCCTAAAATAGTTCTGGCATAACTGGTGATGTGCCAGGCTGCACCAGTCTGTTTTAATAGCAGGTCATCTTTGCAGTTGTAGAACCTACTTATGTAAAGCTTTTATGTTCCTCCTCTTCATGGTCAGTAAAAGCTGACAATTCAAGGTAGTGTATGTAAAAGTACATGCAAGAGGAGGGGTGCTGTGGTGAATGCACCCATACCATGAATGGGCAAGTGCAAGGTTTGAATCCGGCCTGGGTCATATTCCAACACCACCACATCTCTCTCTCCCTCTCATTTCCTGTCCACACCACTCCTGTCAAATAAAGGCATTAAAAGCCAAGTTCAAGTGTCCTTAATTGTGTGTTTGTGTGTGTGTGATGTTGTTTTCTGTATGTTTGTTTCTGCAGGGGAGCGTTTGAAAGGCAGCGAAGAGGAGCTCGCAGGAGCAGTTGGAGCTATTGGAATGGCACAGGGTGACTCAGACTGAACTGAACTCTCGGTCCCCTGCCCATTTTTTGTACAGTTGCATCATTTTAAACTGGACCAGCTGTTGCCAGACCAGCTCTGCTGCCACATCATCTAAAATGACTTGGAGGCTTGGAGGTTAAGCTGGAAGCAGACACACCAGCAGGGCAAGGGTTAATCTTAACCTGGAAAAAAAATATGGACAGTTTATGGCAGCTCCAGACAAGGTGCCTGCCAATCCTTTGCTTATTCCTGTTTCAGAAGAGAAAACTCCAAAGGGTGCAGAAGCGTCTATGTTTTTTGGAAGCCCTTTATCCCCTTCATCTTAGACCTCACCATCCTAGATTTATAGTCCTGATAGGTGCTGCACTGTTGAGATATCATGTGACATTTACAAAATCTCTTTCTTTTTTTTTTAAGAAAAAAAATGTCTGGACATAATGTTTGGTGTTTTGTAAAAAAACAATTGTAATTAAAGAAAAGCTTTGATATGAATATGAATTTGGTTTCTTTATTTTTCCTTAAGCCACTAGTACAGTTTATGTAGAAGGTTCCAAAGTCAGGATATTGATAAGCACTTTACTTTTGGAGTACAAAGCAGGATTTTCCTCAGACATACATTTGGTGAGTAAACATCACATAGTACTGCCTGATAGTAGCTATAAAAGATTCTTGTAATGTTATTGGGACCCCTAAACAACCACCCATTTGTAAACTAAGACTTGTCCTGCTTCAAAGATCACTGAAAGAAAGTTCCCTCTTGCTTTAATCACTTGTTAAATGAAGAAGCATTATGTCCCTACAACGTCTGAAGGTGTGGTAGTGCTTACAACTCAATTATAACTCTGGCTCTTTTCTACAGTTTAAAACAGGCACAAATAAGGGACAATGATAAGTTATGGCAGAAACAGCAGAAATATGCTTGTACAACTTTAACACATATGACAACATAAAGTGCCTTGCCAGCCCCTGTACACAGTAGTACACACACAACCCTCAGCATTTCAGTTAAAACATACTATATGGTACAATACATGGTACTATTGCACATGATGCCAAAAAGCATTGTTTGGAAGAACTACTAATGATAAAGGGCTTACAGTATGTTAAATAGTCATTCATCTACACAAGCTATATTTATGATTCACTCACTATCAAGCCAAATACAATCATTCACTAAAGATCACAAAATCTCTTCTGCCCCCTAGTCATAACGCACACCATTACAGACATTCAGGACTGCCTGTTATATCTTGTGTTGTTACAAAATCACTGTGAAGTAATTCAATATGGCTACTGTAATCGCCTACTGGCCACCAGTAAACTCAATGAACAAGACTACATTTTCCTACATGGTGATTACTACTTTATCAATATACGCATTTCAAAGATGAGCTTAGCATGTTGCATGTAGATACAAACAGAGATGTGTCAGAACAGATGATAAATGCTGCACTGTTCGATTCCCCACGAAGCGAAACCAACAAAAAAACACTGTGCCTTCATGCCTATATTAGACAGGTTTTGGTAATTGTCCTCACCATCAAGCTCAGGGTGGTCGTGGAAAAACCCGACGTAAGTGAGAACTGCACACAGGGTCCAAAAATGATCTCAGTGTGTGGACTGACAAGCAGAGCAGTTAGCAGATGATGAAGCCAATTCAGACATCGCAGAGTTGGAGATTAGGCTTAAATTCTGCCAGAGCAGCTCGTGCTGTTTGGTACCCTATGAGATAACCCTTGTGGAGATGCAGTGGACCATAGCCCTTTACACATGACAGAGACACAGAGACCCCTTACTGATGGCTTGGTATTAAGCTTTTGACTGACAGTCCAGCTGCATTGAACACGAGGGCCACTTTAACAGCAGTTCTCGTGGATTTTTTCACCTGACTCGATTTTCCGGGCTGCAGGCCCCAGTTCCACCTTGCAAACACGCTGAGCAAACTTCAGAGAGCAGAGAGTCTCTCCAACGTTGCTCTCAAGAGAGGAGACCTGACGCAGGGAGGAAAAAAAACAAGGAAGGAAAAGAACAGAACATGTAAATAAAACATGGTTCAACACAGTTTTTACTACCCATGCAACCATCCAGAGATTTCAAGAATCATTTGAGTACCTTTACTTTTTAGAGTGTATATCATTGATGAGCAATGGAGAATGTTCTCATTCACTGCCTACTTTCAACCAAGGTCATGAGTGTCTGTATAACTACCTGTACAACCATCGCGGTCTTGTTTCCCTTGCCGAGGGAGTCCTGCAGTAGGTAGGTTAGTTTGGAGTTCCTGAAGGGAATGTGGGTCTGCCTTCCCCTGAGGGCCTGGATGACGTCACCCAGGGCCAGCAGGGAGCGGTTGATGTTCTGGGCCTCCTTCAGCCTCTCGCCCTCCGCTCCCGACTTCCACACACGCTCAGACCCGGCCAGGTCCACCAGGTTCAGCTTGCCTGCGGTGGAAGGAAAGGAAGTCAGAGGGAGGCAAGGACGGCACCAGTCAGTGACAAAAAAATGATCCCAGTGAGTTTGGTCCAGGCAGAATTTATTCTTCCTGCAGAAGAACTTACAAGGTCTAGCGTTTAGCTTTAGAGCTAATCACAGAGCCTATGGTACAAATACACATCAATCAAGGTCATTGTTATTTTAGGGAAAAAAAACATTGGTGTAAGACCATTTCCTGTCAAACACACATCTATAGCCTGAGTTATATCTCAGCACAAAACTTTAGTGATTTAGTGTAGGATAACTTGATAGTGACTTCATAGTAAGTACGTTGAAGCATGGGCATGGGCAGTCCATGATGTGGTTATGTGGTGTGTGTTATTGACCTGTCGTCTTAGTGCCGGTGGCAAGGTCTATCCCCTGCACGGTGATCATGAGGAGGGCATGAGAGCGGGAGCTGTGCTGGTTCATCTGAGTGCCAAAGGTGATCCGATTGCGACGGGCCATAGCAAGAATCTGGACAAGACATTGTAGTGTATATTAGGGTAAGTAGCTTCTTCTCTGGTTCGCAAATTTCAAAAAGACTCACAGGAGACAAACAATATGTAATAGTATAACATTGCAGAAAATGTATACCATTTACTTTTAATACCATTTTTAGTATATAGTATATGTCTATTGTTAAACAATCCAAGACAATCTATAACAATAAGACTATTTTGTCAAGATGGCAATGCCATAACAACTTAACAACTTTATAATAAAAAATAATTGTTAATAGAAGTTTGTCCTTGGTGACCTTTTTAATGTGCTGGAAGCTTTTGACCTCAATGACTCTGAGGCCGGGGACATGCAGTTGACCAGACCCATCAGGGTTCATCTTGATGTCCAGCTTCTCCCCATCCTTACTCAGTAGATCTCTGAAAATATCAGAAAATAATACAACACAATATATTAATCACAACCAAGGATAAGACTACAACAAATTCTAGTACTACTTTAAAGAGACCAAGCAATTGATCTGCCATTATTGAAGAGGCCATGCTCAGACGACTAATGAAGTATTGCTTAATTAAATAAGTGAACATGTAAACAGATTTGATATACAGTTTTGTTTACAGGCAGAGTTTAAATTGGCCCGGAGCCCTCCAGAGCTCAGCTCCGCCTCCTCACCTCAGCAATACAGCCAGCCAGAGATGAGCTCCCTCTGCTACAATATAACCAATTTTACCAATTTCACTGCATGTCCCACTCTACTCTACTAAACACATGATGAGAGAAACAGAGAGAGAGACATATATCTTAGGTGCATACCTGAGGACTTCATTGTAAATCTCCACAGAAGTGACGCTGACTGTGTACCCCCACATGTCCTTCCTCTCCTCAATCTCGTTGAAGAGGTGCTTCAGGGCTCGCTGGTTGATACCAGGATTCTCTGAATTGCCCTACAGGACAAAAAAAGTCAAAGTGTGATGTCAGCAGGAAAATGGAGATTAACTTCATTGCTATAGACATTTTAGACGATTGTATTACATTACTGGAAGTTAATTACATTATTGGGTTTCATTGCGGTTTTTTATTGAGCCAAGAGGCAAAAATCATTACATTGCTCAGAGTTATTACGCTATCAAGAAATCACTACACTGTTCATTTAAACAGGGACAGTCAGTAACCATTCACATGAAAACACTTAACACAATAAAATGTGCCTCTACCTCCATTGTGTAGGTTTTGCCCGATCCAGTCTGACCATATGCAAAAATACAGACATGATATCCATCGATGCAGGACGTCACCAGGGGCTCAATTTCCTGGAACACCTGAAAGCAGCAGAGGTTTCATTTACCAAAATGGGCTGAAAACAAAAACTAAGTAAATGTGCTGAGTGCAAGATTAAATGACCATCACCTCCTCCTGAGTGGCCTGAGGATGGAACACTTTATCGAGCTCAAACGTGCGGCCCTTGCCCTTGCTCATCACCATGAGGGCTGACTCATTGTGCGGATCCGTGGTGACCACCACCGCCTGACCCTCCTCCTCGTGCTGGTCCTCCTTCAGGACAGGCTTGACACGACACAACACACGGATGTTGCCTGGCAACAACAAGAGTTTATGGGGTAAATCACCTGAATAAGGCCGAAACACACAAGTTTCTGCTCTTTATAAAGACACAAGATTAGACCAATTTTTCCTCTGAGATCAATAATCAATTAATCAATTGTTAAATAAAACTAATCAATCAGTCAATCTATCTATCTATCTATCTATCTATCTATCTATCTATCTATCTATCTATCTACCATCTTAAATGGGTCAATCATTTAACATTATAGTCATGATTTAAAAAAAAGTCATGAACAGACAAGAAGATGAATGAATATATAGAGTGGGCCACGTGTCTGTGTGCAGGGTTACCTTTGAGCTCTACCAGCTGCTCATGGTACTTCCTGCGCAGTGCCACCTCCTTCCTGTACTTCTCCAGCAGGTCTTTATTGGCCTCCGACATCTCACTGATGGCTGCCGTTATCTACATCAGTCAAAGTTCACAAGTGGAAGTGATTCCCATTTGTCATTGTGATCACACAGCACACCACAGTACACAGTGAAATTTAACCCACCACACGTGTGAGCAGGGGGCAGCCATGACAACGCTGGCTAGAATAACTTATTAACAACTTCATAACGTCTTAATCAGAATACACAGTATTTCAAATGTCATTGTAAGTTAAAAATTGGTTAGGATGTAAACCCACATGCAAACACAAAGATGTAAAAAAACAAGCAATGGCATAAAAAGTGGAAGCAAAGAAATGGAAAATCTCTAAATAAGGGGGAGAGAGAGAGAGAACATGAAGATGCCTTACCTGTTTCTTGGCCTCCTTGATGGCAGCTCCATAGAAATCAGAGAAGTTGCGCACCTGAGTCCTCAGGCTGGCATAGTCTGTCTTCATGGAGCGCAAAGAGGGAGGAAGGGCACTTAGGCGCCTCTGCAGGGCTGGAGGTCAAACAAGAACACACACACACACACACACACACACACACACACACACACACACACACACACACACACACAAAATGTTAAAGGGACATACTTGTTGCTCTTACTGTAAAACTACTTAACACTCTAAGGATATAAAATATGTAAGTGTAGGTTGCTACGCAGAGTAAAAATTATTTCATTTAATTATGACTAAGGCTGACGTTTTAGTCAGAATTATGTCATTCAAGTTCTGATTGGACCAGCGCTCATAATGCGCTCGAATTACAGTACAGTACCCCCCGATCAAGACCCAGTCCCCCCTAAAGATACCACAATAACAGGTTAGGGGTACAAACATATTAATGTACTTAATGCTAAACATAAACGGTAGCACCCCCAAATTATGTATTCACACTCTGCTAGTGTCTTATCGCTTTGTTGAGATTCTCAGGACAAGGTCTGCATTGAGTACTCACTGAGGAACTGCTCCTGCAGGTTCTGAAGCTGGCCCTCAGAGCAGTTGGCCGCAGCCTTGACGGCCTCCTCCTTCCTCTCCTCCAGGTGACCAATCTCCTTCAGCAGCTCCTCCCGAAGCATGTTAATCTCCCGCTCATATGCTGCAATCTACACACACAACTTCATCAGCTAAACAACACAAACGCAAATGCACAGGTCCACCACCAAGACCCATAATCACAAAAGGCTGAGTGCATTGAGTGAAAATGTGATGTTTGACTTGCTTCATCTATCCATGCAACCATCCATCCCTCCATCCATCCATCAATCCATCCATCCCTCCATCCATCCATCCATCCATCAATCCATCCATCCATCCATTCATTCATTTATGCGTCATGACCTTATGTTGCAAATTGCAGGTGACTTCATCCATCCATTCATCCATTCATCCATTCATCCAATAATCACCTTATGTTGCAAATTGCAGGTGACTTCATCGGAACGTCTAAGGTGCTCCTCCAGCTGCTTACACCGCTCATTCTGATTGGACAGCTTCTTTGTTAACCGCTCATTCTTCTGCCTGCTTTCTGCCAACCGGCTCAGAGTTGCTTGAGACTCCACCTCTACAGTCTGAGTCACATGCTGAAGAAACAAACACGAATGTGTACATAACATGTTCCATATCAGAATCATCACATCAATGCATCCCTCCCAGGGGTACAATGCATTCTTTCTCATGAATGGATCCTTGACTCCTCTCTTCTCCTGTCTTCTCTTGTCATGTCCTGCTTCTCTCATCCCCTTGTCTCTACCTCTTCTCCTCTGCTATCCCTCCAACTTCTCCTCGCCTATCTTCTCCTCTCCTCTCCTATCTTGTCCTTTCCTCTCCTCTTCTGCTCCTCCTACCTTGACCAGTGGCTCCTTGCTGCACTTCTTGTCCTTCAGCCTCTCATCCGGCCTCTCGTCGCTCCTCCTCAGATCCTCCCCTCTCCTCTCCTGTCCTCCCCTCTCCTCTCTTTCTCTCCTCCCCTCTCCTCCTCTCCTCTTCTCTCATCTCCTCTCACCACCTCTCCTCTCCTCTCCTCTTGTCACATCTGCTCTCCTGTCCTCCTCTGCTCCTCCTACCTTGACCAGTGGCTCCTTGCTGCGCTCCTTGTCCAGCTCCAGCTGCAGCTCCTTCAGTCTCTCGTCGCGCCTCCTGAGCTCCTCCCCTCTCCTCCACTCCAGCTGCTCGCTCTGCCGCTCCAGACGGCTCAGCTGCTCCGCACGCTGCTGTAGGGTGCTCTCCAGCTGCTGCACCCGGCTACGCAGGTTCTCGTTCTCCTAATGCACACACACACAGGCACGCACAGGCACACACGCACAAACACACACACACAGAAACACACACACACACACACATACAGGCATGCATGCACAAACACACACACACACACACATACGTACACACACAAACACACACACACACACACACACAGAGGCACAAACACACACACGCCCACACACACACACACACATACACACAAACACACACGCATGGACACACACATACATACACACACACATACATTTGTTATGGTTATGTTTATAAGGTGTTTAGTGTAACACTGTAGGCCTAGGCAGCACTGCTATTTCAAATCCTGTGTATGACCTGTAAATGACCTGTACAAATCCCGTGTATGACCTGTACATACGCTTTGACTTTGACTTGGCTTTGACACACACACACACACACACACACACACACACACACACACACACACACACACACACTAGGATGAATTGGAAGGAGAAGGGAAGGAGAACCTAAGATGCTCTATTTTCCATATATAACACACGGTTATATGTGATGCCCTAGTGTTTACAGTCCTTGCTGTGTGCATCATATGTTTTTGCATGGTGTATTTCTATGCCAAAGCAGAAGTTAGTGTACTCCATACAAGATCCCCTTAAATTACATTATGTGTAGTTTTATTTAGTGATTCAATAAATAAACAACAATGACACATTGTACAATAAAATGGTTATCTTCTGTAACAACATGCAAGATCTAAAGATATGTCTTTTATAAAACTTGTATGTCTTTAAAATATTATTTCTTAATAAACAGGTAGTCCGCATATCTCTGTGTCATGTAACACTAGTAGCGTCTGTCCCATTTTGCCTTTTTACCTACTTAAAATGGAGTAGGCAGTGTTGTTCCAATTTAAAAAACGTCCAAATCAAGTAGATTCAAAGTCAGAGTGTACAATGGTGTACACTTTTCACACTCAGCAGCTGCCATCTTGTTTACATATCAGACATCCCACAACCGTCATTTCCAGTAAGTGTAACAGGCAGAATTCGATTTGGAACAGTGCCCACCTCACAAACTTTTGCCTACTCCCTGCATGTAAAAAGCTTACTCAACCTAAGTGGACAGTATTTAGATTAGGCGTAGAGTAGACAGTAGACATTAGGCGAAATGGAACACAGTGTAGGGCACCTTCATGAGGACGGAGCTGGACTGGTTGGGGATGACAGACAGCTGCTGCAGGAGGCCCTGTGTGACGCTCAGGCTGTGTTTCAGGCTCTCGTTCTCCGCCGACAGACACACAACACGCTTCTCCGAATCCGTGGCCCCCTGGGAGGACACACAGTGCCAGAAATGTCAGGCTGCCCTGAATATGGTGAGATCAGTTTTTTTATACACTGTAAAAAGTGAAGCATAAAACATGTTGCACGGATCTTTTTATGTTGGTTTAACTTACTATAACATGCCAGGAGGCATTGTTTTAAAATGTCTAAACTTTCCATATGCACTGTAAATATAATCCTTCCTTCCAAATGTTCTCCCTTAACTCTGTGCATTAATCATCTTTTGACAAGGTTGTACTGACATTGGTATTGAACTTGTCAATTGGATCTTTTTATAGCTGTATTGACTGGTCATTAAGGATGTCTGGATGGACTCGTGCATCCTGTCCAACCTGCTTTGGCATGCTGAAATGTGAGGGCAGCAGAAAGTATAAAAAGGCCTGTCTGTGGGACGCTGCCTCAGCAGGAAGCAGAGAGATTTGGAACGCTGCTCACCGATGCGGTTCTCAGGCGGCTAAGCTCCTCCTCCCGCTCCTCGATGCAGCTCTTGAGCTCGTCGATCTAAAGCAGAGAGAGAGAGAGACACACACACACACACACACACAGACACACACACACACACAAGTAGCTGAGGTCAGAAGAGCAGGCTCAGTGATGCTTATCTTACTACAGGAAAGCCAGAGTGTGCAAAACAATAGGCATGGACAAAAATAAGACAACAAGAAAGCAATATAAAGAGGGAAAACACACAGCAAAATACACAGCGACAGATTTGTCCTAAAAGGTGATGATACATGGGGCAACATTTTGAGCAATGTTTCTGGGAAACACCATGATTGGGTTCTGGATGATCACAACAAATAGCCTGCTCTTGATCTAAGTTGTCCTGATAAAAATGTGTTGCCTCATTAAGAGTGATACATTACATTAAATCATGTTATTAACAATGCAGGGGAACATTCCTGAAAAAGTTCCCCTGTGCATATCATCATCTTAAGAGTCTGAAGGAGTGAACAAAATGAGGGGGCCGACTGTATAGATAGGCAAGGTAAGAGAGACAGCTAGCAGTGTGCAAGGTCAGAAAGATAGCCAAGATTGAGCAAGGCAAGAAAGATAGCTGAGAGTGTGCAAGGTAAAAGAGTAAGGTGACCAGACCTCAAATTCCTACAGTCAATATCATTGAAATAAGTAATGTTTTAGCCTGAAAAATCAGGGACATATTGGTTTTTCTTGTATTTGGGGAAAAAACGAAAGTCAGGGACTGTCCCCAGAAATCATGGACATCTGGTCACCCTATAGAAGAAGGACATAAGATTGGTGCAGGGCAAGTAAAAGATGTACGACTGTTGCAAAGTAAAGGAGCGAGGTATTGACCTGCTGCTGGAAGGCCTGGACCTTGGCGTGGCGGTCGATCTCCCTCTGCTCCAGCTGGGAGTGCAGCAGCCTGAGCTCCCCCCTCAGCTGGCTGCGCTCGCCCTGCAAGCCACACAGAGACTCCACCAGGGTGTGCAGGCCAGCCTTCCCTCCAGACGCCTCCACACTCTCACCTGCAACAACACCGTCCACACAAAGAAGGCAGGAATGGCCATCGTCATTGTCACTGTCACTGTCACAATTGTGTCATCGTCATCATTATCATCACCACTACCATCACCATCATCATTTGTCACCGTCACAACTGTGTCATCATCATCATTATCATCACCGTTATCATCACCATCATTATTGTCACCTTCACAACTGTCTCATCATCATCATCATCATCATCATCATCAACAACAACAACAACAACAATATCATCATCACGATTATCATTGTCTTCATCACAATTAGCAGAATGTCACCATCCTCTATGTTTCTTTATTTGCCATCCTGCAAACTGGATGACATATTCATGGACTATTTGACCATCATGCTAATTAGGGCATGACTGCGGTGATTAAGATCTTTTAATTTTACACTACATTCCTTCTTTTGTTAAGTATTATGTTGTGTTAGGTGTCTCATGGCAGATGTTCTGTGAGGAACTCCTTCCTAGGTCATGACCTGTGACTCATCTCAGTGACAGGATTCCTGCTCATCACATTTTAATCAGTGTAGACTCTCTACACGCTAGTGTCTTGCTTTAGGTTAAAATGGTTAATGCATGATTCAGACTGCTAGCCCACACCAGCTCACCAGAAGCCAAGCTATGGAGCATGCAGCTCAGACCTAAAAGCACTTCCATCTCCTTCAAACATTGACTCATGTTCGACCATGCAGGCAAGACCAAAAATGTGCCTGTTAACATTTTAATCAGTTTCCCATGTAAATTATTCACAGAAAAGTTAGTGTAGGTTGTGTTCCCCCCCAAGCTTGTAAGACTACTCAGTAAATCAGGGCACGTCTGGCTGAGTGTGTGCTGTGTCACTCTAGGTGATTGGATGGGAGGGGGTAAGGGGGTGGGAAACAATGGAAGACAAATGGAAGAGGGGGACTGGGCATGCTCAGAGGGACTCTGCAGCAGCGGCAGCAGCAGCAGCACAAACGTGAGGAGAGGAAGCGTGCTCCAGCTAAAGCCACTCTGTCAGTGCTCAACTCAACTCTGACCCATTAAGGCTCTCTGCAGAGCACTTCCACTGAGAACCCTATTCAGTGCATGTGTGCAAAACAACACACAGTTTTAAGAGACGGTTATTTTAAGCAGCTGTTTTGTAGGTTTTTATGGTGCCTTATATTTGTGTTTGCAGACTTTTTCTCCTACCAGATTGTTTTTCTCTTTGCTCATAACATTCCAGTCACCAAATGAACATCAATGTTCACAATGTCAACAATGTTTTGCTTTTGCAATGACAGATTTCTGTATTTTCTGTATTTCTTTCAAAATACACATAATAAACAAGCAAGCCCTGTCAGACTGTGTTAAGCACAAGAGAAAGCTCACAATTGCTGGCAAATTCAAAGGGCATCCCAAGGACAGGTTATTCACAAGACCCATTTACTGTGTGCTAAAAGCTTTTTACGCGTTACACTTTAACTTCAGCATGTCTTACAATTGTACCTGCGGACTCAACAGTGGTCATTTCTGTTTTCTCTCTCTCTCTCTTGCTCCTAATATTAACCAGAAAAGTGCTCCAGAATCTGCCCTGTCAGCTATTTATATCACAACACGGGTGCACGTGAGCGCTGGCATGTGCCGATGCTTGTAAGTGCCCTCGGGAAAATGCAGCACTCTCACACACACATGTTTAATTCATGCCTTAAAGCTACTGAGTCACTGATCAAGCACCACACCACTCCGTCTGCCGCTCTCTCACACGTACACACGCACGTTTACACTAACACATGCACACATATGTTGGAGCAGACATGCCTGAATGCAGTTTTTTTCCCGAGAAACATGTGAGACAGTGCCCAAGTTGTTCTACTCCAGAAACCCACTAACTATCTGACACATAAATATCATATGTCTCACATCCACAGGACCCCTTCAGCCTGCTGAGGTTAAGCAGTAGGCTACATGATATTCAGACAATAATGTGATTTAATAAGAAGAAGTCAAATGCATCTGCAAAAGCAAAAAATCTAAAAATTAAAAAAAATTACAAAATTATTTTTTTTATTACCAACATCTTGAAAACCACAAACCCAGAAAACAACTCACTAACGCCAAAGGGTTGCAGAGTCTTTATTCCTAGAGATCTCCGTCTGTCCAGAAATGACCATCTGGTCCTATGTGATGGAGGACAGGCCTCTGGGGAGGACCAGGGCCAGAATGAGGTATAAAATTGGACCAGATACAGCTGCATCGGTTTGTTGTCCTCTCTAATTTTGCCTCAGAGTACACACATACACACACACACACAAAAACAACCGCAGTGATTTAATCAAAGGGCATTTACTGTATCGTATCCTACCCGCTCTGCTTTTGGTTGGGTTGGAGCAAACAACACCAGCAGATGCTGATGTAGACTTTGATGCTCTTCCAGCAAAGAGTTCTTAAATCTTTTTCTGAATTAATTCTGAGAGAATCCGGCATCAGTGAAAGGCTTGCCTTGCCTGCTCTGCACACCCATGGGACACCTGCTGCTGTTAGGAAGGATTTCTAAGAGCAGCAGAAGGTTTTCTAATGTAGCAACACACTGCTATCTAGACACAAACTGAAACCATTGACAGAAACTGATATCAAAACTCACTGCACACATTGCTACTCTGTGGGGCAAACACATTCACCTTTCAAACCCCAAATAATCACTTGAGAATTAATTAAGTTTTCCTGACATCCCCATAACTGTGAGTTCTTACTTCAATACTCTACTCTATTGTTACTCTATTGTAAGTTTGATTGACTGTTTTAGTGATAAAAAACCTATGTGTTTTTGGGCTTGGCCCACCTAATTTTTTTCTGGGACCACTCATTGTATGATTTCTGGGTATGGCCCTGCTCCACTGCCCCACTTTACCTTCTCCCTTCACGGTGCTTCATCTACCTCTCTTACCCCTCCACCCTCTCCACTGCCCGCCTTTCCTTCTCCCTTCGGGGGAGCTCTCCCTCCTTCTATCTCTACCCTTCACCCTCTCCATTGCCCCCTTAACTTCTCCAGTGGAGGCACTCTTCCTCCCTCTACCTCTACACCTCCACCCTCTCCAGTGCTTCCATCTACCTCTTACTTGTCTCGCCCTCTCTACTGCCTCCACCCTCCCACCTTCTCCACTGCCCCCACCCTCCCATATTCTCCACTGCCCCTGCCCCCCTTACTGTCTCGGTGGGGGCGCTCCCTCCCTCTACCACTACCCCAGACCATCTCCACTGCCTCCCCTCACCTTTTCCAAGGGGGGCTCTGTCCCCCTCCCACCCTCTCCAATGCAACCACTCCCTCCAATGCAACCACCCCCCCACCCCTCCCACCCTCTCCACTGCCCCCCTTACCGTCTCCCGTGGGCGTGGTCTGCTGGCTGATGACCTCCTCCAGGCTGCTGATGATGCTGTTCTTGTCGCGCAGACGCTGGCGGTAGTGTGTGCGCAGGGCCTTCATGTGTCTGCGGTGCTGCACGCGGTGCCTGCGCAGCTGCACACGATACTGCTCCGCCTGCTGCTGCAGCTGCTGCAGGTGCGAGTACTGCTCCAGGAAGCTCAGCAGGTGCGACATCACCGCCACCAGGGGAGACTCGTTCACCTGTGTGGGGCAGCAGGTAAGCAGGCACAGGATAAGGACGAGACGACAGCAGATGGGTGAGGAGTTCCAAAGTGATCAGTTTTCAAAACACTGAAGAGCTCAAAATGCTGTCATGTCACAAAGAGTAATAGAGTTAGGTATAGAGTTATACATTTAGTTTTATTTGTTACTTTTTGTGCTGTGGACCCTGTTGTGAGTCTGTAATAAAGATTGAATTGAATTGAGGGAAGCTAATGGAAAGAAAAGGTACCTTAATTTAAAATGCATATAATGTACAACCCTGTGTAGCAGGACCCTCCTCACTTCCTGTCACTTTCCTTAAAAAGTGTGATACTGTATTCAACAGTGTAATTTACATGTTAACGGTCAAATAGTAACCCATCGGCCCTGCACAGTTTACAAATCTTTTAGTCATTAGTAACATCTAGTCACATGCCTCACCATATTGCATATTAAGTCCTCCATGGGCGTAACCTTGGGTTTAACATCGGTAGGGTTACACTGTCATTATTCTATTTTCTATATTCTATTTCATGTCAATGATTTATTGTGTGTGTGTGTGTGTGTGTGTGTGTGTGTGTGTGTGTGTGTGTGTGTGTGTGTGTGTGTGTGTGTGTGTGTGTGTGTGTGTGGTGGGGGTTGGGGGGGTTATATTGACTGGATCTGATTTTTGCAGGGTCATGACCCCCATAACCTCCTAATTACATGCTTGAAGGCCTCAGTAAAGCTCAGGTCATATGCGTCCTAGTGAGTCGTACTCAGACCTACGGGTATACCTGTAGAATCACTAGAAATAAAAGAATCCATTGCCTCCAGTTAGGAAGCTTTGTGATATTGTCTTTATACAAATCAGAAACAGGTGCAGAGGTTATCTATGGAGAGCCACACGTAACTGTTGGCTGTAGGCAGAGGCATACATTACCAGAACGATTTGACTATTTTTAAGCATTTGAAATGACTCATGCATGTATGAGCAGTGGCCGTGGGAGGATGAGTGGTGATGATGCTATGCTACTGTACCTTTTCTGCCACATCCAGCTGGACAGTGGAGGCCCTTCTCCGCTCAGCCTCCTGCTTGAAGGACAAGAAGGCGGCCAAGGGAGTTTTGGCAGGCAGTGTCAGGTCGCCATCACAATCCTCGTCTTCCTCACTCTGAGACAAGCCATCACTCTCGCTGCTGCTACCTGTGAGGCAACCAAACATCAATGATCAACGGTGGAACTGTGGAGGAAAGGTGTGTGAATTTAGAGACACACTAGCAGTCACCAAGGGCTATTCCTCTACTATTTAATTAAGGATAGTGGACTTATTTTTTCCCCCTAAGTCTCAACAGGACATGACAACAACAGGAAAGATACTCACTGGAATCACTCAGCCTAGACCAGCCCCTTTTCCCCATCCGGGGGGTGTGGCCACCTCTTCTCCTGCTCCCTGTTTCCATGGAAACATGGTCAGGCTGCTGTTCAAAATGGGAGCGAGGGAGAGAGAGAGTGAGAAACAGAGAATGAGAGAGAGAATGCAGGTACGTGAGAGGAATTTTTCTTCCCCCTTGTATTGAACCACGGCATCCATGATGATCCCTGCAACACGCAGGGCGATCGTTCACCTTCAGTCAGGTTATCAGGACGTGCTGATTGCTACACTGAGATGGTGGTGATTGTTTTGGGGGTTGGGGGTGGGTGGGCGGGGTGTGGGGTTGTGGACATACCTCAGGGGAGTGTCCACATGCCCCTTCCAGCGCCTTCCTCTCCTCCTCCTCCTCCTCCTCCTCCTTCTTAAAGACGGTGTAGAAGATGTAGACGAGCAGTGAGTAAAAGGCGTACATCTTTACGGAGGGTCCGACAGAGGCAGGGCAATCTCTCGCAATCGCTCACTCACTCACTCACTCACTCACACAGAGCTGCCTGTCAAACATAAACAAGCAGAGATTACCTCAGCAACCAGGACGTACAGGCAGAAACATGGGAATGCTGTTCGATTGTGGTAAAAGACTGCACAGCACGTGAACACACAGACACATGTTTGAATGGCCCCTCACACACACACACACACACGCACACACATCTATTCACCAGTATTCCTTTCTCTCCGGCATCCACACACACATACACACACATGCATAAACACAGATACACATACAACACACACATACACAGACACAGATTCACAAATGTAGGTATGTACACAAACTGAAAAATTGAACACATACATGCATGATACATGTCACATTCAGTTTCACCTCCATAACTTCACGTTACACGCATACATGTACATGGGCATACGTACGATGCACATGACAAAATCCATCATGACAGTCAGTCCCACAATAATCCTAGCTATGCTGAGGGCACCACAAGCTAATAATCCACCAATAATCCTACCTATGCTGAGGGCGCCACAAGCCTTTACCAGTGGCACTGGTTCTGTCCAATAGTCATCTCTGTCATCGCTGTCTCTGTGATCTCTGTTTGGTCTTACCTGCAGCTCTTTGTTCTCAGCTTTCTTTTCTGCAGGTGAAAAATCATCCCTCTGTCTCCGTCATCGCATCTTCACCTCCACTTCCACCTCAACCGGTCCTGTCCTCCTTCATCCCTCCCTCTGCTCAGAGTCCCAGCAGCAGCACCAGCAGCAGCCCCTACATCCTCTGTGCTCCACCGTCTGCCAGTCGCTGGAGCTGCGCTGCTTGCGCTGTGGACGAGCCTCTGACTCCAGACAGCTCCCGCACACCTCCTCCCCCTCTCTCTTTCTTGTTCCCCTTCTCGCTCCCCCTCCCCCTCCCCCTTGTTTTCCCCTCCTGCTCCACTCTCCTCCTCCTCCCTCGTCCCTCTCCCCACCCCCTTTTCCTCCATCGTTCTCCTCTCCATCCAGCTTCCAGGCGCTGGGCTGCAGTGAGGGGCCAGTGCTGTGTTTGTCCCAACAGTCGTGGAGCAGAGCTGGCTGAGGGTAATGGATGAGGAGAGAGCTGGCAGGAGTGAGGTGGATTTGGGGAGGGGGTGTCTCCTCTAAAGAAAGGACCCTAGAGTATTTGGTGCTTTGACTGTTTTGTAGCCAATTAGCATTGATAGAGCATTATTAAGCCACTTTAATACATCATACTGTTAGCAACATGTAACTATAACAATTTCATTGAAAAATTTGGGTTATTTCTGTAGACGTATGATCTGCTCGGTAATTCACACTAACAATTGTTTCTAATGACCAACAATTATGTGATCATTGACTGACAGCCATGTATTTCTGTAGGATGTCTTATCTACTTTACTTCACAAATAAAGAAATTAAATAATGTCAAAAAGGTATTATTTGCAATGCATTTTCAAGCAGTTGCTGAATAAATATAGGTCACTTCTGATGCAAGACCCAGTTTCTAAGATGGCTGGCAGAAGAATTCTTACAGATTTTTTTCTCTACACTGGGCAGATGTAAAAATTGTTTGTAGTCAGAAGACCTGTTTTACTTATTGTTCCAAATAACACAGTGGGCCTTGATTCTCTAAAATGCACCTAAACAGTCTCTCATTACTGATTTATGAAAATGTTGTGCCAAAGGAAGGCACAACACAAAAACATGAACCGGAGCTGCCTCAATTATAAAGTAATGATTTTTGTCTTTAATTTTAAAGAAGAATATCTCAGCCAGAGTGAGTCATGCACCGAAATGGGTCGTGCACCACTAGAAATTAACCCCCCACCAGTCCAACATTTAAAGAAATTTCCTATTCAAAATTATTATCAGCTTATTGCAACACGTGTCTTGTACTGTGGGCTGCATTTTTAATCAGAATATTGTAACATAACATCCTGTCCTCAGCACAGTGTTATGCTATATAATGTCTATACATCTATTGCATAATATGATGAAGCAGCAGAATAGAGAAAAGCTTTATTAAGAAAACTAGGTGTCAGGACACTTTTAATCGTGTAACTGTTAATGTAGTCTCTTTGATGACCCAATGAATCAATATAAAAAGCATTAAAGCTTGGTGAGGTCTTTTTATTGAGTCATGCTTAGTGTTAATTTTCATATTTAAGAGTGTCATTTTTTTATGTCCCAGGTCATGTGCTTACTTCTGATGTGAAATGATGTAATACCAGACTTTGAACAACAGGTGGCAGTGGATGCAGCAGGCATGTCAGAATCCACAAAAAATGGAGCCAAATCCATGAAGAGTTTAAATCCAGCAGTAAAATCCACGCGAGGCCATTACCACACAGATAAAGAAAACACCAATATATCAAATGTAGAATGCTATCTAGAAAATATGTAAGATATGCTGTGCTAAAGAATATATCTCCTTTAATTTGTTTTTAAATCTTTACATGGTCTGGTACCTTCTTACATTTCAGGTCTTCTAAAAGTTCATACACCATCTAGGGCTCTTAGGTCAACTGACCAACTCCGCCTAGCCATTCCTCCGTCTAGGCTAAGAAGCAGGGGTGACTAGGCCTTTGCAGTGATTGCTCCTAAGCTCTTGGACAGGTTGTCACTGCACACATGCCTGGCTCCTTCCATGGCTGTTTTTAAATCTCACCTTAAAACCCATTTTTATGCCCTGGCATTCAATACGCTGTGAACACCTTATTGTTTTATCTGTATTAATTGTGATACTCATTTTGCATTGTCTTTTCTGATTGTCTACACTTTTGTCAGTCCAACACTTTTGTCAGTTGTTGTTGTTTTTAAAGTGCTTTATAAATAACCGTGACTTGACTTGACATTACTTGACTTGAATTAGAATTCATCGTTTCAAGTTATATGTGGTAATATTGTATATGCTTTTTTATTTACATTAAAAAATAATTGATCTCATTACTCATGGTTTTAGGATGTAAAATATGGATTAAAAGAGCCATCAAACAATGTACAATATTCCACTCCACTCTAATTAGCTTTGAAAAACAATAATTAAAAGTAGACAATCATTACTGTCCTATAAATTTAAGTATGGGACTACAAATCTATCTATCTCACAATCACAGAGTTCTCACAGCGCCTGCAGGTGTATGTTAACTAAGATGTGGCCTGTCCTTGAATGATTTTGCGTTAACCTATTTTCTGAATGAAGGTAGAGGGCCACCACCTGTCGGGCTTATGTTGACGGTGGCCTGACCTGTCTCCTTTCTAGTGCACAGGTGATTAGGCAGTCTGCTTCCAGTCATCACCTGTTGCTCTGTCTAGTGACCTCTGCTGACCTCTGCTAGGCACTGCACAGAACAGTCCCTTAGAAAGTGTCAGCAAACTTGTGTAAAAATGTGCTGTTTTCCACACAATCTGTAACAACTTCAGGGTTTAGCCCTGCAATCGCAGTCTTTCCTTGTGACACTGCTGTCTGTAAGTGTTGCAGTCCTAATGTGATCTCTATCCTCTCCTGTCTAAGTATTGTAGTGGATGTCAACACTTCATCAGCTGTGTCATGGCAGGTGGAGAGGAACTCAGGGATTAGTGGCTGAGTGACCTACACTCCACTCCAGTCACTGACACAGATTACCCGTCAACAACAGGATCTGTGCATCCAGTGCCAAGATCGGCCTTTATCCAAAGTCAACTTCAAGACCATTGAAAAAAAAGTCTATCTAAAGACTAAAAATCTTTTTTTTTCCTCATGTTACCATCACACTCCTAAGATAGAGTAAAAGAAAATACAGATTGTGGCTTTGTTTTTTGAGCAGGCGAGAAGGGGCATTGCATATGTGGACAGATAGACTGTTGTAATTATCAAAAAATATTTTCAGTCTACAATAAAAAAAATACGAGAATATATTTTTATAATGTTTTAAAGTTAGGAAAAAGTAAAAACTTTCTATTGACATGTCTTAAAACTCAAAGCAAAACTGCCAGTTGTGACGTCTTACTATATTGTCTCTCATGTCATTCTGTTTATGACATCATTAAGAGCGTTACCACGGAAGCATTTGCAGTAGCAAATAAATGTCAATCCTTCAATCAGTCTAGTTAAATAGTAGCCTGGGGCAGTCTGTCAGCTATCAAAGTTGACTTGCTGATTTTCCATCATGTCCAGCACCAAACTTTCCTCCTCCAGAAGGGTAGGTTTAATATGTTGAGAGATGCTTCAAAATATCTATTAGAAATTAAGTCCGAAATTCTGGAACGTTGTCCACATTGATAAACAGCTAACCTATTTATGCATCTCGCTAGACAATAAGTTAGTGTTTTATTAGCATAGGTTTGATGTAAACATGTTCTGTGGTAGTTTGAGTGTAAAATGGCCAATCGTGCAATAACAAAAATTACAAATGACACCAATGCTGTAATTTATTTGTAATGCGAAAGTCTCGTTATACCAGCATATTCGGACAAATGGTAACTTTTGTTAGGCTAGTGTAAGGCAAAAGTCCTTAGGCTAATCTAACAAAGATAGCTGTAAAAATATTACAGCAAAGGTCATAGATGCATTGACAAAAAAAGATATTCGACACCAGAATAGTTGTGGTCCACAATGGAGAGAGTGTTTTGTGAAACTCAGTACATGAATGAATGCAGTGTTTTGTCAACAGACTCCAGCTTTGGTGGAAGTGGATGAAAAATTGTCCGAGACTGATGTCGAACTTGGCAAATCACTTTCAGTAAGTAAACTCAATAAGAGGTCGAACTCCGACAGATTTATTGTTATATAATTAACAGTCTATCATATGTGCAAGCATATACCTACTGCATAGTGACACTAAGTCCAGTTTGAAATAGGTTAGTGTATGTTCTCTGAAGGCTGTATTTAGAATATGAAATAATACTATATGTATTTGTTTGTCACAGGACCTACGGCTGTTTGATGATGTGTCCTCTAGGCAAACGGCAAGTGTACCTGTATGGTTTGTAGAAGACTTCTTTTTGGTCTGGTCTCTGTTTTTGACTACTATGGAGACACACATACAGATAACCTCCATATAGTCTTCTCAGATGTCTGTTGATGTTATTCGGTTTTTTTTATTTGTATTTGTTTACTTTTTTATGTGGGAGCACAAACAATGTCACTTCTTTGGTACTTGCAATACAACAGTTGGAAATAATGCAGACAAAACAAAAAAAATCTGCCAAAAATATAAACCAGCCAAGTCACTGACCCTAAAGTCTTCTTGAGATAGTTTGGAGATACATTGGCATGTGAGTCAGCAGTGCTGTACAGGTCAGACTGGGCAGCTGCCTTAAGGAGGTTGGGTGACAGATTGCACTAGCGCACTGATCCTGTTGGATTACCATTTGCTCCTATCGTCCCGCCATCCTTCGCAGAAGCGCGCTGCACATTATAGAACGACCTAATGTGACGCAGGGAGGTAGCGCTGGAGAAAACCATCTGGCACACGGGCCCGTCTCTGATTGATGAGAGCAAGCCTCAGATCGCTCGCACGTGGAGATTAGCAATCCGCGACTATGGCTTTGCCTGCGTGACATTTCCGAAAGGGTCGCCCTAGTTTATACATCGACTGTGTGGTGGAAGGGCCATAGCCTATTTTAATGACTGCTTGGGTGCATGTTATCATTTCATGGTGCCATAGTTCATAATGCAGTTTAATGCTCACATCTTCTGAATCCTCTGATTCTGATAAGACTGCTGAATGAATCTCATAATTATCATGTAACAGTTTTCTCTGCATCTAAGAACACAATCTTCATCTATATTGTACAGTTTATGGGTTTAAATAATATAATGAATCAGGATTTAATTGTATTAAAACAAGCATTTCCAAGTGAAGTCAGCATTTCCAATCCAAAGCTACAAGTAGGCCACAGCTCCTTCTAGAGACCCATGTTATATGCCCACACTCCCTGAACTAAAATATTCAGCTGTTTCATTACAATTACAATTTTCAAAATGTGTGTTTTAAATATCAGGTATTGAATAGTGTATGTGAGTCTAATACCACCACACACATCCTTTGTTTACTGGGCCAACATGGAGAGGCCGACGGGCTGAGATGTTTACATGTGCGGTGTGACTAATCCAATTTAGAGATCACTTCATCAAGAATTAGACTAGCCTCTGTTGTCAAACCGGTATGTGGGGTGGGGTGGGGTGGCAGTGGAGGGGGGGGGCGGCTTAGACGCGTGCTAATAATCGGGCTATAAAACCCTGAGCGCTCGCTGCATTCTCAGACCGCTAGCAGTCAGAGCTGCAGAGCACACTGGGATATATCTACATATCCATCCATCAGCTCAGACCTACAGCAGCCAGCCACAACACACCTACCTGCAAACATGGTCCTCGAGGATAACGAGTATGACAATGTTTTTGAGATTGAGGTCACTGTAAGTATGGAAGCTGTGCCTCTCGTGTCTTTTTATGTATTTTTAGTGTAGTTTGGTTTTATAAATACTGTACACTTGAGACAGTTTGACATAAAATACCAAATATGTAGATTTTGTTCCGTTTAGATTTGCTTTGAGTCTTGGCATAGACATGCAAACTTAAAAGTTTATTGTTATGCTATTGATACTGTACTTTACAAGTACTTTAAGTACCATCTTAGTCCATAGTGGTTGCACCTTGAGTTTGTCTTAGATTTTGTTTGGAATGTGGGAGTGTGAAAAACATATTTTTTCTGGAAGGGACACTTGATAATTTACTATTAAGTGGCTGGTGAATTTTGCCATTTATTTGTCAGTGGTTGGTAAAAGTTCACATTTTGCAGTTAGTTTTCACCCCTGGTGGTAATTGTATACAGTCAATGGTGTGTGTGTGTGTGTGTGGGGCAGTGATCTGACAGACGTTTGTCCACACAGGAGGAGGATGTGGAGACCCAGTTTGGGAAGGTGCACTGCACCATGAAGGGCACGCCCAAGGCCAACAGGCCTGTCATCCTCACCCTCCACGACATCGGACTCAACCGTAAGTCACTTCTCTGCTGTTGCTGCTGCTGCTAAATATTCTCTCAAAGGCTTTGGTTGTTTGGTTTGCATGTTTAAAAACCTCTTAGGAATTCTCTGTTGTTTTGGCTCTCTTTGTGTAGATGCTCATGCACGACTTAAATGTGCATTATAAAAAGCAAATCTCATCTCATAGATGTATTCATGTATAAATGTAATAAGAACTAAGTAGTCTTCTAAAAAATTCTGTGCCCTAGTTTTTGAACACGTCCTGTTCAAAGTGCTGTAAGACTCAAATTATTTTTTTCACTTTGGGGTTTTTCTTGGATTGTTTTTTAGACAAGACCTGCTTCAACCCCCTCTTCAACCATGAGGACATGCAGGAGATCAGCAGGCACTTTGCCGTCCTGCATGTGGACGCCCCCGGACAGCATGAGGGGGCCAGCAACCTTCCCACCGGGTGAGCATTTAACTCCACAAGCTGCACTGTAACAGGTGCTGCATAGAAGCAGTGTTTAAAAAGAAATTAGGCAAGATGCTGAATGGATCTTTTTTCTTGCGTTTGTTCAACTTAACAGTGTCATGTACATTATGAACATGCATGGAATTGTTATGTTAAACAATGATGTTATGTTAAACCATGTTAAAATTTCTCAGCAAAACGGGTCCCTTTGGCCCATGTTGGGATATAGGTCACAGGGCTAGCTAGGCCAGAGCTAGGAGGTCAGCGTGCTAGTGTCCATGATCAGTCAACAGCTCTTAAGAAGCAAAATCACTGTTGGCTGGAGAATGAGGGTGGCTGCGTGGGGGGAGGGAGAGAGGAGGGAGGGCAGCATCTGCTGTTGTAATCCAGCTTTACTGGGTCTAGAGGGGTGAGCTGCTTTAAGCAGCAACACCTGGGAGAGGTTGAGGCATTAGGCATGACATACAATAGAGAGTTACCAGGCTGCCGGCACGATACTCGTTGGCACTGGGTTAACCTGTCGAAAAGCTGCAATGCCAGATGCCTCTGATGACCACCGCCTGTCTAAGAAAAAATAATCCTGAGTCACTCTGGGAAAGAAACCCTGAGATCTGAAGTTCTTCAACCTCATGGTTTATGTTAAAGTCTCCTAGCAAGTGCTTTCTTTCAAAGTGACACTTAAAAACACCACATTATAAACAAAATTACTACTTTTTGCAACTTGGCTACTTTGACTGCGGCTGAGTTAAATATTTTGTTGCTGGCTAAAGGTGTTTCACAGCATCATGTTAGGTAGACACTTGTGTACTTAACATTGCAAAGCGTTGGTTTGCAGGAGTTCAAGATTATACTAAGACATTGTCTGAGCACTTCTTCCTGCAGTTGACAGCACATGATGTCATGTTATGTTATCATAAAGCAGTGCAAAGGCTTTAACGGGAACAGTGTCAGCAATAGCCCACAACTGTAGAATTATAATGCAGGAAATTGATTTGACTTTACTTTTTGTTTTATTGCAGGTTCACATATCCTTCCATGGACCAGCTGTCCGAGACTCTCCCCATTGTTCTCAAGCACTTTGGGTGAGTACCAGAAAAGCAAAGTATTTTTGTAACCTATTTAATCCTTTTTTTTAAGGTAGTTGTTTTTAAATAACTCTTTGTGTTTGCAGCATAAGGAGTGCCGTCGGCTTGGCTATTGGAGCGGGTGCCTACATCATGTCCAAGTTTGCAGTAAGTGTTTAGAGTGTTTTTTTTTTTTTTCTTTGAAGGCACAGGCTGCAGGCTGCATGCTGCCACAACTCAGGATTAGAGCTGTTGCCACATAGCACTGTGTCAATACCTGCAGCATAATCCTTCTTATTAATACTGGCAGCATATAAGTCTGTGGAATGTTCTTAATTTGGCAAAGCAGTGGGATGCTGAATGTACCGATTTAGTGCAAAGTGTGAAAACTAGTCTTTGCCTGCTTCAGTAGTCTGACTGCTGCACAATAAAAACACTAGATATTGAATAATAACTACAATAATTATTAAAAATCTAGTCTCGTTAATAATATAACAATAACCACTAATAATGACAATAACTGCTTGTCCTTATTGATCATTCTGCTTTGTTTTTTTTACCTATAGCTGAACCACCCAGACATGGTGGAGGGTCTGGTCCTGATTAACATCAGTGCACAGTCCGAAGGCTGGATGGACTGGGCAGCACACAAGGTGTGTAGCCGACGGCTGCTTGATAAAGGGGTCACGGGTCGGGTTGGCGGTGTTTTTGTTTGTGTGCTTAGCAGAAACGAGTAGTGACCTTTGGTGGTTGGCTTTGTGGCTAAGCTTATAAGGACTCGCTGAGTTTCATTCTCAGAGGATTAAGAATGAGTATGGTCCCCACAAGCCCCCCCTTTAATAAGGCCAGTTGTTTGATCAAAACTGCAGTACATTGAGTCAGGTTGCTGCTCCCCGCTGAACTTTTGACCTTTTTTTCCCCCTGCAGGTGAGCGGCTGGGCACACAATCTTCCTGACATGATCATCACACATCTTTTTAGCAAGGTGAGCATGACCGGCCTCACTGTGCATTTATTTATTTTGAGTTATTTATTTATTTGTTTTTTTATTTATTTATTTATTTTAGAGTTATTATTAAGAGTTCATGTTAAATGTTCAGTCACCATTTTGTGTAGCGTGTGTTCATTGATCACATTTCTTCGAATGCAGGATGAGATCCAGACCAACCATGACCTCATTGCCACCTATCGCCACCACATCCTGAACGGTGTTAACCAGTCCAACCTGCAGCAGTTTGTCAAGTCCTACAACAGGTATCAGACATTTTTTTTTAAACCAGTCATAGACCATGAAACTTTACCATCTCTATTAATGGACTTAGTTCCCACTTCTACAGGCGTGTTATAATCAGGTGTGTAAACGTTTGTCATATAAATTGTGTTTATTTCCAGCCGGAGAGCTTTGGACGTTGAGAGGCCCGTCCAGGGAAGCACCATCAATGTCAGGACTCTGAAGTAAGTAAAGAGTCATTGCTACTCGATTCAAACGGATGCGTTTTTTTTTCCACAGCAGACAAGATGTTTAAGACATGATGGTTTTTTTTCTTCAGGTGTTCTTCTCTTCTGGTGGTTGGAGACAGCTCTCCTGCTGTGGATGCAGTGGTAAGTCAGAATTCATAAGTGCTATATTTTATGGCAAAATGACTTCTTGGAGATAAAGTAGAGTTAAATCTTGAAGAAATCAATTTGCCTTAAAACTTCGCACTTCTGAAGTGACAAATCTGTGTGTGAACTAAATTATTCTTGGTACAGACTGGCATTGTTATTCAAGGTTGAGTTAAACCTAAATATGTGTCCCTTAAGAGCCAATTCAGATATCAGACAGGTGTGATGCTCAAATTAACTGAAATTAACTTAAAATTAACTCATCTCAGGTGGACTGCAACTCCAAACTGAACCCAACCAAGACTACCCTGCTCAAGGTGAGTGTCCTGTGGTCTTTGTTTGGTGGATTAGCAATGACTTGATCTCTGAATGTAAATAAGTATGATTGGTATGTTAACATTTGGAATAATTTGTGTTTTTCTGCGTTTAACCAGATGGCAGACTGTGGAGGCCTTCCTCAGGTTGACCAGGTGAGTCTTCTCCTGCCTTTCAGTCATACTCACTTACTCACTCACTCACAGTTGCTTACTATGCACACACACACACACACTCAGACACACACACACACACACACACACACACAGAAGCTGTCGGCTAATGTACCCCTATCTGTCTCTCTGTTCTCAGCCTGGGAAACTCGCTGAGGCCATCAAGTATTTCATGCAGGGCCTGGGCTACAGTAAGTCAGCACTCTCTGTCACTCTCTCGTTTCCATCTCATGTGCTTCAGAAGTGTTGATCTATCTCTCGTGTACCCTTCAACATTGATGATGATGTGTTTGCGTTTGTGCCTCTCTTATATCTCTCCCTCCCTCTACCCCTGACCACCTCCTCCTCCTCCTCCTTCCCCGACCTCCTCCTCCTCCTCCTCCTACTCCTCTTCCTCCCCCTCCAGTGGCCTCCGCCAGCATGACCCGTCTGGTCCGCTCCCGCACCTCCTCCGGCACCAGCATCGCCTCCATGGACGGCAGCCGCAGCCGCTCCCACAGCAACCGCAGCCACACCAACGTGGAGCAGCGCGGACGCTCGCACACCGACGTCTCCATGGAGAGCGCCTCCAACAGCCAGTCAGAGCCCGTCCTCCCAGGCCCCAACAGGACGGAGGTGTCCTGCTGAACCCCCTGACTCCCCTGGGGATCCTTTGTTGCCAGTGATGCTGCTACTTAACTAGTGTCTCTTCAAAATAAAGAAAAAAAGACCCCATTTCTGTGAGGCAGAAACACCCATATGCTGCTCTTCTTACCCATTATATTAAAGCTCCCTGTAAGTCTGTAGTGCTGGGGAAATACTGGCTGATGGGCAGGTGCGGAGAAAGCTTTAGGGGGTTAGCTTAATGCCCCTGAGCTGGGAAGACCGACATTCTTTTTAACCATGTAATCACAGTCTTGAGTCTTGAGGACGAGACCAGAGGAGATTGTTTGATTGTTTGAATTCTATATCATTTACTTCCCACATGTATATGTGGTGGGGAGAATACTGTTCTGTAAATCATGTGATGATATACTGAGTTTATAGAGAACAAGTGAAGGTTCATTTACAGGTACGTCCCTTTCCTTGCTCGTCGTTTTAACACTGGACAGCTGTTTTCTACAATAGAAGATGTACTGTTCTCTGAATGTCCTGATTTGTGTGGGTGATGGGATGGGTGATGTTGGGGTGGTGAGGTCATTATATGCACCCTTGAAAGTGTTTTTGAGGGATTTTTATATCTATGTACTAAACTTTAATAATCTTATTATGATATTAAAATGTAGTAGTAAAACATTTTAAATTAACATGTTTGAACAGATGTATACTATCTGATATCATACCCCTATGTATTATGCCTCTACTGTAATCTATAAACATTTGAACTCTTAGAAATCCTTCCACTACATTTTGTATATGTAATAAAATCCAATCCAATCTATTGCCAGTTGTAAGATGCGTCTGTTCATTTATTCATATATATCTTATCTTTTGTATTATCAGCATCAGATCAAATCCAAACTCATTCTGGCATGCATCAGATAAACCCACAACTACATCCAATCACACCACAAAACATACAACGATATTAGTGTGGGTTAAAACACTGTAATGACAAGGCCCTGTTTGCATCTTTCCAGCTAACCAGACCAAAGGAGCCTAGGAGCTGTACAGATTTTCAACAGGTACCTGAACTACATACAATAAAGAAGTATAAAAAAATGCCTTCCTCCATGCTTAAAAAAACACCTGCTGGTCCATTCTGTGCTGATATGGAGAGTTATCTAAAGACAAGGCTCTTCAAAAACATCCTTCCCAAAAAGGGAAGGACAGTCAACTGTAACTTAAAAAGAATCCAGTAAACGGGATACTTCTTTGTCAGAGTCTGTACGGTTAACATAGTTTTGTCCAATGTGGGCTGGAAGCTTTAAACTCCTGTCCCATAGTGTGCAGGCCATCCCATCATCTTTAACAGAAAAAATGGCTGCAGTTGGTTTATGAAGAGGGTTTACAGAAGAAAGGCTCTCTGGTCTCTCAGCCTTGCTTCAATAACGCCCTAATGTTTTAATGTTTTAGCCGTTACATCAGGAAACACCTTATGTGTTGGTGACCTCAGTTCATTATCTCGTTGTGGTCATAAAACTGGTTCAGGTCGGAAAAGATGTCGTTGGGATTTCTGCAGCTGAGGTTGCAGAAGCAGGCGTTAATCCACATCATCTTCCAGGAGAGGATTGCTCCATTGGGACACTGGAACTCCACCTCGATGGTCTTGGACTTGTACGGGATGCAACAGCGGTCGTCAGTAGAATAGCATACTCCACAGTACTTGGGCCAGTAAGCCTTGGTGCTCACACAGCCTGAGAACGTGAGGTTCTGGTGGTGCGGTTCTCTGTAGATATGCAGGCACTTTTTCCCTTCCTAGCAATAAGAAAGAAAAAGAAATGTTATACGGTATCCCCTGTATAATATACTGTAATAATGATGTTTAAATTACACAAAACCATAAAAACACAAAACTCATAAATCACAATTCTTTGAGTACATTTCACACACACAGACAAAAGATTAATAGAAGTCAGAGGTGGAAAGATCAGAAAGCAGAATCCCTGACATGTATTCTTCCTTCCACCTATCAGCACAGGTGATTTCACTAATCTCTAGCAATCTGATTATCTGTGTGCTCATTGGGATCAGCTGATTCAAAAAATTGTTCAATCAAATATGTGGCAGGATTTTCACTTTCTGAAGCCAGGATCTCCCTCTCTAATAGAAATCTGCTGTAGAGTAACTTAGAACATGCGTGCTCATTGGCATGCTTGATGGAGAAGAGTGGAGACCAGGGGTGGAAATAAACTTTGCAGAATGTGAACTGACAAGTGAACAATACAATTCACCAGCCACTCAATAGTAAATTATTATTTTGCGTCCACAATTTACAAGCCACTTTCATATTTTGCCAGCATTTGGCTGGTACAAATTTCCATCCCTGGTGAAGACTGCCGATACCTTGATGTGTTTGGTGATGTCCACCTCACAGGGCCGGATGGTGCACAGACGGCTCTCCTTCACCATCTCACACTTGGCGTTGTCGTTGGAGACGCGCAGGGAGAGCCCTCGGCCGCAGGTCTTGGAGCAGGGGCTCCATGAGGTGGTCTGGCTGATGCAGTTCTTGTGCTGCTGAGTGGTACGGGAACGCACTGGACAGAGGGGCCATGAAAATACTGAGGTTAGATTCAACCCTACACTGGCAGCCAACATCATGGCACATATACTGCAAACATGACAATGGCCTTTTATTCTCTCGGGCAACGGTCATAAGCATGAGTCTTAACTTTGAATTTCATTGAATTTTAGACTGATTAAAAAATGATGTGCTGAAAGCCATTATTTGGATTGGACTGGACTGAGAGGTACTACTATAATGTTTTTGCACTAGCAGAACTTGGCTTAACAGAACCAATGTGATTTTTTTAGGCCTTCAGCTTTCTTCTTGTTTGTTCTTCATGAGTGAGTCACAAGTAGCTCTTAATTAAGTAAACAAGACAGTGTCAGAGATGGTTACTTTCATTGTCAATACATTTGTTGGTTAATTTCTTATTTAATGGATCAAATAATGTAATGTTTTTGTACAATTTACAAAAATAATGTAATATTTCTCTAGCATCAACACAGTAGAATTATAGTTAAATGAAAGTTATTCCTTCTAGTAAGCACAAAGACTGATGGCCACACAGGCCTGTCCTTACACTCAGCAGCAGCAGCTGCAGCAGTGTGGGTGTGTCGTGGTAGGGTCCTGCGGGGCTTGTGGAGGTCATCACAGACCCAGCTCTCGCAGCACTGCCCTCTGACGGTGACCCGCCGCGGAGCCCGGCACCACACACGGGGCGGCGGCAGGTTGGAGCACAGTGACACACAGCCGATGGCGCCGTTCACACAGAGACAGGTGTACTTGCAGCTGGGCTGGAAGCTCTGGCCATTGCGGTAGATGACACCATCATACTCGCAGCCAGTGCCTATCATATCTGGAACACAGAGCCGACTCTTACTGGTGCACTCACACATATAGTGGTACAGTGGTAATACAGTGGTAATATAGTGTTGGGTAACCTGGCTTCAGAAGTTACAATGCTATACCCGCTTTTTAATCCAGCCATTCACTCAATCAGTTAATTAGTGAAAACACCTGTTCAGAGGACAGTGACACAAGTAGAACCAGGTGTTTTTTTTAGTAATTAACTGGTTAGTAAATGGCTTTACCAAAAAGTGGGTATGGTGTTGTAACTTCTGAAGCCAGGTTACCCAACATTGGTAGTAATGTTTTACGAATGTATCTTTCAGTGTTTAATCATTGTACAGGATGTCACCAATCATATTTGTCCAGTCAAATGAATAATTGAAGGGCAACAGCAGTAAAAGCGACAGAGGTAGACAAGGACATTTAAATTACTCCAGAACTACCAGGTAAAAGTTCTAACTCTTATGTTGTACTTACTATTTTAAAAATGTAGTTTTGTAAGGAATTGATCTCTAATTTACTTAAAACATTATGAAGATGTTACAGACAAACATCAATAATAATATTCTTCCCCCTTATAGAAAGAACACTTCTGTCTGTTAGTATTGTGAATAAAAATGACATGACAGGTTATTTGCATCCACTTTTACTAACTATATATTGAATACATATGTTTATGTACATAATGTTTACCTACAGTGGGGTCTGGTGCTACTTCTCATTCACGTAATCTCTATAAACACAGCTACCCCTGCCTGACCTTAAGTAGTAGGCAATGTTGTAAGGGCACTTACATGCACACACTCCTTTTTCGTACCTAGGCTTGTCTGCGCTGTAGTCACAGTAAAGCCCCTTGTGGAAGTCACAGGTGTCCCTCTCGTTGCACGTCTCCCCCACCTGTTTGGCGCAGGCTTTGCAGCAGTCGCAGCCGTCCGTCGTCAGGCTGACGCCAAGGGGGCAGGTCGGGTGTATTTTGGGGCACTTGCACGGCCATTTGCAATACTGTGTCCGGTTATACAACTCCAGTTCGTTGTCAACCAGTTCGTTGGTGCTGAGGTTTTGCGATAGTATCTGGAAAAGGTCAGTTAATACAAAGAAAACAGAACCATAATGAGTTTAGAGACAAGAGGCAATCAAACACACTTTTACATTTAGGTTGCCTATTCTCCAATGTTGTTGATGGTCTAAGGGATGGCCACGTCGTTTTATTTGTGTATCAACAAGTTACCACTTTGGAGATAGCCCACAGCTGTTGATGAAAACCCGACCAAAGGGGTATTCTAAAAAGGTGGTTTAGTGACTAACCCAGCTAAGTTAACTCAGAGTGACTTGTAAACCTCCTAATAGAAGGGTCTAGGAGGTCCATGCTTGTATCAAAACAAAGCCATGGGGCTATTCTTTTAGAAGTTTTACCACTTGCTCTGAGTTAACATACGCAGGTAAGTGACAAAACTTGCTTTTTTGGAATAGCCCCCTGGAGATTTATGGTTGCCAACAACAAAATAAGAGTTTCTTTAAACCTATCATCATCTCTTCATGGTCTTGAGATGGGATGATTAGAGAGCACAGAATAACCACTGGGTGGCGTCGTGCGAACTTTGATGAAGTAATGCTGAGGGCAACATTGCGACGTGGTCAGGAGCATTTTGCTTTTCTGCGGGTTTGATGTCAGTGACATCATCTCATATTTGATGTAAAAAAATATCTGCGAGCTGATTGAAAAACACATGTTTGAGGGGGAAATATGACACAGGGTATAGCATGCATCAAGCAGAGTACTCTTGTTTACATTAATTATAAGCCAGGCCCTAATTAAAATAAAAAAAAAACAATGGGCTATTAACTATTAACACAACGGCTACCAGATATAAGACTGCGTTCAACTTCACACCTAAGTCAAAATTTATATCTATGTCTTTGCTTGAGTTTATGCACATGTTGTTGTAGCCTACGTGAATGTGACAATACATATAAAAATGATAACGTCGGATATTGTGGCTGTATATTAAAACGCTATTTTGAACAATTTCTAGTATAAAACAAAACCAAATAGACCGCAATTCCATATAGACAGCTAATGAATTCGTTTAGACAGTTAATGAATGCCGTGTGAGGGATTTAAAACAAGGCTTTGATTTATTATCAATATGCTCAATTGCAATGCTCTAATATATTTTATTTAGTAAAAGCAAAATTAGAAATGTCCGTAGCCTTCATAACGTATAGGCCTACCTCGACTGAGGCCCATGTCAGTGAAATTCTAAGTTGTTATTTCTTAAAAAAAAAAAAAGACTGCAATAAAATCCTACCTGATAGATGCTGGCTACCGTTAAAATCCAAGGCAGGAGCCACCTCATCACGGGTTTCCAGTGGGAAATTCATTGAATCCAAAATCACATTCACCTCAGCTGGAAGTCTTCGTGCAGCTGGACTCGCACGCGCGCTCACGCATAGTGCCACACATGGTCTGAGCTCTCCACTAAACTCAGGTCGGACTCGACGTCAACTTAAAAAAATTCCCGTTCTCCACGAGTAGGGAAAAGCAGAGAGAGAGAGAGAGAGAGAGAGAGAGAGAGAGAGAGAGAGAGAGAGAGAGAGAGAGAGAGAGAGAGAGAGAGAGAGAGTAAAAGACAAAGACAGAGAGCCTTAAAGAATTTAACTCTTGAAGACTATGGAGTTTTTTTGTGAACTTCGGTTACAATGTTCTAATATATGTAAAGACTTATTTGACATTAACTTAAATGAAAAATAAGTTTGAGGTGTGTCCACTGGAGAATCTAGAAGGAGCATTGCAAGGTGAAATAACTTTTAAGTGTTCATCTTTTGCCAGATAAATATATGTGTAAAACTTAAATATCATTTTCTAGGGGAAAAATAGCTGTTATCAAACTGTTTAGGGGATCCAAGATGACCCTTGTTGAAGTGTGAAATGCTGTGTCATAGACATCTTACCAAAATCTGTGTTACGATAAAAATACCTAATATTTATTTAGCCACATTTTATTATTGCCTAAAGGTGTGTAAGGATGATTTCCTGGTTTAGATAACATGTGTAGGTACGAGATTTCCAAATTGGTTTATTTTTTGAAAGCCAAATCTGGTAAAATTGGTGTTGTGAAAAACTGCTGATAAAGAAGGAAATGAGAGCTCCATACAATGGATACATTTACGACTGCCTGTGTCCCAGCACCCCCTTAGCCATAGACTGGATGAAAGGAACAATGAAAAGCTCATCTCTGCAAAAATCTGATTACACTGTGACACCTCTACCTATTAAGCTGTGTCTTTAAGTTCACGGGTTGGTATGACAGTTTTTAGTTTCATATAATTATGTCATTACTGTCTGCATTGTCAGATAAGTAGATTTTGTAATAGCTGCTTTAGTAATCTATTTAATTGGTGGCTAGATGTGATGACAGCCAATCTAGGCTCAATTTAGTCCTGTAACCCAAGAGTGGCTGGGCTGTGTTGAGAGTGGGAGGGGGGGTGGATGACTAAAAGAGGCTGGAATTGCACCATAATGACCAGCTATACATAAGTTCCAGGGCACCACACCGAATCTCCCACAGGCATCTGGAAACTTTCACCTTGGAGCTCCAGTCAGAAGCTGGCCTTGGATGGATTGATTCTGAACAGCATAGTTGATTGTTATATAACCACTAATATGTCTGCTCGTTCATTAGAGGGTGATATTTAATATGGCAGAAGGAATAATGACATCTAAACCCAGGTACTTAAAAAAACAGTTTTAGCTGAGGCCCATCACCCACCCATCATTCCTAGAGCTCACTATACTGCCATCAAGATGCAGTTCTGAAGCTGTAGATCAAACAGAGATAAGAGCTCATTTGTGCCAGCTGCAACCGTTCTTTTACATATCCCCAGAGGAATGTTTTCATTTCCCCAAGAGAATATTTTAGGTCATTATTTTTTTATTATGGCTCTTATGGCTAGGTTCGAAGTATTTTCCTTGTGTTGTATGTCCAACCATGATTGAATATTGTTTATGCTGTATTTATTTACATAACCTTCATAATAATTATGTACACAAACTGGCCCTGTGAGAGTCAGGTGACACTCAAAGGTCTGATGTCACTGACAGACAGATTTCCTTTGTTTGACACTTAAATAGACACAAATAGATGTAATCCAAAACAGACAATTATGCTGTCATTTCAAATGCACTTTATTGTTGAATTTGCACAAGTTGATTGTTAAGACTGATCCATGATTAAGTATCGATATCTGGTTAATTTGATGGGTGTAGATTGAAGATTAGAAGAGCATTAGTCAGACAGAAATATAGACTAACAGTCCAACATTTTTAATTGTAGGAATCCTTCTCAGACTTGGGCTTGTTCTGTGTGACCAGGTCTTGGAAAGCTGCTGCTAGCTTAGTCTCTGGCGTTGGAGCTCCAGCATCTGTTGAGTCAGCCACCACAGTGTCCCCAGAGATGTTGGCTGAAACAGACAATGGAATAAATGGATAAGAGACAAAACTAATAATAATCATAATAATCTTGTTTATCCTTTAAAACAAAGAACAATGAAAATCAGCATTTTTGACTGTCTAGACTGTCTAGATCTTAACTATATGTTTATTTTTTGGTAGTATTCAGTTCAACACAATTCCAGGACAGAGGGAGGAGTGGGGCAACGTGGTCCTGTCCGAGAGTTGATCTGGATGACAATGTGAATGAGCCTTTGAGACTAAGAGTTGTGTCTCCCAAAAGCATCATTAGTCCATAACAGAAAGACAGTGTTGGGAAGAATTAGTAGGGGGCCTTAAAATTATTAAACGGTAGAGTTTGTCAAATTGAGTTTAGACGGGAAATTGACTTTATAACATCCCTTTGTCTTGTGACTAAATCTCTTGCTTCTTCCTATTAAGAAAGAACACAAAAAAGCTTTTGGTTTCTGTGTTCACGTAGTTACTGCAGTTTGCCTTTGTAGGGCAATTAGGCTCACCAGTGGCGCTCTTCAGAGCAGGCACATAGTCGTTCCAGAAGGAGCACTCTGCTCTGCGCAGCTCCCGGCCGTTGCTCAGGGCTCCGCTTAAGTGCTTGTAGTTGTCTCCGGCAGTCTGAGGAAGCACACGTGGCCATGCAGGCAGCGGGCCCGCAAATGACAGCCGCGGCAGAGAGAGCGGCGTGTTGGGATTGCTGGGAAAAACACCAGGAAACACCAGGAAAACAGAGGAGAGGGGATTATTACACTTGCAACTTTTTAAAAGACGCCTTTCAGTGATTTCTTTTTTTCCAAGAATCTTGACACTGTCAATTTTTCAATCTATGTAACACAAACTAAAATAAATATGGCTGCTAATCCTTTGCAAGACTCTAAGGGCCTTAAGATGAGGTAATGTCACTCGATACTCAGTCATACCCAGTCTTGATGAAGTTGGCCATGTAAGTCATCATCTGCTTGGAGAGTGTTCTCTCCGGCTGGGTGCGAGGGCTATGGGGCAGACCAAACACCAGCTGCACATCCAGAGGCACAGAGAGCTCAGCGCTGATGAGCAGGACACAATGACAAGAGGGAGAGATCCACACAAATACAGTCAGGACACACAACCAGGACAATGTGTGCTGGCTCACTCAACATATGAAGTGAATGATATGGTGAAGAAAATAAGTCATGGTACTCCCACCATCTGTTGGAAATACTCGAATAAACCACTGTATGTATTTTAGCATTTTGGACAGACATTGCATGTCTGTATATATGATTTTCACATTCTATGCAGTGGTAGCATCTCACAATCCAGAAGCCCCTAGGACAAATGTCTGGCTTTGCATTTCATGTCTGCAGAGAGAGATCATTTGCATGGCAGGCAGACCAGGGCAGAGGGTTGGAGAGGATAGATGAAGCAGAGGGTGAGAAATCAGGTTGTTCTCGTTTAAGGGGCTGCTTTGCAGACTCCGCAGCAATGATGCATGTGGGTTAACAGCACTGGTGAACACGTCAGCCTCCAAAGCTGAGACTGCAATAAATCAACTGCTACATGCGAGGCCCTTAAGGCTTCTTGCCTGTGCGTCATACTGGAGGACAGATAGGCATCAGACTGAGTGGAACTGGAGCCGAAACAGGCCTCACAAGACCACACGTTCAAAACTCACTCAAACTGTTGACTGAAGATGGCTGCTCTTTATGGTATTGAGAATCTCAACAAGAAAAGTTATGATAGGACATATTTTGTTGTTTTTGTTAATATTTTGTATTAGCTGGTCTCCAAAACAAACAAACAAACAAACAAACAAAAATCAAAGTCTAGTCTTTTTTTCCTTGCTTTTAAGAAATATGCCATCTAAAGATTGTGAGCACAAAATATGTTCAAGGGCAAATATTCACTGGATTACATGGTCCGTCAGTACAGAAAAGAGGGGGGAAAAAAGTTTCAATAAAACCAGTCCTGTCCTGTACAAAAGCAGTCATTCTGGTGCCAGGGCAGGCCGGCCGGCCGCCTAGCTGTCTTTGAATCTATCTATTGTGTCAGTGTGGGTTGCCCTGCTCTTTGAAGCTAAGGTTGTTCAAAGTGACTCTGTGGCCCTTTGTGGTCCGCGCTCAGTTGGCATCGTGACAGACTCATAAAGCCCTGGGCTACAGCCCACTGTCCAGGTGTCCAGGTGGACACACACACACAGACACACACACACACGGACACGGACACACACACACACATACAGACATACAGTATACAGACACGCACGCACGCACGCACGCACGCACGCACGCACGCACACACACACACACACACACTGCACACTGAAGGTCACAGTTCTGCCCGTGGTACACACTGGCACAGGATGATGGGCAGCATTCCCAAAGCAGAGGTGGAGTGGAGGCAAGGTATCCGAGGAATGTCCAACAGAACCTGAAGCCTGCTTTTCGCAAACTACTGCACTACAGGAATGACCGACCTTTGGACCTCTTGATGTTTATTCAGAGAAATTTAGTTATTTTCTTCAGATAAATTCTGATGTATTAGTTTAAAATCAATTACATTCCATAACAGATACACAAAAACATCAAACCTTGTGTGAGTCATCTCCTCAGGTAGGTGGTACATGAAGACATTAGATTTGGTGTTGGAGGCCCAAAACTCAGCCATCTTCTTAGTTGGACAAATGATGAAAAGATCCCTAAAATAAAAATATTATGACAATTAGACAATAAAATAATGAAATCACTCCAAGCTATCAACATACCTTTCGCCATTTATAAAGTTTTACAATGCTTAGAGTTGACAAAAGTAGAGAAGTATTTTTTTTGCAATCAAAAACAGTTACTTTGATAAATGTACTGTGTTAATTGCCCCTTTTCTGGTGTAAACCACTCATTTGCAATGGAGCACCTAAATATGTCAAAGTGTACTGCTTTGTGACCGCTCGCTCTAGCGTGTGGTGAGCCTTCAAGCATTTCCTGTGTGCTCTGTGATTGGGGCAGACACAGCACACAGAGCTCCACTTTCGGCAGTCTGTCTTAGCCACTTCACCACGGGGAGGAAGACAGCGGAATGTGCCACAGACTCATGTCGGACAGACAGAGACCTGTCATCTCATGATTCTCAGTCTTTCACGCTGCAGTCCAGTAATGGTGCAACGAACAGACAATAAGCAACATTAGTGTCTCAAAACATACACCTCTAATAGTTGAAATCAAGTTCATGTTGGCCACAATACCCATACAGAATCAAGACTGAGAGCAGTTTACACTGTCTCAGCCTCTACAAAACTGATCACAGACACACAAAAGCATGCCACCAACAGCTGTGACCTCTGAAAATCAAGCTAATTTGGAATACATATGGCTCAGACAAATTTGCACATTAGATAAGATATAAATGGGTAGCTGACTTTCTGGTTTTGGTTCTTGAATCATTTACCCATTCATAATGTAAACATTTTGTGTGAATATCTTTGTGAATTTTTTTGTTTGTCTGCATTTAATGTGAATCCATGGGATGTGCACTGCGTGCAACCCCTTATTTGTTGTTCCTTTCTGACTTGTCTTGCTTGTGCTGTGTGTCTAGAGAACAGCTTGCTTGTTGAAGGGTGTGTCGCATATGGGTCAGTGCTGGTCGCCTTCTATATTTGCCACTAGTCATTATGTGGGCAGAGCCAAGCACCACACTCAAAAGTCAGTCCAGGACCAAAAGCCTCTCCTGCCCATGCTGTACACACATGGTGCATCAGGCCATCTCCACATGCGAGTGGTGACAGCTCCTGGAGAGAGGCTTCTTCAGCACGCAGTGATCTTTACATGACCTGAAGGCATATTGGATGCTCGACCTCACAAACTAAGGTAGTCTGTAATTGGTCACAGCAGAGATCGCTCTCAGGCTAGCTTGTTTTGCCTGACAACCTGATATTACTGGTGTTGCCTGTGCTCAGATGCTTTCCTTGTGCAATGTTTGGAGATAACCTTGGGTCTGAGAGAGACTGCGAATGAGAGGTGTCAGCGTCATCGATGACAGCAGAGGTCTGCCTGAGCAACGTCTGTTTATTTCTGCTTTAACGAGCGTCTCTTCCTTCCTTCCTTCTTTCTCAACCACAAGACTGTCACACCCTCTAAAGCAACAGTTTGCACTCAGCGGTGGCTGTTAATGTCTTCATTTCTTGCCCTACCTCCCCCCCAATGCCCCTTCCCCTCTTTCTTTTTAAGTCACTTGCTGTCACTTGACTCTACATTTTCTAAGCCAACACTGAAGCCATACCTAAAGCCCTTCATGCAATTTCCTCAGAAACACTGTTCACTGGTGTTAGTTTTAGTAATTGTAGTCAGTCTATTTATGTAGAGTGTTTTTTAACACACGATAAAGATATATATGTTTTTTGGTGATGTTTGTCAGACAAACCAGGACTGATTGTTTAAGGGGATGGGGCCCTTTTTTCTACAATCAAGGACATATAACTAGCAGGAAGACTCAAACTGTCATGGTTACGCTTCTTTTTTTTGTCAATTACAGATAATGTTTACGATAAGGTGCCTCATCTTTTTTTTATCTCAACCTGTTACTTTTAAGAATATTAGTAAAGTATATAATGTATTAAAAAAAAAAAAAAAAAGTAGAACTGTCTATGATTAAACCAACATAAACAAAAACTGACAATTTAGGTCTCCTGAGCTCTCACTTATATCCTCCTTTGGGGGTTAATATTTTTATTTTGGTCACTTACATAACCTAATTATAGGGTAAGATGGGAGGAAAAAAAAGACTAGAGTTGGAGGTCAAAGGTCACCTGGTGGCATTCTCAAGGGCACGAGAGAACACTTGGTACCCAGTGGGGCTGGGCGCGTGATGCAGAGAGTAGAACCAGGAGGCGGCCTCCTTGACAAACGCACTGGCCTCGGGACCACCCAGGGAGTTGGACAGAGCCTCGTAGAAGGCAGTCTTACTGTCAGCTCTTCCCTGCAGCTCCTCAAACCTCTAGAGTAAGGAGAAGCCAAGAGAAGAAAAATACACATATGTGAGTCCCTGCCCTGTAAATACAGTATACACAAGAGCAAAGCTGGTATACAATCTTCCCTAAAAAGGCAAAAGGCGGGTTTGGTTGGTTGAAAAGTAGAATGTGATGTGTATGGAGAGAATTTAGTCTCTAGTCAGTTATTTGCAAGTCATGAATTATATTTGTGAATCTTGTTACATCTGTTGCTGAATCTAGAAATATATTTGTATATGGTGTGACATTAATTCAGTAATATCGAGACTAAAGTCTCTCAGTAGACATGGACCTTGATGTGGCGTGCGCGGCTGATGAGGCCATCCTCGATGGACGAGCCCAGCAGCAGGTCAGCTCTGTGGAAGCGAGAGCTCCGGAGAGCCGAGGCTGGATCCTCCTTCACAGACAGCCCATCCACCACTGGAGACCAGGCCTGCAGGGGCCCGCTCACCGCTAGCAGCTACAACACACACACAACACACACACACACACACACACACACAGAAAAACACGAACACACACACACACACACACACACACACACACACACACACACACACACACACACACACACACACACACACACACACACACACTTATGCAATTACACCATGAAACACAAACACTACAGGGCAGAAAGATACACATGCATAAACACAAAGATAGATACAAAATAAATTGCTATATCCAACTTCTACAGAGAGGAGAAATAATAGTCAGTGGTAAACTAAGGTAAAGTTGGGCTGATGTAACACGAGTTGCAATATTACATATAAATACTGTAAGCTTCAAGTTTCATTCTGTTGAGTACGCCATGAGTACACACTATGGCTGGGCAAAGTCGGCATGTGAGATATGTCGATACCTTTAAAGACAGGTTGCAATCCAGATGCTGTCAAACTGTCAGTGTCGGAAAACAAAACCGTAATAAACACTGATATTGTATGATGTTAATCGTGATAATTTTTTTGCCATATCACCCAGATCATGACAGTTTTTCGCCATAATCTCCATAATTTTCTCCATAATTAATCGCCCAGCCCTAGTACACACTATGCATATATATGTTCTCAGCCAACCTTAGTCTGCGCAGCATTGATGGCCTCCGCGGGAGCAGCTCTGAGACAGGCCACCAGCTGGGCGGGGTCGCTGGTGGAGCAGCCGAGCTCTTGGCCGAGAGATGAGCTCTGCTCCAGGGCTCTGCTGCTGCTCTGCACCGCCGCTGGAGAGAACACTGACCCACCCTACATGACACAACAACAACAACATCAACAATAGTACTGTATTTATTTATTTGAGGTACAATGTGGCCTTGTGGTTAGAGACTTGGTCTTGGGATCGGAGGGTTGCAGGCTGAATCCCATTCCAGTAGAAAGAGTGGGGGTGAGTAAACATCTACTGCTTTCCTGCACCCTCATCCATGGCTGAAGTGCCCTTGAGCAAGGCATCTAACCCCACACTGCTCCAGGGACTATAACTGAAACTCTACCTAATTAACTGTAAGTCGCTCTGGATAAGAGTGTCAGCTAAGTGTAAGGTAAACTGTTTTGCATATTGTATTATATGTATACTACTACAAGTTTATATGTTGGGTGTGTAGAGAGCCAACATCTACTGGAGTCAATTTCTGTGTATAGGTAAATGTACTTGGCCAATAAAACGGATTGTGATTCTTCTAATTCTGAACAAACAACAATGATAATAAATTCATAAACTTCAACACCACTGACTTAATATGAATGTTCAGAGGCCACCACTGTAATCATGACAGGCTACTAACTAGTATTAATTTTTTTAGAAGTAAAGCAGTGACAGAAATTAGGTGAAATATATTACACCAGATGTTTTCACCAGTCCACCAGATGTTTTCACACTTGGTCAGCTGGAGGGAAAGTGTTTGAAAGCCTTTGAAATGAGAACTGAAAAATGCTGCACCTATAGTTATTCAGCTTCAAGGAACAACAATCTTTGACTTGTGAAATAAATAGAAGGACAAGCACACAAGGTTCAAACAACTGCATAAACTCAGAAGACACTGGCATGCAATAATTTGCATGTCATGTTTGTGCTGTTGCAACAGAAATATCATTCTGGAGTGGAAAATGTGGTTAAAAAAACCGCACACACAGCTTCCCCATTCTGATAACACTTGCCTCATTCGTACATCAGGCTTGCTTAAAGGGAAGTGTGTCAAAAGACGCTGTTGAGATAATGAGAAGATTACGGACACAAAATTAACACATAAGAGTCATGGAGTGAAGCCGAAGCGGATCTCGGCACCAGGACAGCGGCCCGTTTGACGAGCTGTTTGCCAGCCATGGGCAACACGGCCACCAGCACCAGGTTACCGTCACCACGGAGACAACCGAGGACTAGCCCCCCAGACAGTGGCCCAGGAGGTAAGGGTTACAATTTCATAACATCATATAAAACGGATGAAATACTTTGAAAACCATATGTGCCATGCCATCCCACGTTTCTGTGGCTTAAGGCAGAGGATATTATGGTATACTGCCTTCTTTCCTGTGTTATCCTGTGTTCTTTGGGAAAAAGAAAAGATCAGGAATGCATGCCTGACTAAACTTAGCATGTTGCATAGGCCAATAAAATATCACTTGAAAGCAACCACTCCAAAATCCTGTGGTTCGCAAAATTATAAGAGAGGAAAAATACGCAACAATGCTTAGAAAAAAATACATCTACAAACTGCTCAATCTTTCGCACAGACAACAGCGTCCAGACGTCCGGTCTCAGCTGAGCATTTCCAAAAATACTCATTTTAATTATCTGCTTGCTTGTAAGGTCTATTGTGGACTTTAACATTAAAAGTAAGCCTATCATTTTGACTGCACAGCAGACTGAGGAAACTTGAGTTTAGGCTGTTTTGCTCGGCTGTTTTAGTGGCTGAATGTGTTTGTCTATATTTAGCCCAACTCTATGCAACAGGAACAGCCAGCACAGATCATCTCTGAGGACTGTTCTGCACTCACGAAATCGACACACATTTCTGAAGATGCCATGCAGATTTTATATTGTGCAGTGGACTCTGTAAAATATAATAACATTGTCAAAAAAAAGAGTTTAACAAGTTATTTTTTTGTCTTCCTCCCCATTCAGATTTGGATCAGGTATCTATGATCACTCTGCATGACTACCCATCTGCAGACATCTGTGAGCCTATCTTCAGAGCTGGAGAGCACTTGAGACTTGTGGCTGAGTAAGCTTTCTTCACACGATACCAGCCAGGATGCTCGGCTGTGATAGCACAACACCTTGACTAACCTACACTCTCAGTGACATCACCCATTTTCCACTGCAAGGCTGCAAGCCAACACCTCTTCCCTTGATAATATTATAGAAGTTGCATATGGGCATAGAGTGTTGGGGGGGGAGTACCATGATATCAGATGAAAAAAGAATGCCATGGGATCAGAAAAAAGCACCAAACAAAAATAGTTAGTGTTATCTCTTTAGTAATCAGGGTAATTTACACATCTGTTATCTGTCTGTGTTTTTTCCCTTAAGGGAGGGCTACAGATTTAAGGTGTTTTCACTGCTGACAAAAGAGGAAAACTACATTCCCCGGTGCCACGTGGCCAAAGTGTACCATGGGTAAGTCTCCAACAGTGGTTCCCAAACCTTTAACTGCCACTTACCCCCTGACAGACTCTATGTCCTACTGAGCACCAGACTTTGCCATGGACAGCAGCTTGCTATAACAAGTAACATTTTTTGTATAATTACTGCTCCATAAATGTAGCAGCAGTTGGGTTTTATTGATAGTTTGAGAGTGAGATCTTTTCCAAGTCTGTGCCTCAGCTTCATGTGTGAAAACCCATTCGCAGATTTATTTTGCATACATCCCTACAGTTAATCCATGTACCCCCCGGAGACTGGTCTGGTCTGGTCAAACCACTGGTCACTAGTCACTTCCTGGGGAAAGGCCTGTGTGCCTCAGGGCTGTGGTAATGATGATATCTTGTTGTTTTCCAGATGGCTGTTTGAGGGAGTGAATCGAGCTCAGGCGGAACAACTCCTCTGCCTGCCCGGCAACAGAGTGGGTTCATTCCTCATCAGGGAGAGTGTCAAAGGTGCGTCGTCATGCTGAGGTCACATACTGTAGGAGTGAACTGGGAATTTTCTTTTTCTTTTTGTGGTGGTATAAAAGAAAACCGGGGAAATTCCCCAAATAAGTCTCTAACTGTGGTCATTTTGATTTTTTTTTAAAAAGGCATGTACAGCCTCTCCATCAAACACAGAGCAGTGAAGCATTACCGCATTAACCGCCTGCCAAACAACTGGTACTACATCTCCCCACGCCTCACCTTCCAGTGCCTGGAGGACCTGGTCAACCACTATTCTGGTAAAGACACCCCCACCAGCCATGACCCCTGAACATTACCATTCCTACAAACTGCAATAATCAGTAGGAGTGCACAGAAATAAAATGGTCTCTAGTTCATTTGTTTTTAAGCCCAAGTATAAGGTCTCTAGCAGTGTTCTGTTTTTCTCGCCCAGATGCAGCAGATGGGCTGTGCTGTGTTCTCACTGGTCCCTGCCTGGGACCATCAAACTGTGACTGGACACAGCTGGACGCAGCTTTACCTGTAGAGAGTGAACCAGTTTTCGACTGGAGATGCATCAACAGGTAAACAGTTGTGGAAAAAATGAACAGCTCTTTCCAGGTGTTGTCCATGGCCAGAGAGTTAAAGAAATGCTGATTGGTCTCCATTGCTGCATTCTCTTAACCTTTTAAGGTGTACGGTCAGTCCACAGAGTATAATGTGGAATTTTAGAATCTTACATTGTTCTAGAATGCATTTCTTTATAGAATGTTCAAAACCCACACCTTTATATAAATATCCCTAGCCAATGCGATCTGGGGCATGTGTGTATATGGCTCTAACTGACCACCTGCTCTCCCACAGCTCGGCGCTGCTACGAGATGAGGGGGACACTGGGCGGCGTGACTCGGTGGTCAGCATTGGGGTGCAGAACAGCGTCAGCGCCTATCTGTCACTGGCCGGAGCGCCGGAGAAGAAGCGGCGGAGCTGGAAGCGGCGCAGGGGCCGGTCGGTGTACGTGCTCCAGCAGTCCCACCTGAGGAACAGGCTGGCCGAGGAGGAGGAGAGCTACGAGAACCTGTCTCAGTGAGAACAGCTGAGGAGTGGGACTGGGACTGGGAGTGGGAGCATGAACGCTTCCCTAATTAGCCAGTGGAGGAGGGCAACGGGAGATCTTTGAAGGAGAGGGACTGTCGTGATGACAAAGTGAAACATCACCTGAAATCATTCTGATTATGATGCAGTGATGATCAGACACTAGATAAAAAACTGGCCATCAACTGTCTGGAGACACATTATAACAACAAATCTAAATGCTCAATGATGAATGAAGGCATTAACTAATGCTTAAAGACTTAACATTTACTTGTACTAATGCAAATCCATGTAATGTATATATTTCTTGCTTGCACAGTATCTATAAATACAAAATTGATTTCGCAACATTAGATGAGCTTCAGCTGGGATTAGGACAAAGGAGAGGGGAAGTATGACTCAGGGAATGGGAAAAGCGAAGGTATGTGTGTGTGACTCGTACCATGAGGAGTGCTCGGTGGAACAGCCCAGAGGAGGCGGAGGAGGTGAGGTGCAGGCTGGCTATGTCTGCGCCGTTCCTCTCAGCGCCCAGCGTCACGCGTCTCGGGTCGCCCCCAAACTGAGCAATGTTCTTGTGGACCCACTGCAGAGCCGCCACCTGGTCAAGCAGGCCGTAGTTCCCCGGCAGGCTGTCTGGTCCTTCACATGTAATGACACCATACAGTCATTAAAGGAAACGTTCATTTCTGACCATATTTTAAAGCCTAAGGAGCTTGAAACACCATGACAAAAATTCATGCATCTAAAAAAAGAGTAACAACATTGCCAGGCTTAGACAGACAGATCTGGTGACCATGGTAAAATGATTTGTTATTACAACCTAAACTTTGTGATGCCGTCATTGATCTTCAAGTTACAGTTAATCAAGTAGTCATGGGAGTTGGATACTGTTTCAAAAAGCTCATCACTTTAACTTTGCTGTTTGTATGCTATAGTTTCAGTCTAAACACTGTATGTAGGCCATGTTGAAAACCCACTTCCGTGTGGTGGTATATAACATGCAGCAAGCACATAAATTAATAGACAGAAGGAGCAGCTGAACTGTGTTCTCTACCAGCTGGTGTCACGGTTGACTTCTTAGCATCTGGCCTGAGCAGTGAAATAGTCAGGCAGACTCTAGAGAGACATTGTGGCTGGCAAACACATTTTCATACTGAATAGTGATCTGGCCGCAACGTGGCTGGGGAATGACAGTGCTCAGTAAATGTGATGTTAGTCCTCTGTGTGTTTAGGGTCAGTGCTCATCAGTGTTAAACAGTGTTTAAACCTTGAGCCAGTGGTACACTAGGCACAAAGGTTTAAAGGTTTGAAGGTTGCATCCACCAAAGGACCAGCAAAAAGTAACACTCCTGCAAAATTTGAGTCTGTAAGTTGTTTTTCTTTTTAATTTCTTTTTTTTTGTTATTATTGGGGTGGAGGGGGAAGTGGTGGGTGGTTGGCTACATTACTGGGTATATATCTGGGTATACCTGTGCTGAGGAACCCAAAGGCAGACACCCTGAAACTGGCTGTGACCACGATGATGTTGCCGACAGCGGCCAGGTAGGAGCCGTCCAAGAACCCGGGGGAAGAGGACGGGTTGTGGAAGAACACCAGGACTGGAGCATCCTTCTACAGGAGAACATCACAGAAGACCTGACAGTTACCCACGACTGAACCTTCAGTGACTATGATTATGACGATGATGGTGATGATGATTGTGATTGTAATTGTGATGATGATGATCATGTTATTTCCCTTAACAATGGGATTCTCTTTTCTGATTGGCTGATGAGGTGGGCTTTAACTTTTGTATAACTGGCTACCTTTAAAGTAGATCTCAAAAATTTGAATCACTGTTCCATATCAATGTGCATACCAGAAGTATCCATAGCAACTCTAGTAGCCAAATAAATGGTTAAATCACCGTTCTATGCTGTACTTTTTCCTAACGGATGCCATAAAGTAGCAAATCAACTGGTTATTTCGGTACTTTATGCATATTTTATCTTAAATATGAAGGGACTCGTGGCTTAAAATATATTTTTTTAGATGCAAACAGGAGATAAATGGGATAATGGCCTTCAAGGTTATCGGTACCATGGAAATTATGACTTGGCAGGGGGATCTCCACTCTGCTTAGCATTGGAGAGTTCTTTGCCTCCCCCTCACCATTTTTTCCACAGAACTGGTCACCTCAGCAGCCATTATCCCTTACTTAACCTTCAGTGACTATGGTGATGATGATGATGATGATGATGATTATAATAATTATGATGATGGTAAGGATGACGATTATGATGATAACCTTCAGTAGTTATGATTAGGTATATCTGTGTGTAGTGTGGAGGTAGTGGTTAGGCTTACCCGACCAGCGGGGACAAAAACATTCAGGTAAAGACAGTCCTCACTGGTGCCTGAGTTTACTCCTGGCTGCATGCAACTAGGTCTGAGAGGCATCACAGATACACAAATGTTTTATGGTTGAGATCACATAAGCTTTTTGTGACAAAACAAAATCATACACTCTCTCTCTCACACACGCACACTTTATCTAACACACACACACACACACACACACACACACACACCTTGGGAAAGTGGCATTCCAGGACCCTGTCCAGTCAGCTAGCTGAGGGGGGCTGAATCGAAGTGTGTTGATTGGTGGCTGGGCGTAGGGAACACCCAGGAACTGCCAAACATTTTTACTGTCCAAGCCCACAGCAGTGACCACAGATTGTCCCAGGAGCTGCCCGTGCCCAGGGACCAGCACAGAGGTCATGTCCTGCTTCAGAGCTAAAACACACACACACACAGACACACACACACACACACACACGCATACATACACACACACACGCACGCACGCACGCACGCACGCACGCACGCACGCACGCACACAAAATGATTCTCCTCTCCAGACTGAAGTGAAGCCTGCAATTAACTCTCACTGGTTTCTCCTGTGTTAGTTTAGAAATTAGGCTTTTATTCTGCCATGTGTTCCCAGGCTTACAGTGCTTTGTTGTTAAAAGTGTTCTAAATCAGTGACTAAAACAGACAGCCATAGAGAAGAAACATATAAAAATGGTCTAGACAATGATGTTCTATGGAGAAAGATGGTCAATGGTACTCTTAACTGGATTATTTAAGGAGAAGAACATGAGATATAGGTATGTGGTCTGTTTCAGTTTCTGTGACCTTGCCCCAACTGGTTACTCACAGTTACATAGAATGTGGGGAATGTTTACCTGAGGTAGGTCTGCATATGGTAAAGTGTGTTTGTGTGAATGTGTGTGTGTGTGTGGGTGTATGTTCAAGAGAAAGGAAGAGCATATGCATGACCTCACCTGTCCTGAGGTACACCTGCGAGGCAGGCTCTCTGATACGTAGGCGGCAGTCCTGGGCACGCTCAGTGGGAACACAGGTGTGTGTGTCGGGGTAAAGAACACAGCGAGACGCGGAATCCCTGCTCTCCAGAATCACCGCCACACAGGACGCACTCTCCTCACAGGCTGCAAAAACACCATAGACAAGATGAACTTTGCAAAATGTGACCCTTCACCAGCCACTGAGAAATAAATGGAAAAATTCACCAGCCTCTTAACAGTACATTATTATTTTGTGTCCAAAATCTACCAGCCACGTTTGTGTTTTACCAGCATTTGGCTGATGGCTGGTGTAAATTTCCATCCTTGGTAGACACACAGCACAACACAACACACACCACACCACAGACACACAACACATCCATATATTACAACACAGACACACATTGCAACACATCACAACACACCACAGACACGCATTACAACACACATCACATCTGTACATCACATCACAACACACCAGAGGCGCACATTACAGCAGACCACATCATGGACACATCCGGTTGCAAACAGACCACAGATACACAGCGCACCACATTGCATCACACCACATCACAGCTATGAGAATTTCTGCGCATGATTCCTGGATATTGCATATGTATAAAGATGCTTATGTATACAGTGGGAAATAAATGTATGCTAACTATACACCCGAAAACATATGTACATACAGTACAAACTATCCACTTGGATAATGTGCCTGGCAAATATAAAGGATCTCTCACCTGCTAGACACCATTCTCTCACCCTCTCTGCGTCCCCTGCGATATCTTTGCTGATGTGCACAATATCAAGCGTGGAGACAGATGGGTCCACCAGCACAGCTGATGCGTCCAGCAGCTTCCAGTCCAGCATGGTCACTGTGGCAGAGGGACAACATCGTGCATGAATCATCAGCAGATGACACAACTGTGTGGCAACCTGCTTATCATGAAAGAAAGACTTATACTCTGCAAATAATTTCCAAAACTAGTTTATGGTGCAGAAAGAGAGGCCTGGAAACATTGTACCAACTGCAGCAACTGCCAGAAAAATACGCTGCATGTTTCTTATGTCAGTTTGTACGAGAGGTCATTAACTGGAGCCAATGACTCTTTACAAAGGATAACAGATATGCAGAGCTCTGCTGTTTTCACTTCTTCCTGAACCTGCTTTGCTCTGAACATGATCACTTGCTGCTCCACGCTACTGAAGCTGTTAAGTAACACAGTTGACTGCATTTCATGTCACTGAACTGTGGTAAACTCTAGGCCAACATCACTTCTTCCCTTATTTGCATTAAGCGCTGTTCACACCAGGAAGAATAACAGATGCCAACTATAACAATGTCATCCTAAAAATATTTAAATTCTTAGAAATTGTAACTCTAGTAGATAGGAAGTTCACATCTCAACTTTGAAAACAACAAAGATGAAAGAACACCAGCAGTGATAAAAACAGTTGAATGGAATCCATTGGAATTCCACGGATGACACATTCTATTAGCTTTTTACACTAACGGCAAGAATCTTTCCATAACATTTTTCTTCAGTGTGGATTCTCATACCACTATAGTTACAGCTGTTGATATGGTTATAGTTCTCAGCATTAATTGCATTTTAGATCATTGGATTGTGATTAACTCTAGACCAACTGAAGATGGCCACTAAATTATCCTATTTTATCCATCTTACCATCCTTTGAGGGAGCACGTAGGCCAAAGCTGGGGCACAGTCTTGGGCTCTTGGTCCACTGGTTTACTGAGAAAGAGAAACACTTGAGTTCACCCACATACTCTAGACTACAAATACTGCTAACTCTAACAGTATCAAAAAATGCACTTGCAATTATACGGAGTCCTCCAGCCCAATTTAAACTCTGGTTGTAAGGTATAAACATGTAGACATGACAGGCCCTTCCACTCACCTGGCTTCTCATACCAGCCAAATGGGTACACCTGGGTCTCCACCTTGGAGGGACTGCAGTCTTGCACCCTCCAGCTGGTGCGGTCGTTCTCGCCACATGTCTGAATGCCGAGGCTGTTCAACGTCAGACAGAGCAGCTCTGGGTTTGATGATGCTGAAGCTGTGTCCTTCACATATCCAATTCCACGACAGCACGGGTCTTCATCACAGCGCCGTTCACACTCAAAGAATCTGCAGAAGAGTGTGGACATTTGCAAAGGGTTAAGCCGTGAGGGGTTTCCTCAATTATGAGTAGAACATTTTCGCTCTTACTGCTTGCTGATTACTCATTGAAAACAATACTCTCACAATTCTTTCTTCACTTGTTAGCAAATGTAGACTGTCAAAACTACATCTGTGGGTTGTTTTTCTTAACCATTTCCTACTGAGTGGATTCGTAACATATATCTTACCCCTCTGTGATGAGCCTGGCTGACAGATTCACCCTACTGCGCACAGAGTAGGACACCATCTTCTTAAAAGGCACACGCGTGTAGAAGCTCTCCACACTGCCACTTAGATCAACTGCAAACAAATGAGACACAACAGGCCTGAGCCTACAGTCCAAGACAATACCTTTTCTACACAGTGCAAAATGGTTTCAAAAGGAGAATCTGGTTTGAAAATGGACGAAGCAACAGGCCTCATGAGTACTGTAATTTACTGAGAAAGGTTTAGTGGTCTTAGCTTTTGTTGTCTGTTGTTATACTGTTCCAAACATGATCTCACCATGTGAGAGGGTTCACAAAACCAGGGGGGGACATCCCAGCTTCAAAAAGTAAAACTCCTGCCACATATTTCTTTCAACTGTTCACTGAATCAGCTGATCCTAATCAGCCCAACTTAATAGCCGAGCAGACCAGCCAATTAGTGTTCACCTAGTGTTCACCTTTGGCAGGTTTTTTTTTACTATCTGAAGCTGCAATGTCCACCTCTGCACCAGACTCCCTTATGATTAAAAAATACTAAACTGCTGTCTTCGCAGACATAGCAAAGCGATGCAGTCACTGGATTTCGGCAACCACGGTAATTTCATATTAAACACGCCAAGTCCAGTTCACATTCAGCGACAGGCAAACCAGGGGAGACCAGTGACGGGTGACCCTGCTGAGTGGGAAGGAAGGGGAAGGCGGATGTGGCGACTGGCTTCCCTCAGCTTAGTCGTTACGGTAAGCACCGCTGCTCAAAGCTACAGCGACCCGACCCGGAGACTGCTCATCCGCCTCCCCTCCAGCGCGGCTCCTGTAATTACGTGCCTGTTAGGCCAGGCAGTAAAACACAATGTGGTCTGCAAATGAGCACAGACATGAGTCGCCAGCAACAGCAGCTTGAAGGTGATCATCTAGGGAGATGTGCCTGGTGTTCCTTAAGGACCCACAGACCAAACATAAACACCTTCAGGAAAAGTGACATGTAACGTTTACACTTCTGTCAGTAGTGATACCAACAAGGACCAGAAGAACTGGAAGATCTCTTTATCATCCAAGCATGTAACTCCTCCAGATTATGGTCGGTCCTGTTTTTAGGCCTTCAAGAAGAACATTTTTTTTTGAGCATTTGGGGAAGGGATGGGGGGGCTGGGTTAGCACCCTGCGCCATAAAGCAGGTGGAGGTTTTCTAGTAAAGTGTGTTTTTTGGGAGCAAATTGGGAAAAATGTGGACTAATTGGGGGTGCTCTTTTGAAGCGAGTCGGAGGACACAATGCTGCATCAGCAGTGAAAGTGCCCCACTGTTAGAGATATCCCAGAAACCCCCGCGGCAAGAAAAACTTTCCGCCCATTAAACCAGCTGCAGATGCATTCTCCCAACAGAAGCTATCATTAGCATCCTTCTGTTGTGTACTCTTTTAACAGCCAAATAAAACATATTAGCTTCTGGCCACAAGTAGGCCAAATGAGTGTCAGGGTTCTTTGTTGTTGTTTTTTCATGATTTCTAAATATATCAGGTAAGGAACCACAGACAACATATTACACTGTTATATGTGTGCTAATGACATCTCTGAAGTGTTAGTTTCCACTAAGGGCCACTCTAAGGGTTTTCAATACAGATATAACTGTGCCAAGTACATTACGTGGCTAAGTTGTCAACAACTGCAGTGTTAAAGTGTGCATTGTGTCAGACCAGTGTTGTCAGACAATGTTTTACTTATGATTCCTGCCCTTTGTATCACTTTACTCACAAGAAAAGCAATAACATTGACATAAAATTACCTCTGACTGTTGCTAAATATATCACTAAATCCACCACCAAACAAACAGGACCTAGCAAGGTCATGAAATGCTACCACCTGATGTTTTATGCAAGGAATAGGGAAGCAACATGCTGATGATGCAAATGTTAACCTCTAAAATGTTACAGAGGAACCAGAGGAGTTAACACACCTCTCTCTGGAATGTCAGACTCATGGCGAATGTGGAATCCCATAAAAATACTACTGCCCTGTCATCGTTGGCCAGCTACTCTAATACCATGTGATAAATCAGCTTCTGTTTCCACGTATATGGGGAAATGGGCCCTTTGGGAGATTCCCCTTGTTATCCCAGGCCAAGGGGTGTTCTGCAAGCGTGTATAAATCTGCAAGAGGCAGCAGTGGACCAGAGCACCGTGAGAGGCCAATCTGTGGGAGAGGCCAAAATAGTGTGACGCAGATGCTTTTATTGCCATCTGGACAAGTGGAGCTGTCCAGACCACAACTCACGGGTGCTGATGACTCACACGACACCCAGAACCTGGACGAGCAAAGCTGTCTGCATAAGCACAGCAGCCATAACAAACTGGCCACAACCAACACACAACCTGTCTGAGTGTGTGTGTGTGTGTGTGTGTGTGTGTGTGTGTGTGTGTGTGTGTTTATGGATGTTTTATAATGTCTTACCTCATCGCAGGAAAAGGTCTGTAGAATGGGGTTCATTTAAAAGTCACTGTGAGTAAAAGACTAATATGACTGCTTGGACAACAGTGTATTTGAGGCCATTCCAGCATTGGTAAAAAAGCAATAGTTTTGACACTGGCATGTGTATAGGATATTTGAGGAGTCCACAGGAAAAAATTGGCAGTCACAAAATCACATTTTTCATGTTACTGCCCTTACTGGTAGTTGCATTGAAACCCCAGCTTTTTAAAAAGCAGTCCAGTGAAGAGACATGCACAGTCTTGAGCTAGAAGCATTTTAAAATAACATTTACTCATAAAATTAAATCTGAGAACAAACTTAGAAATGACATTTTCTCAGTTTCTCCTCATTTCTGAATGCTTACAATACAATGCTTGTTTCTGAATCATGCCCATGAACTACTGAAAGAAACTAGTGAGAAGAATATGATGTGTTAGAGTAAAAGTGTCAAAGCAACAAAACACTGCAACCAAGCATAGGAGGATGAGCAGAGAGATGGGCAAAAAGGGGAAGAAACAGCCAGCCAGGCAGACAGAGAGAAGACCACTGCACACACTAGTGTAGATTGTGAGGACCGTAGCAATGCTACTGGGGATGGTGGAGAGCCAAGACAAATGTCCGGCCACTGGCTATTCCTCTTCATTAGGATGCTATTCACAAGCGCAAATAGAGGAGTCGCTTTCCCAAACTGAAGTAAAAGGTTATACACAAGGCAGTTCACACAGAACATCCTGTCCTCTACACGCAGCCAAGACTTCTCATACTCCCGTATTAGCTTTGCCTGTTCCTCACTCTCTGTCTCTCTCTCTCTCTCACACACACACACACACACGCACGCACGCACGCACGCACGCACGCACGCACGCACGCACGCACGCACGCATGCACGCACGCACGCACGCACACTAACTCCTATTTTTTTCTCCTTGTTTGTATACCACTATATATGTTGGCATAACATGTCAGCCTTCCTTGTGTGAAAAATGTACAAGTTGTTTGTATACAAATGTCATTTTGTAGAAACTGATTTAAAATGTTTTGCATTTTCACATTTAAGGCTTTTCGATCCTGCAGTGGATATCCTGTATCTGAGTATGTGTAGGCTTAGTCAAAAGACAAAAGTTGTATGCACTCCGACGACTACTACAGCTCCCAAAGACCTTATTCATAGCAACATTTCAAGCCTCGGTCTCTTCCCCAGGCCTATGTATATGTATCCCCAGGCCTCTCCACCTATGCATAGGCCTGAGCCTTACCTCTCTTCTGATGGGCCCTCTGTGGGGCTCTGGACAGCTGTAGGCTGCAGGCCTGTCTCAGGGGTTTGTCATAGGCTCCACACACACGCGTGTCAGGGAACAGCTCACACAGGAAATACTCAGGGCCTTCATCGCGCAGGTCAGACATGTGGCACAACTCCTCTTCCTCACAGCCTGTGAGGCACACACATGTGTAAACACACACACATACATACTA
>CM059266.1:16402583-16851180 GCA_030347295.1 Setipinna tenuifilis | reverse complement strand
TTTTTTTTACCACTGGACATCATAACCTGTAACCAAAGAAGGTGTATCCTACATTGAACTCTCCAAGGTTCTGTGCTTAGTATTTAACTAGGAGCCATGTCTTGGACTGTATTTTTTTTCTTTTATTTGCTAATATTTTAGTGGTACTTTTTATGAAAAACGGTGGCCTCTTTGTAGGTGCTGTGTACAAGGAAATAGAAAAATACCAAGTGGAAATAGTCAGGTTTCATAGTTGAAGGCATATTTTGAACAGATGTAAAGCATTATCCCAGCTGAAGAAAAAAAGTTATTGTCAGGCTCTGTCACCACTGATGGGCCGTGCAATATTAATTTAACAATCCAATGCTTATGAGAGAGAGATTATGCTTCTGGAAGAGAAAGGTAGTATTCACCACATATTAATATTTCAGACATGAGAGAATGGAATCAGGGTCCTGCTGTAAGATTAAAAACATAACTCATTAACTGCTATTCATTTGGCTTATAACAATCATGCTTTACCATTGGCAATCTTTTTTTGTGTAACGGGATGATTTTGCATGCTCTGTTAGGACTGTGGTGAGGCAAAAATGTCTGAATTTGACACAAGGAATTTCTAGACAAGTGAGATAAATGGTGTCTGTCGAAAAACACTCCCTCTTGTGTCGAGTTTTGCAACAAAACATACAATTCACATGTACGTGAAAGCTGTACAACACACTAAAACATGAGCAAAAAGGGGGGGAAATCAAACAATATATTGTGAAGACAATGGAATGTGAGCTTATTAACAAATAGTTTGCTATTTGACAGTTATAAGTTTATTTTATATGAATATAAACTAAATGGTATATCTGAATGTAAGTTGAATCTGCTTGCCCGTCACTGTACATTTTGTTAGGGTTGAAATTGTTCTGAAATTGTGCAAGTGCAAAAAAAACCAATCAGTCTGTCGAAGTGGACACATTTGCCAAGGGGGCAACACTGCAACCAGTCAGGGATTATCGAGTGACTGTAGACGGCGTCTCTATGTTCAGTTTACCTGCCACTGATCTGATGCTGTCAGTTTACCTGTCTGATGCTGATATCATACCAAATTACCTGGAAGAAAAGATAGAAAAACTGTCCGAAATGCAATAATGTGATTCTTGGCAATATTTGCTAAAGCTGCCTCTGTACCTATCAATCCTACATAAATCTACATAAATTGTGCAAATTACATTTCTGAAAAGAGACATTGTGTCATGCCAAAAAGATAATCACTTTGATGCCATAACTTGAACCATTTCAAATGTCAAATGATTTCTGAATATTAGCTGAACTTAATTCGGCGTAGTCTATAAAATATCACCTGTTTTGAAAAATGTGGGCGTTGTTACAGACTGTTTACCGAGTTGGTGTTATGCAACCGTTTCCGTACATTAGCATTATTATCTTTTGGCAATACAATGTAGCGCCAGCCAGCTGTTTCCCGCCCTGACACACATCCGATCAGCTGCAAAAACACATTCACGCAGGCTAAGCTATGCGGAGGGAGGAGGAGAGGGGAGGGGTAGCCAGAGCGCCACACACAACGAGCGAGGGAACCCCATCAGCTGGAAGTCGAGTAATGTAGTAACTTCCAGCACTTAGCCAAATCCAATTGCGAGGTCAAGCGCTTTTGCAAGTAGTTGCAACGCAGTAAGACCACTTAAATATCTAAAAGGGTACCTGAACCTTATCCATCAATATCTGGACGCCTCGGGATTATTACAACTGAACAGAACGAGGTATCGTGGATTTAAAACTGGACAGGAAAGCATGGAGTATTTCATGGTACCAGCTCAGAAGGTGCCCTCTTTACAACATTTTAGAAAGACTGAAAAAGAGGTGATCGGAGGACTGTGCAGGTGTGTATAAGTTTATTCATGCCCTGCACTTTTACCCCTCTTAAAACATTTTCTAATGTAATTCACATGTTCGCCATAGCACCTGTGAAGTGATGTTAGCACTGGCAATGCATGGCATGGAAAGGAAATTATGTAGCGAAGGTGAATCCAGTTGAGCAGGCCATTGTCCACCAAATACGTTGTAACTAACAATAATGAACAATCAGACTGAAACAGCAACATCAGTCCTGGCAACTCTTACTTTTCTAATGTATCTTCGCGAAATCGATACGTTTTGTGTTTAACAAACACAGACCACGTGGTTTCATCTACCACGCTTCTTTCCGTAGCTTGGTTGTTTTCTTTAAACGAAATTAAGCAAACCCGTGGTCTTTGTATCAGTTTACTGTAGCTAATTACAACTATCGGGTGACTGAATGAAATGGCATCTATTCCATAATATCCCCATCGTTCCCGAATCGCACGAGTATGCCTTGTAAACTGCGAGTGCGGCTAGAACTTTGAGGCGGTGCGGCCATGCTTGTGACTCGTGCCATCTTCTGAGCGTTGCGGTTGATTCGATGTCGAATGTTGCTTATTTGTGGGGGGGAACAGAACGTGCCACTAGGTCTTCTGACTTTTTCCCGTCAAATTCCATGTATTGTATTAGGGGTGACTATGTATGTCGAATGCACGATCTCCCTGTTGCCTACTCTCAGACATGCTGCCTCATGGTTAGACGTGGAGGAAGCTGAATAGACCTGTTAATGGCGGATGGTTGGATTTGGTGTTTCTGGAAGCAAATAAACAGGACCGATTTAAAACCTAATTCATGTTTCTCTTAATACATGGCCAATTATGGATAAAATACAGTTGTTTTCGACACAATATAATAGCAAAATAAATGATCCCTGTGATAGGGGGTGTGTATATGTCGTTCAGGCTCATCAATGCGCCTGTATTGGTCTATGTACTCTTCTTTTCCTAGGGGGCGGAGGAAACTGAGCTTGCTGGGATATGTAGTTTCGCTTCCGAAATAGTCCAATCAGTTGTAAAACTTTAAAAACAATATCGTAACCCGTACTTATTTTTTGTTCTTCGTCATTTTCAGTGAAGGGACTCCACTAAAATATAGCAATACGCTTGAATGACCCAAAATGCATAGTAGGCCTACGTCACTGCTCAGCCCCTGTCTAAAACGCGTTGTCATTGGTCAGCTTCTCCACTCTTAACGTAGTGTGGTGAAATCGCAGCTTTCTTCTTGCCTCAAGATTTAAAAATTAAGTTAAAACGGATTAAGCCTAGAGTAAAAATGGGCGTGCGTAACTGTAGGAAAAGTCTTGTTTTTGTCCTAACAGCAGAAAGTTTTTTCCAAAAGGGTTGTAGTTTAAGAGCCTACCCGAGGAAAACGGCTGGAAGTGTGCATTTCTTTTGAGTATACATTTTTATACAGTCCATCTTTACATAGGGACTACCCCTCTGACATGACTGTCTTAAAAATGAGAGAAAAAACGCCTAACTTTAATGGGAATAACACGTCTGAACTTATAAGTATACAATGCACCTCTATTCAGAAAGTAATTAAAAAAATATGTCCTTATATGACAAAGTGTGAATTGTGTTGTGCAGCAGTGTGTCTGTGTGTGTCTGTGTGTTGCGAAGATATGTGATGGTTATGTGTTTGCCTACCAGTAAAACAATGTGGGTCAATTTTGACATCTTTCTGCTTTTTCCCAAAACAATGTCTTAAACCACTAGAGGGCACTCAACACTGTCCTCAAATCAGGAGATCATTCATTCATAAAAATGTACAGTGCAGAGCAAAACTTAAACGTAATGTCCACATATGAGGTTACAGGCACTAAGTTGAAAGTTAGTCTCATTCAGTTCCCTACTGAATGTAAACTCCCTGCTCATCATCATCATCTGTAGGCGATTGCTTTTGGTAGGAATACCCACAAAACAAAAAAGGCTGCTAGAGAAATTGGACAGGGCTGATACATGTTTAATGTAATTATTTAGAAATAGTTTTACATGTTGAATGGTAGGTTAGCAAGCTGACATGCAGCAATGTAGTGAATGTGTTTGGTGTGCACTTACCTGAACATGATTTTTTCTCCATTGTAACTCGCTTTGTATAAAAGCGTCTATTAAGTGTAATGTAATGTAATATGCAATGCTGTGTCTGTAGTTTGGCGAACATCCCCTGACGCCAGAGACGGTGCGGGACCAGGAGCGACGTGTCCGGCGTGAGATCGCCAACAGCAACGAGGCGACGCATGCAGAGCATCAACGCCGGCTTCCAGTCACTGAAGACACTCATACCTCACAGCGACGGAGAGAAGCTTAGCAAGGTGAGGAGGACAGACAGGACATTTGTGCACGGAAGAAATTCATTTATGCAGGAAATTCAGTGTGTCATGATATCCCTGCAATGCTTTTATAGTTTAGTCTTTTGTTTTTACTTGAGGATGGGGTGGGGTAAGTGAAACATGCAAGTACAGATGTTGCTATTTCACAGTAGTATTCACTGATTCCATTGATATGGTGTGTTTCTTATATGTATTTGGATAATGTAAAATGTGTTTGTATAATGTAAAGAAAAACAAGTGGAACAGGTTGCATGGGAATCCTATATGACTGTGAACAATTTTAAACAGAATTTTTGTGTGACACGCAGTAGTTATGGCAGATGTTACATCTTACTTTGCCTCTCTCTATCTCTCAGGCGGCCATTCTGCAGCAGACATCGGAGTACATCTTCTCTCTGGAGCAGGAGAAGACACGACTCCTGCAGCATAACAACCAGCTCAAACGCTTTATACAGGTGTGCGCATGCTTTTGTATGCAAGAGTAGGCTATGTGTGTGGTGATGAATGTCGCTATTTACAAATTATGGCTCCATAAATATCAAAATAAAAAAGCAAAAAACTTCATAATACATTTTAAAATGATTATTTTCACAGGAGTTCACTGGCTCCTCCCCAAAGAGGAGGCGTGCGGAGGAGAAAGATGAAGGGATCGGCTCTCCAGATGCCCTGGAGGAGGAGAAGATGGATGACCTCCGCAGAGAGATGATAGAGCTCCGACAACAGCTGGACAAAGAAAGATCAGTCCGGATGATGCTAGAAGAACAGGTGTGTGTGTGTGTGTGTGTGTGTGTGTGTGTTTTGTGCGTTTGTGCATGTAGGAAGTTTACATTTATAGAAGTTTCATTAACTGGTTTATTACATCATGTGGCGAAACTTGAGGTGGCAAATTTAAAACACCGGCACAAAAAGAGAGTTAAAAGACTGTTATATTTATTAGAAAAGGATCAATGTTTTAGTCCTGACCTGTCGTTTGTGGGTGTGTAGATCCGCTCCCTGGACGATCACCTGTACCCGGAGCAGCTGAAGGTGCTGGCCCAGCAGGTGCAGGAGCAGCATGCACAGACCCAGGCACGCCTGCAGCTGCAGCAGCAACAAGAACCCACAGAGAGAGAAAGCCGCATGGTACGCAGTCCTCAGGTACAGATATATATATATATATATATATATATATACACATTGCAGTTTAAAAATGAGGAGTACATGGGAAAAAACGGCCATAGTCACAATCACATTGTTCAAGAATTTTACAGTATGTCTGTATTCTCACTGCTCAAGGTGATTTTTTTTTGGTGAAAATCGGTTTATTGGTCGCCTCAGAAAAAATGTTGAAAATTAACATGGGAACTCCCATTGACGAAATTGAACTGCTTGGTGGAGGTCTGCGCTCTCCGAGTGCTTTTCTAGTCTGTCATGGTATTGGATGAATCATGTTTTTGCCACTTATTGCTCTTTAATGCACACTGTGTTTGCTTCTAAGTGATGCACAGTTTATAGAACTAGACTACTTTTTCTCCTTTTCAGGTCTCGGCTCCATCCACCCTCCTGCACCAACCAATCACCCCACAGTCATAGTGCCCGCCCCCGTTCTGGCCCCTCCCTCTCACCATGCCACAGTGGTAACCATGGGACCCTCCTCTGTAATAAAACAGCATCAACGTCACGGCAGAATCTCGACACTATAGTGCAGGAGACCATAGGCTTCAACCACAAAGTTGTTGTGCTTAGGGCACACAAATGGCTACCAGCAGACTTGATTTCATCTCTGTCACCGGATTGGACTGTGCACACAGTGTGTGTTTGGTCCGTGGATTGATGTTGTTGTTGCTACACATTCTGAACCTAGTATCTGTGTGTTTTAGTACAAAATGCTTTAATGGCATCGTCAAGATGACCGTTAACATTGAGTCCACGCAGGCCTGTCCAGAGAGATGGCTGGACCCCTAAAAAGATTCAATTATTGGGCCCCCTAAAGAAACCCCTATGGTTTGGGCCCCGGAAAGCTTTCATGTTCATGTTCATGTTCATGCTGAGTCTATGTCACATAATAACACAATGTATTTTTTTTCCCTTCCAGGCCATTCAGCACATCGAAGGCACACAGGAACGGATGGTGACAGAGACGGAGCAGAGGAGAGTTGTGATTGTAACGCCCGTGCGTCCTCTCTCTGATCAGGCATATTCTGAGACGACTTCTGACGCTGAGGACCTAGAGGACGACAGCTTATTGCCTTGATCCACTTCATTAAAAAAAATGAGTGGAGATCTCATACGCCATTCATCAATAAGAAAAAACACACTTGGACACATACAACTGGGTACGATAAAGTGAACACACGACCATGAAGATCTTCTGCTGTGGTCCTTGCATGTTCGGTCAAGACTGACATATTTAAAAAAAAAAAAAAAACAAAACAAAACAAGAAAACAGTTTCCCATGCCCAGGACACGCGAGTTGCATAGCTTTATGAGTTTCTGGAGGAATACAGGTCCTGTACTACAGGATGCGAAATGGACTTCTAAACTTCTTCTACAATACACTGAACCTTCGACCCCAGTACTCCTGGGACCTTTTTAATATTCAGAGTAGTTTGAGATACTCAGAGACTGACCAGGGGCATATTTCTGATATCTTCTCCTCTTGGAGCTGGTTTGCTCATAGTCTCTCGTCAATAAGAGGCTGTGTAAAGCATGACACTGTGAGCCCATTACTTTTTACATTGCCATTTACTTACTAAAGCAGGGCAAGGCAGTTTTCTGTTGTTTTCATTACAATGGATTGGGTCACAGTTTGGGCGTGCATTGTTTCTGAAAAGGTCATCAGTGTTCAAGAGCATAACTTGCTTCAAGAGGGCTTCAATCAAACTGCAGCTGAATGCAGCAGGAATCTGCACTTATTCTTTCTTTTTAAAATTCTGTCTCCTATGGTTGTGTTCACACTATTGTGTGAACGTCTGCCACACTGGGCTGGGTTCCTGGTGTTCTCTCCTAGAGGTCAGGCACCACCTGGCATCCTACATAACGTTTTGTTTGGATCCTGACCTCTCATGCTGTTGTATGTGTCCCATTTTTTTATTATCTTTCTGTTATGGAATAAGCTAACAGTCAGGAGATGCTACCTGTAAGGCCTTTTTGTATTATTGCATGTGTACGTTTCCCGCCTTTAGCGAAGGCGCTAGCTCATGTGTACACACCCGCGGAGGAACATGCCATCAAGGTTCTGCAGTAGTTGAGGTTAGCACTACTTCTCTTTTAACACATCTGTATGTGAATTGCTCTTGTTGGGGGATGGGGGGGCATTAACTGCCTCTTTCATTTATATGAAATGTCTTTTTTTTCTTGTCTTTGGATCATGTCTTGATTTTATTTTGTGAAGGAGGACTGAACAGCGTCCATATTATTATTATTTTTTTTTACATATGTGCTAAAGAGAGGACTGAGCAGCATGACACCAGCGCTTTTTACTCTATGCACTCTGCATTCTGCCCTCTCACATCATTGTGTCTCAAAAGTTTGTGTTCAAAGTCTGTAATTTTTGCACATGCCTCCCTGTTAAAGTCAAAGTGTGTTAAGAAAGGTGAGGCAGGCGCTGCACTGTACCCTGAGAGGTTGTCCGTGGCAACCAGACTGAACTCAGACTGATGCAGCATAGCCAATCCCCTGGTGGGAAGACAGTCATGATCATCCATTCGTAACGCTCTCAGAAGCGTGGGTATATTTTACACTAACGCATGAAGGTGCTGTCATGTTCAGAGTCCCCATCCTTGATATAGCCCTGGAGTGATTTGTCTTGGTATTACTGGGAAAGGGAGACAGACACTCGTGGATGACCTATGAGGTTTAATTTGTCTTTTCAATAGGCACTTAATCTATCCCTGTGATGAAACAGTGATTTTTTTTTTTCAAACTTAAAATTGAAATTAAAGTTAAGGACACTTCACAGTACAAGTTTGTTAAGGAATGTCACATTCTGGTACTGAGATGGATTTGCAGGGTTTTATTACAAAGACAGAACTCAGGACTGGTTTAACTTCAGTTCAGTCACAGAAGATGTGGTAACCCATCTCTCTGAACCATTTTATCCATCTCCAATATTCCAGAGTGCTCTGTTGAAATTTGATTGTATGTGTCCTGTTCCATTTATTTGTATGTATGGAGTTTGACTTGAGACTGATGTGCATGTGACTGACTATGAGCAAGTGGAGGAACTCAAAACATTTTGACCTGTCTTAGTCATGCAGTCAAGCATGGATCTCCATGGTCCCCCAGCCTTCTGGTGTGTAAGCACTGGCTTGGAGACCACCCAGTGAGCTTTCAAAGAAGCTGTCCTGTAAGCCTGGCCCATGTGTGATATTGAGGTGTCAGAACCTGCACACTTCAGTGTTTGCATGATGGGTTTTGAAATGGTTGTAATGAGCTAATATTTAAGAACATAATTAATGTTTTACAATCAAACTTAAATCCTAAAGCCATGATTGCTAGAATCTCAAGCTTTCAATTGAACTTTTTCATCTCATTCTTACCTCCATCCCCTTTCCAGCATTGAATAAGGTGAATAAGAAGTTAAATAAGACGTTTTCTCATGGTGTACATGTCTGGCCTCTGGAGGACATATCAAACGAGTAAATGTCTGTGCTGGGAGAGAAATGTGTAATGAAGCACTTATTCAGTATCGCAGAGACAAGCCTAGCCCTTTTGGATGAGCTGCCAGACAGTCTTTTACTCTAAACGGAGACCACTGGCCAGTGGGTCCCTCCCCTCTGTCTTACATGTATCACACCTGTATGTCAAAAGTGCTACATTTCTTTTCACGTGTCCTATTCACTTCCACGCTTTTGTTGTAAACTGTGTTTTTTTTAGACAGCATTTTTCATTGATGTCAAAGTATTGATGTTTTACTTTGATTTGGTTTGCTCTCTTAACTGGGGAAAGAGGCTTGTGCCTTTGTAAAGACATAATAATAAAGTTTGTACTTGGTTTTTTACAGTCCGTTGTTGTTTGTTGTTGTTTGTACAGTTGAGATTCGGTGGCACTTTACAGATCAGTAAGTAATGTGGTAATGTAAAGGGAATTTTATGATGATGAAATTTTAAAACTACATATTTAAAAGATATTACTTTTCAGTTAAAAATAACAATGTGAATTACTTAGATTTTTTATCGTTAAGTACACTACTGATTTGCTACTACCATTAAGGAAATGAAGGGATTTTATGGAAATTACATGGGATCAGGGCTGTAAAATACTTAATTTCTTAGCTGTGTTGACATGGCTCTAAGTATCGTTGTAGTGATATAACATTTTCATTGTAATTACATTACATGTAATTAGACATGTAATTACTACTAGTTCAGGGAAACTACATGGGCTATCAGGGCTATGTTCACAGAAGCACCCACTGTTGCCACAGCTTTTGCCCGCCTCCTGCCAGTTCAGCCCTGCCCAGGTCAACCCCGCCCCCCCTCTAGCTGGGGGGGTCTCACCTTTCCCGACAGTATATAAAGGGCATGGATCTCTGAGCATTCTCCTGGCAGCCATCATGAAGGCCCTAGTCTCAGTCTGCTGCATGCTCTCTCTGCTGCTCCTCATCTCAGCAGGTAAGAATAAAAACACTCATTCCCCTAATTTTTCCCCTTTTCAGTTTAGGCTGTTATTCAGGGGTAGGCATTGAAGTTGGACAGTGTAAAAGTAACAAAAAAAGATCTTGAAGTAGTACAGTGTGTGTTTGAATTACTTTAAATAATTGGTATTTTGTGATATATTGACGGTAATAGTTTGTCTTAAAAAAATAGAAATTTACAGAAGGATAGAAGTGATACAAAAGTTAAATACAGATACCTTGGTCTTTATGTCGTGATAATGTGGCCACATGCTGTGGAAAGCCCAGAGGGCACATTCAGCCAAAGGAAAACCATGCTCCTCATTAACATGTCTGACTACATTTATACGACTAACAGCTTCAAGTTTGTATGGTTGGCCGTAGATACAAACCGTCACACTATCCAGTGCAGGATGCAGTGTCCCCTTTCACAGTACCAGACAAGTCTATTTTAAAGAGGTTTAAATTAAGACAACTTTAGTAGCATGGTGGCTTGCATTTGGTGACTCATACTAATGTTTTTGTTTTGTCCCTGGCATATTTCATTTCAACGGAGTAGCTTCCCATGCTTTATATTGATACTCGAACCCATTTAGGCTAATCAGTGGGGTTATCTGCTGGCTTGTATGGATGCAGTTTTGGCTGTGACAGTGCGTCAGCTGTCCTGAAGCATGGCACCAGCTGGTGGAAACTCATAGCTCACTAGAGAGAGACCGAAAGAGCGCCTGTCCTCTTGACTCTCTTTCCTTCTTTGTCCCGCTCCCGTTCCATCTTTATCCCCTGTGTGTCTCGTTTGCTCTCATCCTCCATCACCTCTTGCCACCGCCCCTACAGTTGGGGCTACCTATCACCATCAGGGTCAAATTATACAGCGAGCTATTGTTCTTAATTCTTGTCTTCCATTCTTATACTATTTGTACTGTATTGTTACAATTATACTCTATGTAATATTACACTGTTGTATTTGTTAAGTTTGTTTACCTTAAAGTCATCACTCATAGCCAACCTGGTGTATCAGAGAACCTTCTGCCCTGGCACTGAAGCCCAGTAATGCTGGTTGGTGCTGAGCAGCAAGGTCTCAGTAGATGATGGTGATGCCCTTCGTTGTCCTTGAGCAGTCTTGTCCACGATGGCCCAGGTGGCCATCAGGTGCCTATGATTAGAAGGCGTCATGTAACCAAACACCGAACTTCTATAGATCCCCTTCCTCACAGTGCCCCACACCCGTACTCACTCACCGCAGCTGCTCTCCCCCTGCACTGTCACAATCGCTCCCCATTCCCCATGGCTGGCCTTATAGGGCCATGCATTATCTCCTGTGCTGGCCCAGAGCTCCAGCCTACAGGGCGCTCCGCTGTGGGCCCAGACACTCGTCTGTGATAGATGTATGTTTTATGTAGCTAGACGTCAGATTAAAATGTCTAATTCCTGTTTTGGTGTTAGTAGTGGAAATCATATGGGTTGCCTGCCTATTTGAATGGAGCAATCTGGATTGATACAAAATCAATTTCAATGTGTGCTTTCCTGGTGAAACCTGGATGTAGTGATTATAATCAGACCAAGTCATAAAAAAATGTAAACATAAAAAAGGAAGTCTTGTGTTAAACTTAAAAAGGACAGCCTTTGAATAGTATGGACAACCACTGTTAATACGAGCAAAAAATAGCCAGCTCGGTGGGCCTTGCCATGGTTTGGTGATGACAAGGGAAGAAATAGATGTAAGTGTGAGAGAGGGTGCTACAATTGTACTGTGTTTAACACCGTGGTGATGTTAGAGAAGTTTGTAACCATGTATTAAGCTCACTATTTATTCATGATATAGTGACTAGTACAAAGACAGACATATTTCAATCATATGTACTATAGAGGGTAAGTGCATCCAAGTGCATTTGGTGTGGAAGTGACACCAGTCATTGGTTTTATGACCAATAATTATGTGATGAGGGCAACATGTCTGTGTTTTTACGACACATAACTGTGCTTTACAACTGTGATTGCGCAAGGTCATTCTGCAGTTTGTAAGGATCTGCCTTGTACCACTTGCCTCTCCTGACATATCTAACAGGCTGGGTCTATGTTGTGTTGAGGGCACACAAATAACTTTGTACTTGTGAAAGAAATATGGCTAAAAAATTCAAAGTGGCAGCATTATGTTGTGAACTATATAACACAAGCTCATTGAATGACATTCTGGTTGATAACCATCTCACTGGCTTGTCGGTAGTCTCTGTGGTTGAAGTACCTATAAAAACATAAGCACATAATGAATTGCGTAATTGTGCAGCCATTTCTTCCAATCAGGACAATGTATTCTGAGGAGAATTAGAGAATGTCAGAATGCTTGCCTTCCCTCATTACCACTATAAATACCTAAAGAACCCAATTTGTTAACTAGCTACCCACTAAAACATGACTCAAGTTATCCTCAAGAGCCATCTGTTCATTAACTTCCAATACAGACCTGTAGTGACCTGAAGGGTGGACTAAAGACACCTGTTGTCTACAGTAGCCCTCCAGCCTACACACTACTTAGTTCTAGAATAGATGCCCACGAACACAGCCCACGAAAAAGGTTTGGGTGACCAGATTTCTAAAAGAAAACAGAACTGTAACATCTCCAGCTCAGTTCAGAGGTATACAACTACATCCACTGTTTTATCTATGAAACAAAAATGGACACAGTTCCAGTATTGTTACCATAGTAACTGTTGTACTGTTGTAACCTACGATAAAAGATGACAGACATAATTGGGCACTAATGAAATCACCGTGTAAACCATGTCAGAGTTAGGCTATGACAGCCTAAATAATCAAACGTTAGCACGTTATTATGTATTTTAACATAACCATTGTATGAAGCAAAGCCTTAGACCTGCTTGCCAAAGAGATAGTCATCTCAGTAGGCATTACTCAATTGCAGCGTGATTATCACCTTGTTGTTTACAGTAGACATAAAGACTAACAGCTATAGCCCACATGTGGCAGATGTAGGCAGTTGGTAGATTACATTTTGTATGTGAGTAGATGATATATAGTCTAGCTATGTCTGAAGTTGAGTTTGACTGATGTCATGGTTTCCATAGTCTACAGCAAATGAATTAGAGTAGAGGTTGGTCCTGTATATTTGTAGAATGTCTATGAACACAAACATATTCCCTATGCAAATAGTGTAATCAGTGGTAAAAACTACATGTACTATATTTATGTGTCATACATCTGTATTTGGTGTCCTATGCATACACATATTAAAGTGAATGAAAATACAGTGGAATTGCAAGTGTACGTCAGGCATCTGACAATGTCAACAACTATTATATAGTCATTATATAAGCATCTCTACATTTACTGAGGTACACAAAAAGCTAAACGCTCTATCTTCTTTCTGTTTCCTGACATGTTAAATAACTTTTGATACTAGTCAGAGGCAAAACAAGCACTGTTCTTACTACAATGCTTTGTATAATTCCTTTGTGTAGCCTTTTTTGGTGCAATCTAATTTGCTTTGCTTTGCATTTGTTGTAAGTGAGAAGTTCGATGAGAAAATGCGAAAAACAGGCCCCGGAATATCAAAACTCTCCTTTACATTGGTTATTCAGCACTATATACACAACACAATATAAAGTTACAGAGCCAGTATGCAGAATGGATACAATGTATATCATTAAGCAGTGTTTATACAGCCTGGTCACGAGGACGTACGACGGTAGCTTCCCTAAAGTGTACTAACTGTACTTTCTCACGTTTGTAGGGTTTGTGTTATACACACACACGATTCTTACAGTGTGAGCAACAATTCTTTTTCTGTCAGGACATTCATGTACTGAATCCTGAGCACGCTAAAAAAGAATAGGCATACTATGAGCTCTCATTTTAGGGTGCTGAGGTAACTGACAACACCAGGTGCGATCCAAAATAGAGGAACTTATTCAAGTGAGTGGAGGTGTGATATCAGGCCATCCAACTGACACTGCTAGTAATTAGTTACATTAGAGCTCTGAAAACACACCCCAGTTCAGTTCTGTTTCTTTCAATCACTTTTAGAATTTATCTTAAAAACTGTGGTCTTTCTTGTGGCCGTAATAATCAGTTAAGCTTTGGAGTTTTTAATACTTCCTGATTTGATCCTTCTTGTCATTAATGGAATTGTTTTTTTGTATTTGTTAATGTTACCTGGAGACATTTCTAAATGTTAGTGACAGCTTGCTGCTGATTTTAACATTTTCCTTGAGACAGTTTTTCATTCACTGCAACCAACACCTTCCTTAATGTTACTCCCCACTTGGTATTGCTGATGGACCATAGACTTTACATCTACATTAGTAAATAAGCATAATACTAATAGCCAACCCCAGTGACCAAGGGGATGCAATACATGCAGATATATGTGGAAGTTGGGGATGGGGTGTGTGGCAAAATAACATTGTATTGCATAAATCATGGTCTTTATGCAAGCTTTCTATGTTGTGTGTGAATTGGATGCATGATTCAAGCCATCCAATAGTGGTGTAAACTGTGTTTTGTATCTATTCTTGTAGCTCAGCTGGTTAACAGTACAAATTCTTTAAATACCAAACTGCCATTGGACAGTTACAGTAAAATATTCTGTTTCCACTGGAGCACTAGAGGTCTGTCAGTGCTGTGATAGTGTTTGCAGTGATTTCTGTTTTTAAAAAAGAAGCTGTTTCTGGCAATTCCATATGAAAGTGCATGTTTTTGCTCATTTGAATTTTAATTTGTGCTTGCATTCTCTTGGACTTGGGAATATAGTTGAAGGGTCATGCAAGCACTGCTTACCAGCATCGACACATTCATTATCACACATTCATGATCCTCACTGAGTTGTAACAGTTTTAAGGAATCATACAAAATATACAGTAATACAGTTTACAGTATATCCCAAGTTATTTCTTGACAGTGCTAGTTGCAAACTTTGCATGTAAGTAACTGCAACCGCAACTGTAATGTAAGTATGTATGTAACTTCTATTAATGTTACTGTAATTATCTAGAGTGAGGTCTGGCATCTTGCCTGGTTATTAACAGTCTCCAATGTGTACAATCAAAGCTTTACATGCCTCCACTCTACACTGATGTCCAAGGCTTAAGTTACCTTCAGCAGATAACATAAGAGGCTAGCGGCACCCAAACCCCCCCTCCACCCCCACCCCCACCCCCACTCAGTTAGCGGCAAAAGGTGGGGAGGCGGGGACATTGAGGGATGGGTAAGTTGGGGTGATGGTGTCACATTCCAGGGTGCTGCCAACTGGGGAGGCCTTTACTTCCTCACAGCCTTTCTAGAAGTCTCCATTCACATAACTCCCCACAGCCTTTCTAGAAGTCGCCTTTGCTGTCGCATCCTTGCTTTGACATGTGACATGTCATCTTATTTGTCCTAGACATACCAAGAGGGTGATTGGAAACGCAATCCCTCTGATAAAAGATTATTCTGTTGTGGCAAAATTGTACTCCAGCTGCTCACAAAAGTTCACACTGTCAGTGTTTCTGCTTTGTTATCAGTGTTCTTTGTGCACCTACATTTTGTTGTACCAGTTAACTAACAAGTAGGACCACAAACTAAGAAAAGACATGCATTACTATTAGAAGATATATTCCTGGGGTGATTACGATGTTGTGTGCTGAGTAGGGTTAATTTAAAATGGCAAACCCAAATCTGGAAAACTCTAACATTTCAACGTACACATAACTACAGTACATACAAAAAGGCTCTAGGCTGCAATAGCAGCCATGCTGACATGCTTCAATTAAGTAAAGATATGAGGTGAATATCGGAATACTTTACTGGATACTTCTCAATGCACTGTAGTAGTTGCCATATGCTTACATCACTCACCCACAAGTACTAATCAATGTGACTGTGACAAAAGCTGTGAAGTCCATCAAGTCTGAAAGCGTGAGCCATTGCAACCACCCAGCTGTGCCTAATTTTAGATGAAGGGCCAGTCCTATGGTGTAACCTGAGCCCTGTATCTCTGTGGTGGTCATAAAGTAATGCCTGTTCTTTGGTCCACAAGGACAGTCCGAGCAGGTCAACAGGCTTCATCAGTGGCTAAATTTAGATGGCTTAAGGGAAGGGGGGGGTGTTGCTGGTTCTTGTTGGGGGAAGGGTAGAGATCCTACGAGGGTTGTTATGAAACTAGGGGAATCCCCTCTACCCTAATATTTAACTCTTCATTTGTGAAGCCATGGCAATTTCACAAGCCTTCTACGGTTACCTATTTATGGGGCATGACTGAAATAGCAGCTGCTTTAATCAGGGCAGGAGCCACTGAGCAATCCCATCATAAGGTCACATATTTACACGTTGTTAGCCACCCATCATTTTCCTTCCCTTTCCTTTCTTGTCCTCTGTGTTGAGATAATATTAATGGATCACGGCTGAGCTGTGTGTCAGGACGAAGCACTCTCACTGTCCTCTAGCTGACCACTACAGCTAGTCAGGAGGATGCTTAGAGACTGCAGCAGGCATTTGAGCTAAAAATACAGTGACAAAGGTCTGGACAACCTATACGCCTCCAAGAACCAGCATTAGTTTTTTGTTTTTTTTTGTACTCTTATCCCAACATTGAGGTGAAAACGTGCCTCAAATGTCACACACATACCCTGTGTATAGGGTCATGCTGTGCCCTAATGGATAGGTTTGTCTTGGGATCGGAGGGTCACAGGATTGATTCCTGTACCAGGAGGAAAAATGGAGGTGGGGGAGTAAATAACCAGTCTTGGTTCGTCATCAGTGTCCTCCTTAACCAAGGCAACTAACCCCACATTGATTTAGGGGGACTGACCCTGTACCCACTCACTGTAAGCTGCTCTGGATACAAGTGTCAGCTAATTGCAATGTAATGTAATGTTATGAAAAGATGATGATTTCTTGCTACTCCTGCAGAGGAAGAGGAGGATGTGCTAACTTCCATCCTGAGGGATCGCTCCCACATTGACGAAACTCTGAGACTGGCCACTGAGGAAAACTCTGGAGATTATGCAGGTATGCACTTACACATACCCACACACAGTGCTCAGCTTTGGACACACACACACACACACACTAATATTTTTACTTTTTAAAATTTGAAGTTAAAGGTTATCTTCCCAACAGGGTAATGCATTATTTACATTAAAAAAACTGATCTTTTCCTTCTCTCAGCCGCCCTACAGCAACTAAGGAAGATCTACCACAACTCCATAAAGCCAATGGAGCAAGCCTACAAGTACAATGAATTAAGGCAGCATGAGATATCAGGTAAGGGAGTTGCATTGTCATACAATGCGATCTGTTTGGTATGTGATGGTATGCGTGTGTAGTTGGATTATCTTTGGTGTTGTTTGGTTCACTCCTACTTATCACAATCCATCCTTATCCATGTCTAATGATTGTTGCAGAAATGAATAAATTAGTAAACACAATTATGGACCATAGTTGGAAAACTGCTGGAATAGAAGCACCCATAGGCCCAGAAATCGAACATTAGTTGATGGAATATTATCAGTAGTATTGAGTGCAGTTGACACATTTTTATGAACTGATAATTGCTTGGACCAGCCGTCAATCTCTTTTGTACATTTAGTTGACACGGGTTGATTGCCTGGGAGTTGTTTATGGGCGTAGGGATACAAGGGAGCACCGTTTGCAAAAGTGTATTATTTAATTCAAACGTGATAGTGTGGTTTGCAGTGAAGGTTGAGTCACCGTGTTCTTTTATATCACATATTGAAGCATTCGATGAAAGCTATAACTAATGAGCTGTCAAAGGAAATTAGGCTAAAATAGAAAAAAAGGATCATATTATCTCACAAACTTGACAATGTGCAGATATATAAAACTAGAAGAGCTACTGCTCTGAAAGCCAACAGCTCTACTGACCATCTCAGAAGTTGTTTATAAGATGAGATGCATGTGGACATATCTGAGTAGATGGAGAATATCTACTGCTTGTATGCACAAGCACAAGATAGAGTCTGAAATAATGTCTGAATGTGTTGTTATATATGTTATATATATATATATATATATATATATATATATATATATATATATATATATATATGCAGAGAGAGAGAGAGAAATTGGTGTGTGTGTGTTGTACAACTTCCTGTGATGGCCTGTGGCCAGACCCTTACTCTTTTACAGACAAAAGCACAGAGATATCCAAGTGTGACACCCTATTTTTGGCACCCATATGCAAAACATGTTATTAAGCTATGTAAATTGATGGTTTAGAATATTTACTTTACTAAGCTATTCAAATAGGTGGTTTCAAATAGATGTGTTGTGTCACTAACATAATGTTTTTAGAAACCCTGAATTTCCTTGTGGAGTCAGGGGGCTATAAGGTCGGCAGGGGGGGTGGGGTTGGTATGGCATGGTACCGAGATGAGGGAAGATGAAAGGCGCACACATTTATTTCATCCTCTGCCATCCCACATTCCAATCTCATAATCCAACAACCCTCTTTTCCTTTACAGAATTGTTCTACTTTCTACTTCATTCTACCCATCTTCCTTCCTTTCTTCCGTCTTTCCTTCCTTCCTGTTTTATTCCCTCTAGCTCTATCATCATTCTCTTTCTTTGTTATCTGATTCTTTCTGTGTTGCCCTCCTCATCTGCTTTCCCCACATCTCCCCTCCTCCCCTAACAGCCTACCCTGGACGAACACTAGGGGACTCAGCCACAGGTGGGTAGAACAGGGCTATTGCATGCCAACCTGGCTTCAGATGGTATTTATACTCCTTTCAAATGTCCTTTTTTTGGGGGATATTTGATTGGACGTGGCTGCCCTGGGTCCATTCCATGCAGTTCACACTTTTATAAAAGCTCAGTGCAGTTTGACTGGAGGGAAATAACCACTACCTGTCACCATGGTCTGTGCCAATTGCATGACACTGCCCACTTAGTCTGCGGATGGACCCTCTCGCCCCTTCCAGATGATTTTACAGTTATCTACCCCATACACACACACACACACACACATACACACACTTATTAACTCTTCTAAAAAGTCTGCCTTTCATTGCTCTTCTGCCATGCAAAAAAGTATTTTTCTTCCCCATTTATTATAAATATCCCAACAGAAGTCCATATCCCAACACTGTTTGCAAAATTGTGTTATTCACCAGCTGTGAGCAAATGATATATATTTTGTGTACACTTGTGTAAACACAAGGCACTTGGTGTATTTTTTTTTAACTGAGGTACTGTGTCTGTATGTGAGAGTATGTGTTTATGAGGCTTTTTTTCTGTATGCATTCATGTGTATATATGAACGTGTGTGTGTGTGTGTGTGTGTGTGTGTGTGTGTGTGTGTGTGTGTGTGTGTGTGTGTGTGTGTGTGTGTGTGTGATGGATAAGGATACAGAATAAAGGGCTATGCCACACATTGATACTCAGTGTAAAACTTGTTGAGTTTTAAAAATGTTGAGGAACTGGGGTTTGATTTAGGGTCAAATGCTGAATAAGATTAAGTTTCTGTGCATGTGTGATGCGCCCTGGTGCTGATGTGGTGAAAGGATTTGGAGTTTCTTTTTGCCTGACTTTGCTCTAGAAATTCACGTTCATGTTCATGTTAATTCATGGCTTGTTTCTCTGCTGCTAATCTTTTGCTGTTATTTTTATTTGAGCTGTACCTGGTGTTTGTATCAGGGATGGAAATTTGCATCAGCCACCAGCGAAATGTTGGTAAACTATGAAAGTGGCTAGTAATTTTTAGACACAAAATAATAATTTACTATTTAGTGGCTGGTGTATTTTATCATTTATTTGTGAGTGGCTGGTAAAAGTTCACATTCTGCAAAGTCAATTTCCACCCCTGGTTTGTATGCGTCTGTACTTTGCCTTTGCGCTGTTGCTGTTGAGTTGCCTTGGGGCCATGTGCTTTATGCACAAATCATTGCAAGTTTAAGCCCAATGTGATATAAAATATAGTTGAAGTATATCCCGAAGCACCTGTTTATATTCCAATAAATATGCACACAAGACATGCACAATGATACTTTAGGTTTTGTTCAGTATGTTTTTTTCTTTATTTCTATGTCATTTTTAATGTCCTAGGTGTTAGGAGCACCTATAGCAGATATATTCTTCAAAAGCTGTCTTTGCTTGCATGATGTGAAGAAATTGAAATACTGAAAGTATTTAAAGCACTTTGTATTGTTGCATAACGTGTTTAAGAGAATAAACTAATGATAAAGCAATGTATGGTGAAATATAAATGTGTACACTTTAATAGTTCACTAGATTGTCTTGTGATTGTCAAGAAATTGTTTGATCCTGTTCCCACAGATGGCGAAATCACCTCCAAGCCCATGGTGCTGTTTCTGGGTCCATGGAGTGTGGGCAAGTCCTCCATGATCAACTACTTGCTGGGCCTAGAGGACTCTGTGTACCAGCTCTACACAGGTAATACTCTTCATCTTATTCATTTCCAAATAAATAGTAGCACTGTATAATAACTACTTTCTAATAAGCATTCATTTTTCATTTGTTAACTCTTACTTACAACTTTGGTCATCATTTGGTAACCATTGCTTTTACACTATTTCTCATCAGTAAATCATTTATAAACATACTGACACATCTGTCTGGATGTTGGTTGGCTATCTGTCCGTATGTCTGACTGTTTGTCTTTATGCTATCTGCTCTCTATCTCTCAGCCTACTGCCTTTCTGTCTGTCTATCGCCTTCTCTATGTCCTCTTTAACATTTGTAGATATGTTTCTAAATGATTTACTGATGAAATATCTAGTTCTGTGACTGTGTGCTGCTAGGGGTATTACTGAACTCATTTTGTGCTGATACACATACACCACTTAATTGTTTGTCTCTCTGTCTCTGTCTCTGAACTGTTCCGCAGGTGCTGAACCCACTACCTCAGAATTCACAGTGATTATGCACGGAGAGAAGATTCGCTCAGTTGAAGGCATCGTCATGGCTGCTGACAGTTCACGGTCTTTCTCACCCCTTGAGAAGTTTGGACAGAACTTCCTGGAGAAACTCATCGGCATTGAGATGCCCCATAAACTACTTGAGAGGGTCACCTTTGTTGACACACCTGGAATCATTGAGAACCGCAAGCAGCAGGAAAGAGGTGATTTCATTGATTTGCCTCATAATCATATTAAAGAAAACAAGCAAAAGAAAATCTCACTGATTAGAAATAGAATAGAAGGCAATTAGAAAGAAATTAATGATCTTCTCAGGCACTGTGCAATACATGGTTATTATTATTATTGTTATTCTTTTTATTATTATTAATATTATTATTATCATCAATAATAAGTAAGGAACATCACTGAAATGGCTTTACTGTTTCCCACTTCACCTGCATTAAACTCTACTATCTCGCGTCTTCGCAGGCTACCCCTTCAATGATGTGTGCCAGTGGTTCATTGACCGAGCTGACCTGATCTTTGTGGTATTTGACCCAACCAAGCTGGACGTGGGTCTGGAGCTGGAGATGCTCTTCCGTCAACTGAAGGGTCGCGAATCCCAAATCCGCATCATCCTGAACAAAGCTGACAGCTTGGCTACCCAGGACCTAATGCGTGTCTATGGTGCCCTCTTCTGGAGTCTCGCTCCCCTTATCAATGTCACCGAACCCCCCCGAGTGTATGTGAGCTCCTTCTGGCCCTATGACTACGCCCCCGACACAAGCCGAGAGCTTTTCAAGCGCGAGGAGATCTCACTCCTGGAGGACCTTAACCAGGTGATTGAGAACCGTCTGGAGAACAAGATCGCTTTCATCCGTCAGCATGGTATCCGTGTGCGCATTCATGGCCTGTTGGTAGACCGCTATGTCCAGACCTTCAAAGAGAAGATGAGCTTCTTCAGTGACCCCGAACTGGTCTTTAAAGAGATTGTTGACGATCCTGACAAGTTCTACATCTTCAAGTCCATCCTGGCCAAGACCAATGTCAGCAAGTTTGACCTGCCCAACCGCGATGCCTACCGTGATTTCTTCGGCATCAACCCCGTGAGTAGTTTTAAGCCACTCACGGCACAGTGCTCCTACATGGGTGGCTGCCTGCTGGATAAGATCGAGAGGGCCATCACAGCCGACCTGCCAGGCCTGCTAAGCAGCATCACCTCTGGCAAGAACCCTGTACTCTCCTCCTGTGAGGTGACGGGGTGTGGGGAAAAACCAAAGAACCGCTACAGAAGAAACTGAGGGGAGAGACAGAATGAGGGAAAAAAAAGAATGAATGAATGAATGAAAAAAAAGAGAATTGTGTAAGAAAAAAGCCATTGAGCGCTGGTGTGAGCTAGCACTTACCAGTCTTGTGGCTTTGCTTGAAATGTTACCAGAAAAAAAGGGGAGAGAGTCGTTTCTGTGCTTTTCTGTCCTGGATGGAGTTGGTTACAGTGTTGGGTTTGATTAAACAGACAAGTGAAGGACTGACCTTGGAGTATTATACCTGATTACCTGAGATTAGTTACACACACACGTTACCCTCTCTCCTCAACAATACTTTTATGAACTCTGTGCATTTTCATTAAAAGTAATATATTTACACAAGTGAAAAGAAGTAACATGGGAAGAAAAGGTCAATATTTATGAACGTGAATAAAAATTAAAATCAGAAGAGTTGTGTAAATTTTCTATTACATATTTTTAGAGGGAGAAAACTTTTTTTTTTCTTTTTCAAAATAAACTGTTGGATAAACCATGCATTACTTAAAAAAAAAACATTTCAAATGTTCAAGTCATGTTTTTGTAAGTGGTACTGCTATAGGACTGTTGCAGTGACATGACGTCTTTGAGTCATTTTAATAAATAAGCTAAAGTTAAGTTAGCTCACATTTGGAGGGCATTACTAGAGGAGGTTTAATAACATTAAAACATCATGCTGTGGCATCCTCTAGTACAGTATTCATATTTTGTACTCATTTCCATACATGTGACCTTAGCCTTTAGGTTATGGCAGAACTTGTTAGACAGAATACCCTGTTTACTTTAAATCCTTTAAGGTTGGAGGAATGACAAATAATTAAAGTATTTGGAAACAGTGGAGAACACTATTCAACCTTACATGACAACTACTGTACCGTTGGATCTTTCTGTTAAGTTATTCTTAAGAACATGGCAATGAAAAGGTTTGGCTATTTGTAAATATTGACAATGAGATACCATGAGTCATGAGGTTCTAGATGAAGACTGGATGTTTAATCAATCAAAAAACAATGTGCCATTCCACCATGTGACCATTCTCTGTGTAGTTAGCCTTGTGGCATATAGCTTAATCTGATCAATCTGACTACTGAAAAAAGTAAATGTATTTCAAACATTTTTAGTTTTGTATATCTTTGTTTGCAAATACATTCAGAAATGCAGTGCACCCCGGCCATTTACAAGATCACAAACTACAGAATGCCTGACAGACCGACAGGCCGATTCATGAAAAATTACTAACAAAAAGCTTGTGGTTATCACGGATGTGGAAGTCACACTTGTAAATTACTTGGGGTGGTTTTCCCCTTATCAATCATGAACATGCTTAGATACCAGAGAAAAAAAAACTAACAGGAAGCATCTTTAAATTCAAAAGACTGATTATGTAATTAATTTCCTGGCAATATTAATATGTTAAGGCATAGACTATAATCAAATGACAGGTACAATTTCTTCCATGAGGGGAGATGGCCCCTTGAAAGCAGACAGGCTGAAGGCAGAATTCTGTCCATAGGAGGTGCTGTAATACAATAAAAAGGCTCCACCATCAGGCATACCAGGCCATTGGTACGTTACATCTTTCATCCAATAAAATGAAGATGACATGAAGCACTTCACATTTCAAACGCCTTTATGAAAAGGGTCCAAAACAAGACAGGAAACAGGCATGACAGCCTAGATATTTGCAAAACATCTCCTTAAGAGTGACACAATGACATTACAAAGATTTCCAAACAGGAATTGTGCTTTACTTAACTTTTTATCTGCCTTTTTGTATGCAGAACACGGCAACACCAAAGCTACTAAATCTGACCAACTGATTCATGTCAATCCTAATAACATTTAAAAACACTGGAAGAGAAAGTAAGACAAAAACATTGTAGGCTGTTCAGCTGATTGGTATGAAGGGTGAAGCAAGTTATAAAAGTGAGGCAAGTTATACAAATCTATATACCATTTTTCTTATATGGGTAATGTAATGCACTTAACAAAAAAAATAAACAAAAAAGAATTAATCAAAACTGAAAAAATGTACATAAGATATGATACACAAAATACTGATTACAATAAGATGTAATTAAATATTTAAAATGTAACTACTAAGTGAAAATGAAGTGTGCAAGCTTCATCATAAGGACATGAAGAGATGGGATGTTTTTAACTTAGATTTATAAATAGTTACGACCACAGCTATTCCTGTTGCATGCCACTTAGTACGTAAGTGCTATTTTCCCATTCAGGTGTCTGGGCTCTACTGAATGACATGAGTGCATCGACCTAGGAGGCCTGTTCCCACCATTACTTGATGGATGTACAGTCGTGGTCAAAAGTTTACATACACTTGTAAAGAACATAATATCATGTCCCTCTTGGGTTTCCAGTTATGTCTACAACTGTGTTTTTTCTCTGATAGAGTGGTTGGAACAGATACTTCCTTGTCACAAAAAACATTCCTGAAGTTTGGTTCTTTTATGACTTTATTATGGGTTAACAGAAAAAGTGACCAAATCTGCTGGGTCAAAAATATACATACAGCAATGCTAATATTTGGTTACATGTCCCTAGTCCATTTTTACTTCAAGTAGACACTTTTGGTAGCCATCCACAAGCTTCTGGTTGAATCTTTGACCATTCCTTTTGATAGAATTGGTGCAGTTCAGTTAAATTTGTTGGGTGTCTGACATGTACTTGTTTCTTGAGCATTGTCCACATGTTCTCAATGAGGTTTAAGTCAGGACTTTGGAAAGGCCATTCTAAAACCTTAATTTTAGACTGATTTAGCCATTCCATTACCACTTTTGATGTGTGTTTGGGGTCAATGTCCTGTTGGAGCACCCAACTGCGCCCAGGACCCAACCTTTGGGCTGATGATTTTAGGTTATCATAAAGAATTTGAAGGTAATCCTCCTTCATTATCTCATTTACTCTGTGCAAAGCACCAGTTATATTGGCAGCAAAACAGCCCCACAGCATGATACTACCACCACTTTGCTTGACGGTAGGCATGGTGTTCTTGGGGTTAAAGGCCTCACCTTTTCTCCTCCAAACATATTGCTGGGCATTGTGGCCAAACAGCTCGATTTATCTTTCGTCTGACCACAGAATTTTCTTATCTTCTTATCTTTGTCCATGTGATCAGCAGCAAACTTCAGTCGAGCCTTAAGGTGCTGCTTTTGGAGCCAGGGCTTCCTTCTTGCACGGCACCCTCTCAGACCATGGTGATGCAAAACACGCTTGACTGTGGACACTGACACCTGTGTCCCAGCAGCTTGTTATTCTTTGCAGATCTGCTTTTTGGTGGTTCCTGGTTCTCTTCACCCTCCTGACCAATTTTCTCTCAGCAGCAGGTAATGGCTTGCATTTTCTTCCTGATCGTGGCAGTGACACAACAGTGTCATGCATTTTATACTTACAAACAATTGTTTGCATTGTTGCTCTTGGGACCTACAGCTGCTTTGAAATGGCTCCAAGTGACTTTCCTGACTTGTTCAAGTCAATGATTCTCTTTTTCAGATCTGTGCTGAGCTCCTTTGACTTTCCCATTGTAGTGTTTGTGGGTGTCTGTATCCAATAAGCCCTATTTAAATGGCCTCAGAGAAGTCACCAGCTATAGTCACTCATACTCACTCACAAGAAGTTAAAAGACCATGATATGAAGCTCATTTCATTGACACAACTTTCTAAATCACCAAAAATATTAATTCATGTTGCTGTATGTATATTTTTGACCCAGCAGATTTGGTCACTTTTTCTGTTAACCCATAATAAAGTCATAAAAGAACCACATTTCAGGAATGTTTTTTGTGACAAGGAAGTATCTGTTCTAATTACTCTATCAGAGAAAAATCACAGTTGTAGACATAACTGGAAACTCAAGAGGGCCATGACAATATGTTCTTTACAAGTGTATGTAAACGTTTGACCACAACTGTAGCTTAAATAAACTGGTTCCTTCAAAATTAGGACAAAACAATAGTCATTCACCTCTCATTTGTCAGAACTTTCAGAAAACATCCTCCATGTGTATAAATCTTGCTTGAGCCTCCAGTCCTCATAACTTTTTCACAGTGTGAAGAGAAGCACGACAGTTTGGGCACTTGTGGTTCACATCTTTAAAATTGTTGATGCAGAAAGGAATTAAACAGCATCCGGCCACACAGCTAAGAGAAATAATACCAGTTAGTCAACTTGGATAAGCCTTGAATGATATACACACTATAGAACAAGGTGGTTATGTATTAATCTTACCAAAACAGAGTGCACATTGTGCACACAAGCCAAGTGACAGTTCCCACAGAATAGATGACTTCTGATGTCACAAAAGAATGGCAGTATGGACAGCGTGTCTTGGCAGAGTAAGCGGGTAGCTCCTTTACATCCATGATGACTTTGGGAGCTGCATGAAATATACAGTTACTTCTACTGCTCTCTTTAACATGTCAACATATCTCGGTGAACTTATCAAGTACCTTTTTCCATGAGGAGGAAAAATTACTTTGTTACTTTTGCTTGTGTTGTCTGCTTACCAAAGGAAAACTGACAAGACAAGCAAAACAAACATCCACACAAACTAAATAGTCAAATACAAGCAAAACTGCAAATTTGCCTAAACATTCATTAAGCAAATCTAAACCCGCAAGTCAGACCAAACATGACCCTTCAGGATGGAACATAGTTAGCCATGTTACCACAAAAATAGGTGGTTTTGGAAATAAATGTTTAAGTTTGTGAAGCTGAGGAAAGCCTAAGTGCATCCCAGAAAGAGTGAAAGCAACTCCAGTTCAAAGCACATCTTTCAGCGTCCTGTAAATGCCTTATTATGATAGTAATAGTAATAATAATAATAATAATAATAATGAACAAAATAATAATAATACCCTGTATTTGTATAGCACAGTTCATACAAGATGCAGCTCAAAGTGCTTCAACAGTTTGGCAAGAAAATCCTTTTTTTTGTTTCCTTCCAGCATGACTTGATGTTACTTTGTACCATAGTCGGTACACAGCTATTTTTTTTGCTATAAAAGAAATACCACAAAAGAGTTTGTCTAGAGTAAAGTGTGTCCCCCCTTCTGGCAGTCTTTTCCCCTCAGTATAGATTCTAACATGAAACTTTGCGTACACCCAAGCCAAAAAATTGACGTGTGCAAAAATGTTCTGATTTGCAGCTCAGATGTTTCCAGAAGGTGGTGGTGACAACCTGCGTTGAATTGTGCAACATGCACGTGTGCTATGCTAGTGCCACTGTTGTCCTACAATATTCTTGAAATACAGTCTATGCTAGTTTGGGGTCCCCCCATTCTGCCTGTGATGCTACATTGAATTTTGTGATTAAGTCAGTCTGGCCAACCTACCTATTCTCAGTTCTTCCTGGTCAGCAAAAATCCGGAACCAATGAAAAATGAACGCTACACATACGTCATCGGAATTAGTGGTCGGATTGGTTGTAGTTCTGTCCAGTAGTACACAGAGGCATTTGAAGGACGCCCATTGATCCCACCTCTGAGAACTTCTTGTCTATGGGAGGTTTGCCAGACCAAGCTCCGTCTACAAGCTTGGTGCGACAGACAGGTTAGGTCAATGCATGAATTTAGTTAGAATTTGGTCAATGCATGGATCTCTTAAGATGTGTAATATTTTATTAGTTAATCAAAACAGAGACATTACATCAGTCTAGAGGAAGAAGTCAACGTTTGCAGAGAGCGAGAAAGAAATACATTAAAACTGAGTGAAGTAGTTCTGCATTAACATAACCTCCGTAATACATTGACTTCTCAAAAATATATAATTGCCCAAGGCTTATTTATTTGGTCTTATTATGGACCATGCAACATAAGATGTGAAGTGAGCACCTGTAGTTTTTGAAAGTTGTGCATTTCAGTAAAGTGGATCCTCAGCAGCAGCAGACTATGGTGTCCATATCATAACTGGGCAAGTGTTCATGTGGACTTACCCCGGGTCAAGTCCGGCCAGCAGCCATTTCTCCATCCCAGCCCAGCCCATCTCTATCTATAAAAACTACTTCCTGTCTACTCTTTCTCTGTCCAATGCAAATAAAGGCAAAAGGCCTGTGAACCACATTATTTCATCTTCTACCACTGTTAGGCTTTTACAATTTTCAGTCTCTCTATGAAAGCAACGGATTCTTAAAAACAAGGACCTAGGTGCCCTGAGTTGGTAGATCTCAAGGTCCAACAGATGTTACCATTGCTGCCTGTGAAACATAATCCACCTTAGTGTTGGTTCCAACATGCCTAAAATCCCATTGCTGTCCCATTGCTGATGCAAGGCACTCTGTCTGCACCGACAATCACAAAAAGTAAAAGGTCTAAAATGAAATTAAATGCACTGGGGACGAGTTCTCAACCACTGACTGTTTTATCTAGGGGACACCTCATAGGTGGCCTGTTTTGTTTATTATCCTGCCATCCTGCCGTATTTGAGCACTACAGTTCCAGTTTCTCATTAGTGTGTGTTATCCATTTTTTATTCCTTTATTAGAGTAGAGATATTTATAGATATACTTTATTTATCCTGAAGGAAAATAATATATTATCCCTCAATAATCGACTTGACTCTGTAATTCACCCATCATACGTGCAAGGGGCAGCCATGACAGGGCCCGAGGAGCAGTGTGTGGGGACAGTACTATGCTGTGGGTACCTCAGTGGATTCAAGTCTGCAACCCTCAGAGCAGTTACCTTAACCGCCAGGAACCACTGCACATTCTTTTGTATTCTTGAATTTCCTTAAATTCCCAAAAGCCCTAGCCTGGCTAACGCGACTTATCAATGCTCTGCGAACATTGGTCTGGCCAAGCTGTGTTGTAAACCCATTTCTCAGAGGGCGGGCTTAACCCGCCTATTTCAAATGCCTCTGTTTGCTACTGGACGAAGATTCAACCAATCACACTCTTCTGTCCTCTGACGCATGCGAAATAACCACAACGACAGGGTTCTTGCAAAGCCCCATTGACTTGGCTACCAGCAGGGCTAACTGATAAATCAAACTTTTACCGAAGCCAGTCGGTAGCATTGCGAAAACGTCCTTTCCTGCAATAAATGATTCAAGAGCTAACCTTTGCTCTATTTCCAGAGATAACTTCCCTTTGAATTCTTCCAAAACAGCAGCTACAGCTGCACTAAATCTTGCCGTTGCTCCACGTTCGCCATGTTGACAGTGACTGAGGTAGATTTCCGGTTGCTGAACTACCGCGTCATTACCTTTTTAAAATGCTACATTTTCATTGGTCCCAGTTTCTCTGTTAATGTAGAAATGGTGTAGACAGGCAGCTTGGCCAGACTGACTTTCAAGGTGAAATTGAAATGCAGCGTTAAAAGAAGTATGGGCGTGCCCAGGCTAAAAAGCCCAGTAATTACACAAAACTTACCAGGGAAAGCAGGTGGTGTATCTATAAGATATACTTCAGAGCCTCGATGTTTTTTATTCTTTATGGCGTCTGGTGGTAAATCATCATTATTATGGGATGGAACTAAAAATAAAACAGAGAAACAATTTTAACATAAAATGATTGACAGTAGTCTTCAGGAAACAAAAAAACAACTATAAATAAGAGAAAGACTCAAAGAAAAGCCTGGTCAGAAGTTCCAAAATAGAGTAAAATGGTTTTACAATTAGAGTAAATGTTTATTTAAAAAAAGAAAAAGAAAAAAAGCTAAGCTAACAACCTAGCTAAGTATGCTAAGCTAACAAATGAACTGAAATTATTCAACTCATATAAATAGCTTAAAAGAAACCCAGGATACCAGTGTCCCGTGAAATGTATAAATGCTCTTTTGCAATGTGGCGCCACCGAAGTGACGACTGTAAATGCAAAAACAGTACTTTTGAGTAGGCACTGTATTGGGCTGAGAGGGTAATGCATGGATGCACACATCACCTGCTTCAGCCGATACAGTCTATGGTTTAACCTGTCTGACGAGCGGTGCTACAGTCAGTCCAACTGATATGTGGTCAGATGGGCTAAGGTGGGGGCGGACTCTGCATGATATGCCACATAACAGGGATGTTTGTGCAAACATGATCTAGTACATGCCCCCCCTTGACAGAATGGGTACCCGATATAAAGTTTGTGACATGACCTGCATTGACAGTGTCAAGTATTGACAAAGTTGATGACAAGGATTAAAGGAACTTGGAAGGTATAAACGCATACAATTATCTGCACAGCAGTAAAATATGCAAAATATTATGTAAAAAAGTGAGCTTGTTGGCTGAGGAAGAACATCCCCCAAAACATCTACTTTGCGTAACTAGATGCAACTATAATAATAATAACAGTTGTTTTACATTTTTACTGTCAAGTTAACTTGCACTGTAAAATGCAATTATGAATATAAATTACTTTAGATACAATCCTGGAAATAGTTTATGCATTTTATCAGGAAGCATTTCTTTGCCATTTAAAGTGTCTATGTGCTGTGTAGAACAGCTTGGTCTGTCTCATGACACATTGAGATTATATTAATCCATCATGCCTTAGGCCAGAGTAGTGCAAAAGCTCCCGTAGCTTATACTAACTGCAAATCTGTGTTGTCTGTCAGTGTATATTAAATAACAAAACATGATTTCTACTTGGGTGGCTCATGGTTTTCCCCCTCAGATCAAGCTGGGTTTGGGTCAATAACCAATACATTTTTGTAGTGTCATGCAGTGATATAGACTGACAAGTCAGTTGTGGGTACACACATATTATGATCTCTCAAGCTACTTTAAACTGGCTTCACCCATATTGATTTTACACTTTTGGAGAGTGGTGTGCATATGTAGACTGACAAAGACTCTTATTAGTGTAGTCCACAAAATGACTGACATTTCATCATTAATTCCATTCAATTCATATCTTAAATTTGGTAAGAAAAAAGCAAACCATAATAATTTACCATCATCATGTTGTTTTAAATTAAGGCATTCTTGTCTGTCCAACAGCTCTTTTTTCTGTAGTGATAAACTGTCCAATTCTTTCTCAATGGCTTCAAGTTCTGCATTCTCCGTGGTATCTGTTTAGTGTGACAATGACAGCAAGAAGCACTGATCATATTTAAATGTATAATTAATATGTCCCTTAAATATTTACACAGCAATCTGAGTATTGATTCAATTGCTACTTCACCCAGCTCAGTACCCCACACAATAAAACTCAACTCAACTCTAGACTTACCTGTTATAATCTGTCCTGTTTGATGTCGAAAATCTGTCAACATGGTGAGAATAGTGTGTCGGTCATGTAGCTGTTTCCGCTTCAGTGACAACTGGTTCAACTTCAATACTATTGAATCCATCTGAGAATCATTGGATCTTTGCATTGTGTTTGCTATAAAAACAGTATGTAAAGATTACACAAATGACCATATAAAATACCAATACTCCTAAACATAGAAAAGACTTCATTTTCAGGAGCTGTTAAAGGTCGTACTCTGCTGTTATTAGGAGTCACATTGTGTCAACAAACCATCTTCAATCATTAATCAATAATATTTTCAACATCATTTTTAACACAACAGAACATTTGAATGAAAGATTAGGTTTTTATACCTGTATGACTTCGTCTGATGCATTGGACAGTTGGCGAGTTGTTTGGGAAGATGAAACAGTCCACAGCATTTTAATGCCACCCGGAAGTAGGCTGTATTCAAAGCGTTTGGTTAATCACATTTTCCTATTTCACAAGATTCTCAAGCACCTAAAATGACACTATTTCACACATTAATAACTGACACTTTGCCAAAATTTGGCATGTCTTCCAAAGTAGGAACATGGTTCTCTATTCCAGTAAGTATAACGAAAGCATAATAAATCCAAAAATAGCTTTACTGTGAAAGAAACAATCCTGCTGCTATCCAATTCTTATATTGTTTATTACTATGCCATATAACATTCAGAAATAATCATAATAACCTAATGATAACTTAACGGAGCGCTGTGGATGCGTCAAAGAGATACTAGAATTCCATGACTTTTCCAGGCATGGAAAACGTCATTTTCAGTTCCCATGACTTTTCCAGGATTTCCATGACCGTGTGAACACTCACAGTCCATACATCACTCATGACCTTGTAGATAGTGACCTCAGCCATAGATGCTTTACAAAGACAAACTACTTAAATCACATGACTAAAATTAATGTTACAACAGCTCATCCACATTTCCTGAACACATTACTATTCATTTGCATTTCTGCCAGAGAACAAGCATTTCTCTGATAGGAAAACTTCAGCAGATAGCCATGTTGGGTTTTCTCACAGGTAATTACATAGGGAAAGCATTTCTTTTTAACGTGAGTTTAATGAGATCAGATTTCAGACAACTGTAAGATTGGAATGTGGCAACACAACCTCTATGATTTTGCTTTCACAGCAACTGTTCAGCCAACACAAACAAAATATTGAAAAACAAAACCAATGCAATATAACTACTACTATTGCATGTTGTAGTAGTACTAAAATAATAATATTGAATCCATAAAAAGGGGAACTTACACATCATAAAAGAGCAATAAAATGTTTACATTGGTACTGCCCGTCATGTTTTCTTCCTCACACAGAATTGCAGGGGGCATCTGCTACCTACATATTGAAGAGCCTGTGATAGTATTAGTTTCTGCTTTCCATGCTGTGTGGAAATCTGCTCTTCACTTGCATGGGATTCCTTTGAACATTTTTTTAATAGTTGTTGGTAAAGGAGTTCCTCCACATTCTGTAGCAATACGCATGGACAAGCAAAATCAATAGCAGGACATGATATGACAGATCTGTTTATTTCAGCCAAAAACATTTTATTTGCTCCAGCACAATACTTTTCTGCTGCACATTGAGCTTGTGAGAGGTGCTACCAAAAACAGGTTGCTAACTTCCTTTTGTCTTGGTTAAGGCATCCAATGTTTTTTTGGAAAAACATCAAAGATGTTTTTTTATGTCTATTCTTCCTTCTTAACACTGACAGGATTACTCCCCATTAGGAAATCTAAGAGGCTAACTGATATTTAACTTTACACAATGACAATAGAGCTAAGAAGACATTGGTGTGTAGGTAGCACATAGGACAATGTTGCACTGTTTAAATACAAGTCTATCAGGAAAGAAAAAAAAACTACATCGAGTGTTAGAAGAAAAACACTGATTAAATCACATCCCATCTTAAATATGTTGTATTTACATTTAAAGTGACAGTTTTGTCGCACTGTGTCGAGGCTTGGTACTGTATGTTAATCTCTCCACCGATGTCCACACTGGGAGTTACAGCATTTGTAGAAAGTAGTCATTGGTTCATCAGCTGATCTAGTCTGAAGTTGCATGAAGTACGCCCTGGGGTGTTCACACTTTGGACAGGTTTCTAAAAAGAAATAGGTCAAAACAAATCATGAATATTATTTAGTGTCACCTATTATTATTAAACACACAGAGAAAAATCAAACGGCATCACGACATACCTGGTGTGGAGTCAACGTTTTCCCATGCTGCAGCTCCACCAAGCACATCATCCACCTCCTTTAGCTTTGGATACTTTCTGTTGTTTACCTAGAATAGTGACAAAAGCATAGAGCACAGGACTTTCAAATTAAGGCCTTTCAGATACAATGTAGACAACTCTGTTCATTTTGGGTTTGTTTTTGAAAGGTAGTTTTTGTTGGCCGTGCTTGGCAGCTGATCCGGATTTTGAAATCACTTTGTTTTGCTATCCAGGATTTGGTAAGCAAACTTACAAGCTTTACTTTTATGCTGCTTTTTTTCCCCCAAAGTAACACTGGAATAGATTACTGTGATCCAAACACAGAACTTTTAGGATTGCAAATAAACCCACAGTGCAGCCTGCTAGCTATGTAAAGAACAACAGGTAAACAGGTAACAGATAAAAGCGTCTGCTAAGTGTAATGTTGCATCAGTCACTTTTGACCTGGGGAGATATCCTAGCTAATGTTTGACATACATCAGTCAGTGGTTATCCAAAATCACTGATAATTTCTGCTATTTTAATCAAAAACATGGTATAATTCCATGTAAGTAAAGTTTATGGTTAATACATTTTGTATAAGTTAAGCATAAGAATAGGTACCATATATGCAGTAAAGTGTTGGAATGAAGTTGGCTAAAAATATGTAACACAGAATGGAGTAATGATTTCACACTTTATGTTTTATCAACAGTGAAGTAAGATGGGAGGACAACAGGTGTGACTACTTACTGCCATTAAAAACCATTTAAATGCTTTCAAAATAATATCCTGACTAAACAAATCAACATGTGTGCCTCAAGAGAGAGATGATTTTATGTGAAGGTCTATCATACCATACATTACAAAAGTAAGTGTAAAATATGTCAATGTGTCAGAGACAAAGTTCACTATAAAAGTAAAAGTAAAACAAACAAAAAATGATCATCACTTTATACTTTACACTTTATAAGCAGTCAAGCAGACCGAGTTAATTTGACCATAGGGGACAAAAAGTGCCTAATAAATAGTAAGACAATATCAGGGTCAATGTGATGTTCAGATTAATGCTTGAGTTTGATCCATTAGAAAACTGATGTTTTTTTTAAAGACTAAAATACTCATGAGGTAATGCTAATGACATTGCACTGTGCAGTATGTCCCGTTACCAAGATTAGCTTTGCAAGATAACTGATAAAGAAAAGTCAAACTGACACCTATATTTGCATACCCCGAGTGCTTAGCTCAAGCAGAAGAGGATGTGATGATTTGTGACATGTTACCTTCAGCCACTAGGCGTCAGTAGTGATACTTAAGGATACACAAGAACGTAGGCTACACTAAATAAAGTTATTAGAAAATCAAAGGTTACGATGTGTGCGATTCCTCTTGTCTTAATAAACAGCACTAAGGACACGCAAATACAGTATACGTTCTAGTTATTTTATTAGAACAAATTTATGATTGAGTCGACGAATAGGTCAGTCACTACTCGCTCAATTCCACACCACATGAACGCATAAACACGCACGGTAGCCATGATGCACGAGTGAAGTTCACAGCAATATTTCCAACTTCAGGCACGACCAACTCGGACATTTCTGTGACATGTAGACTGCTCTTCATTAATTTTTACCGGCATAACATGATAAAACAGGGTACTACCCTCTCACACACTTTAAGTTACTTCAGGTAACGAAAAGGTTGTGTTAAACAACTAGGCTGATGTCCAATTCTTACGTTAAAGATAAGATTCTCATTCAGAAGAACCAATACACCGAAGGCTATTTAAATAATGCTTAAAATTACCTTTCTCGTAATGTTGTGAACATAAGGACATGTGTTGCAGGCGAATCTGTAGCATCTCTGTCCCTCCTCAACAATCAGCACATTACCACAGGTTGGACAAAACAGAAGCATACTTTGTTTTAGTTTGAGGTATTCGGTTAATGTCAGTTCGATGAAAGCTCCGTGTCTACTACGTTCAATAAATTAATATCACAACCCAGTACAAATCTGTCTAACCGGGTGTAGTCATAGACTGTAAGCTATGTAGCATGCAGCCAGTGATGATGACGAAAATGCCAACATGACCGCCACGAGACTCTTCCCTCTTCAAAATAAAAGCCACCTTTTGATAAGTAGAAGGTAAAGATGCTGGTGCCATCAGTTGGCTGGATGATTTTTTTTGTTTTGTCATCCCCTTTTTAACTTTGTGGGGAAAATGAGTCACTTTTATTATTATTATTATTAATAGTATTATTAATATTATTAATAAGTCATTTATAAGCTCCTAGCAACATTGGAAGTTCCAGGTATTGCCATAATTGAAGCAGGTTATATTGAACTTTTAATATTCTTTAGCTGATCACAAAACCATTGCGCTTTTGTACTGGGGGTTAATACCAACAAACTGAACAGCCTAAACCAGGGACGCCCTGGCAAACAAAAGGCGCTGCAGTACTGCCACAGACCACACAGAGCACAAGACATTTCTTCAGATTTGTTTATTATTTTTAACAACAAATGGTTCTTCTGGTCATATCAGGGATTTCCTTCATTAAATGCTGTTATATTGTAACTGATGTGTGGGTGTTTGAGGACTATCTCTTCAGATAAGAACAAATTAATAAAAACTAAACAGAAAATTCAGAGTAATCTGTCAGAGAAACTGTTAATAAAGTGTACACTGTGCAGCTTAAAACAAGGGTAAAACATGACAACACAAAACATTAATAGACCATATATTTACACTCAGTCTCTATAAAAGCGAAGAACAACCGTGCTTGAAGTTATTTTTAAAAGCTGTTATCGCAACAACACAAATTAGTTGTTTTGTTAGCTCCTGACAACAAAGCTTGTTTTCCACTGATAACTGGTAGGTTTATGTCAATGCACAAAAAAAGGAAATGGCAAGTTCTTCCCAATAAAATGTTTCATCAAAAGAAGGCAACTTCTGCCTCCTGGAGATCAAGAAATAGTTACACATAGCTTAAATGAGTGGTTCATTTCCTCTCACCTAATTTTATCCACCAAGACAGCCATCATGACTGTCCAAGAAAATCCATTACTAAAAAGTGAGTGAAGGTATAAAATGTGTACCATATGATCCTGACTATAAGTCACACTTGGCAAAAAGAAAAAGTCGTTACAAAAAGAAAAACAGATATACTAGATGATTCAGTCTGTCATGATTGCATGCATGTCCATCCCGTTGGCAATTATATGCGTATAAAGATGTACCTGATGAAAGTAATAAGAAATAACCTGAAAAATTCAATTCAGGGTCATCACAAGAAAACAAACTTTGTGTCTTGAGATAATGACAAATTACCCCCTTTTTAGAAAAAAAAGTGTGGTTATCTTCAGATAACAAAAGTGACAAAGTTGCAAACACGGCCATTCTTCACTTCTATAACACATTAAAATCAAAGATGAATATTTTAAATAAAACAATACTGACCCTGCATTTTTTTTATATGAAAATTTCACAGATTGCTCTTTAAGTGACTGTCACAGTCCTGTTCATTTTGCGGCGACTTGCTACTACACCAAAGTCCACTTAAGGATGAAAACATTTTTGTGCAAAGTTTTCTAAGCATGGTCACTTAAGACTACAGTTCATCATTCTTAGTCCAGTTTCTGAGGTCTTAACAGCTGATTTTAAAATTAAGCACATACATTAGTGATAAGTATGCCCAAAATATACTGCAAAAAATAAACACGGGAGATGAAACATGGCTATGAAAGGGGACTATCTGAAACACAACATATAACGCGAAATATCAGGGCTGCAACACCCGCTGGGATAAGTTGTGAGGACTTTACGGGTAGTCTGGCTCGACGTTATTAGCATATGCGCTTGTATGTGTAAATGTAGCCGTTGCAGTAGGGGCAGGTGTGTGTTACATCCTTCAAGTCATCAATCAGGCAAGGAATCAAGCAGCATCCAAGATCACACCTGTAGTTGGCAGAAAAGAGCACAAACACATACACATACATTTAGCAAAACACCCCAAAAGTCAAATCCCTGTGCCGAGGTCTTACACACTACTTACTAGACTACTTACCCCACAAAAAAGCAGAACAGGCAGAAAAGTGAGTTCATGAGGCCTATTTCGTGGCTGATGCGTGTGCTGATGGCCTGCTGGCAGTGTGGACACACTGTCTGTACGGGAGTCGACTGGAACATCTCTCCCTGCAGCACCGTGACAGTGGTGGCGCCCCCCGGGGGCGCGATGACTGTGGCTGTGTGGCTCCCAACAGGGCCGAAACGACTGGGCCCTGGACCAAACTGCCCTGGCATCCCCTGAGGAAAATGGCCTGGTGGTGGGTAAAAGCCACCTGTAGACAATGACAAATCATTTAGGATAGTTACATTATTAGCAACCTCTAATGTATCAACCTCTAAACCTCTATGTGATCTTGTTGTGTTTTTCTACTCAGTAATGGGCGAAAGTTTTAGTGATATTTTTGCCAGACATACCATGTAGGTGTGGTGGCACTGGCATTGGTCCAGGGCCATCGCCGGGGACATGGGGGGGTACAAAGCCGGGGTGAAATGAGGACTCGTACGGAGGGGGGCCATAGTCTGGAGGCAGGGGCTGACTCTGGATGGGTGCTGAGGTCACGGGGGCATTTCCTGCAGCGCAAAAAAACAGTTACATTCAGGCATAAGTAAATGATCATTTACAGTACTTATGTATGTTTTTGGCCAGATCCTGTGGAAAAAAAAACATCCAGCAAACTTCAAGTCTGTGAGACGATTACTATTTTAAGTCCTATGGTTACAGCTATATGGGTCATTCCATATCAGTTCAAACAGCCTAGTCATTGTAGTCTGAAATTGTATGCATTTTTTGTCCAACCGGTCTCCCATGCCTTACTACTACCATACAAAAATTTCAGCTTGATATTATATTTCACTGCTAAGATATGTATCCTCAAAAATTGATACAGACCCTTGAAAATGTAGGCATATTCCAGTATTTTAAATGAACATTATTAAAGAAATATTATTTTCCTTACTAAATAAAAAAAACATTTAAAAAAAATTCACACTAGTGTCCAATTATGTGTAGATTTATTATAACAGATTGTAACTACTGTCCTTCTTATTGTTTTTATTTTATACACTAAAACAAAGTTTGATCTTTTGTGCGTACCCACAATTGTTTTCTTATTCAAAAGCTAAATGTCTATGAAGCTGATCAAAATATTTTATTCTTTTAAAAAACCCTCTTTATTATCCTCTTGGATAGACATTTTTGCAATAGTATCCAATCTCATAGACCACTTAAAAATGAAAGGAAATGTTGGGAAAATAAAAAAACAGTCTTGAACGAAAGAGCTTAAATGATCACATTTGTTCCTTCTTCGTAAGCCTTCTAGAAGAACAAAAAGGACTTCAAAACCACTTTTTCCAATTTGTGGCAGTGGCGCTATGCCATCATTTGATCAGTTTAAAAGTGTAAGACCTGAGTTTGTTTGATGAATTTGTGACTTGCTAATCCAAAAATAAGACCCTACAATTTGTGACACTTTTTGAAAAACAATTTGTGCCACTAAACCGCACATAAAGCCAACAAAGTAATACAAACAGCAGTAGCCGCACTAACAACGACTGCAGAATTAGAAAAGCATTAAGAAGAAAAGAAGAAATGTGTAAATTTAGCCGACTCATTATTACGACTAATAACAATAGTCTAGGAAAGGCTGATGTATCAGCTTGCACAATGCGTGGGAAAATAGGAAGTCAGATGAATTCGATACCGGTTAATGATGACTGAATAAAGGCTAGTCCAGGGATTAAAAAGCTATCTTTTAGCCTATTAGGAAGCAAAGACACTGAAACAATTTCCAGTTGAGCGCAGCCAGTTTGTACGAACAAATGTATATGAGTCTGGTTATACCACAGCCATAACTCAAAGCAAAGCTACAGACTTTCATACAAGAATTAAGAACTGAAATGTCAAGAAGCAACAGAACTGCGAACGGAGCACTGCTAAACTCTAATTACTCATATGTAGCAACAAGGGCTAAGAAATTCAGATAGTTTACCTGATATCGGTCCATTTTTCTCATCAACTGATGGGGCGCTAGGTCCCCCTGGGTAGGGAGGGGGAGGATCACTGGCCATAATGTTTGCAGATGCAGAAGGAGCTCCAGCCAAACTTAACCTTGTAATTCAGTCAGTGTATGTGGACGTAGGGTGCAGACAGTCCAAGCCATAAGCAGCAACACACAGGAAATCAATTTTTACTGCAATTCAAATAGAAAAACAAACAAACAAACAAACAAATAAATAAATAAATAAATAAGCCGCTTTTCAAAAGTGCCCCTGTGCAGAAAAAAAATTAGCTTTTTAAATCTCAGTGGAGACCAGGAAAATTGTGGTTTTTATACTTAACATTGTGTGCAGTTATGGAATTGTATGCACCTGACATTATTTTGAGATAAGCACATGTGTGAACATTGCAGCCCATTTGTGTTCTTCAGATATTATATTCATGATTATTTGAACTCTGACCTCCAAAATCAAATCTGTGTATTAAATGGCGTAGTACGATTTGAATTTTATTTGTCTGACGCTATTCTTGACAGAGTTTACAGGAATAGCCTTTCACACTACACCGTGTTACTTTATTAGCTGTTTAGTCTATACAAGATTAGAATAATTGTTAAAAATGCTCAGTTTTTACAAAGGTAAATATGACAGGCCTATATGTTTTACAAATGTACAATTTGTAAGGCCTTTTCAGGCATGGAGCAGCAACTTTACCAACCGCACGACTACTGTTTAATACGTCTAAACGGAGTGGGCACCTGACATTCTATTAACCAATAGGCTATAACTAGGAAGACAAAGTCCTGTTTCCCGTCAAAGGGTGAAGCAGGGTAAAGCATAGCCTAATCCTCACATACTCAGCTTGTGAAAGTAGTTTGTAAGTCCTGAACTGCTTTTTATGCATAATAATGGTGACTGAACTGTAGCCTAAACCATCTCACCTTAGACAGTGTAACTGTAACAAAGGCCTGAATCAGTTCTCTGGTATAAAGGGGGTCCAACCACAAGATGCCAACACAGTTCTTAGATCCTGTTAAAGAAAATAAAAAGTATTCTGCCACCACGATAGGGTTCAACTGAAATCTGCACCACATTAACTTTCATCTATGAAAACATCTTCTGCAGCAATTGCTCTTTGGCTGAGAAATCAGGAACACAGCATTATTTAGGCAAACACATTTAAAAGCTTAGGCTAAAATGTCTAATTGGGTGAAGGTGCTTAGTGCAGGTGAACTTCACTTCTCCCGTCACACGATGCCAGAAAGAGGGGAGGGGAAGCCTCCAAAATAAGCCGACGTATCGCTACTGTACGTGTGCTGTCTAAGCAAAAGCACTTCTGGAAGTACGTGGAGGGAGTTGTAGGATGGGGGAAGGATGAAGACAGGTATCACACAGTGAGGAAAAATGAGATATGCCTTTGATTATATGATGATTATAACAGCAGCAGTGTCAGGGTAGACTACTTAGCTATATAATTGTTTACAGGCATTTTACAGTATGTTTTTAGTCTTTTTAAAACATAAGTTTCTAAAGGAAATGTAATGCCAATGGGGAAAAAATCAATGATTTAGAGTGATTAACCCATATTCCTACAAGCTTAAACTAGCAACTGTTTAACAAGTTTAATGTTGCTGAGTTACAGTCACATGGGTTTAAAAGAAGTGAAACAAAACATTTCAAGTTATTTCCGTCTACGTGCTAATGGGCAACATCTGACACATACAGTCTATTTTAACTTCACATCTACCGGGTGTCTTCACTGTGTCATTGGAGAAAAGGCGTTCTCCCTCAACGCTCTCTGACTAAGGCTTGCGGAGGCCAGGTTGGTTTAGTGGCATGAAGTAGCCCGGATACTTAGCGGGGAGTCCTGCAAACCAAAATAATAGAACCGAACCCCCCACTGAAATGAGGAAAGCAACATTTTAAAGTCCAGGATTTCCTGCAAATTACTGGAAAATAATGATGGGTCTTATCTTTTCATATGCCATCATATAAATGCTTGGCATTTATAATTACAAGACCCAAAGCCAAACCCCAGCTAATGTACACGAGTTAGTATCCAGGCTTTTTTCACTCTTTACGTCGACAGTTTACGATGATCAGCATACAGTGGTTCAACACATCCATCCATGCAGCAAAAACGACAATAGGTATAGATGAGGGCGACCTACGTGTTCTCCTTACTATCTTTTGTGTGGTTATTGTAGCGGCAAACTGACCTGGCAGAATGGAAATCAAACATATCCCAAATGGCACTCAAATTGCAGCAAATATAGCAACGTTTAAAAGACCACGAAGAGTTGGTCCAACTAATTTACCCTAGGCGAGATAAACTATTTAAGTCAACTTCATGGGATAGCTTGTTAAGATTACGCAACCAATAATCTATGTCCAAAATAGCCAGCCTAGTTTCAGCTACAGCGTCACTAGATACAGTCACTATACTGTCAATAGGTAACGTTTCATCGATGCAGAATCCGATACTCCTGTAGCTCTGACAAGCACAGCCATGTTTATACCAATAACATATTTATATACTTAGGAACATCCGATATAAAATGACAGTCATGTTTACTATGGACATTATTTGCAATTCATCTCACGACACACAAGTTGTGCAGTCTGTCATTAACACTATGCTAACATTAGCTCTTCCGTACATAACGGAACGTACATTACGTACTTATCTGTGAACCTTCTGTAAGCTTTGGTCTGCCACTGCCAACAGCCCATTCTAAATTCCGAATAAACTATGTCCATTACCTTTTCAAGTATAAAATATACTTTGCTGCTTCGCTGAAGTATTGAACAAGACGATCAAATTCGCGCTTGGTCAGTTGAAGGCCCAGTAGCACCAGATTCCCAGAATGTTCCTCACTCCCATGATGCTTAGCGCACTGTTAATGCGGAAGTTCAACTAAAACGTAAACAACATGGTCTGCCCTGGGGAGGGGGGCTAGGATATTCCAAGTTAGTGGTTTAGTAACTAACCCAGATAAGTTACCTGAAACTGGTAAACTTCCTAATAAAAAAGTCATATGGTTTTGTTTTATTAGAGGAATTAAATCAAGATACGCCTCTGTTAGTAGGTTTACCACTTGGTCTGAGTTAACATGTCCAGGTAGAACTATACCTGCTTTCTGGAATAATCCTGAGTCTAACCTGACCAGATTTATGGACGAAAGTTTTTTTAAGCCTGCCCATTACACCAACAGCGACTATGCTTTAAATACAAAGTAATATAATGTTAAATACACACTCCTTTAAAGTTGGAGACATTTTTAAATATTTGCTGGAACTCTTACAATTCTTTGACAGTACATGAAATAAGCAATATAGTAACAAATACGACCCTTTGGCACCACCTACAGCCCGCAGTCAGATTTGCAAGATTACCTGTCAGAGCAGGTCTATGAAAAGGGGAGTGACCAGAGCAAATGGGGTAGCCATGGTAGCCCCTGGCAATCAAAGCTTGTTGCTGTTGCTGTGGACAATGTACTTGTTCATCTGTGATGCGCACTAGTACGTCTGTAGAAGCAGAAGAGTGGAACGGGAGGGTCACTTTGGAACTCAGGAAAGGGTGGATTTTTAGGCCGAAGTCTAAATCTTGATGACCTGCTGCAGCTTTAATATACAGTGGTGGTTTCACTGTTCTTGCGCTCTCCTATGATTTTGGAGTGTTTCTAGGGGAATTTGTGCCCATGCTGGAGAGCACAGATTATATCAAGCACAGATATTGGACAAGAAGGCCTGGCTCACAATTTCTGTTCTAGTTCATCCCAAAGGTGCTTGATTGGGTTGAGGTCAAGTTCTTCTACATCAATCAAATTATGACTTTTTAGTCCTTGCTTTATCTACTGGGGCACAGTCATGTCAAGATGTTGCCACAAAGTTAGAACCATATATAGCACTGTCCAAAATACCTTGGTATGCTGAGGCATCAAAGCTATCCTGTGTAAAATATTCAATCATTACCATCTCACCTAGATGCAAAATTGTATATCACAATGACTGCGTTCACATGGTGGGATTGGTTTGATTTGGGATTGGTTTGGGTGTTGCTTCCCAACGGGTGGTCTGTCCCCAAGTCCCTGTTCACATGCAGTTCGTCTAAGCGGATTCGGCCAGAGACCCGGCCCTTTCCGCTACGCTAGGTGGGGGCGCTGTAGTCAACTTCTATCTTTCTATTATTGTCTTTTAATGCAAGGAACGTCTCTTCCACGCATAACTCTTGAACCACTCATCCACTTGATCTCAAATTTGGACGGCGTCATCATAATGTTACCAGTGTGTGCAGTGCCAAGTTTCGTGTTGTTTGGGCAAAAAATGCCAAAGATATCGGTCAAACCGTGCCGACCCAGCCATGACGACCCAGGCTGATAAGATTTACAATGCTAGCTGCTACAATGTTGGACATAACGCGACTAACGACACATAACTAAAATAATGGACATAACACGAGTAAACATTTGCCCACAACAAAGCTGCTACGTAGGTAAGATGTATCTTATCGTATACGCAACAGCAGACTACAGCACTGCACACATATGCCTACAGTGCATACAGACGACACGTAGGAGACTGAACTTTTCACCTCTCATTCCGGTTATTCCACGTCGCAAAACAGTGGCTAAAGAAAATCTTACAAGTCAGTCAGTGCAAATGTATTTACATAGCCTCCTCCTTTCACCTGATATTATTACCCACTTAAACAATAAGGTGGTCTAAACAAAAACGTAATACTCCGGCACATCTTCTATGCGCTCTGCACTGTGCCTACTAAATAAAGACAATAAACAAACTTTCTGGCGGCATACAAACATGGTGTTCCAGGAGTTTGACGCATTCGCGTACGTGTTGTGCATTCTGCTGTGTTAGAAAGTCCGTATGAAGGAACAAACTGCGTTTTTTATTTCGTTGATACATGCGCAATACCCGAAACCAATCCGATCCCCGTTCACATGGCAGTCGAAGTGGTTTGGAAACAGCCCAGGCCTGGCGTCGCAATTGGTTTACGAAAACCAATTCCAAACCAAACCAATCTCCGTTCACATGAAGCTGGTACGATTCCAAACCAGTTCCAAGTGGTTTTGACTTGTCCATGTGAACGCACTGAATGAGAAAACACAATTGCCATACCTCTGTCAGTGGCTATAGTCTCAAAATGGCAGTACAACATGGCAGCCACCATTGATCTCACCAACTCAATGTTCACATAAATGACAAATTCAAAAGTTACACGCACACTTCAGTTTGCTCATACTCATGAATGGAAAAATATTCTTTTTTGTTTTGTTTATAAGCAACTTAAAGAAATACTCGCTATGGCTTTAAGATTGGGACAAGGTTTTTAAAGGCCAAGTGAGGTGAAAAGGTTCTTTTACTTTTCTAACAACCTTATTGGCTCAGGGCAAGGCTTCTGGGTAAAAAATCGTCACACATATCCATCCCCCACCCACGAACACCTCATGTTTTTTTAGTATGGTATCGATGATATGTTATCATTATATGTCAATGTGTTTACCATAATGTTTAATTCACCTTCATAGTTGCTAGCATATATCCTAGTTAAGATACAAGCATAAACATTTCCATTGGTCATTGCTCTGCTGAATTTATTCCTTTGCAAGGAAAGCTTTGTAATTCTCAGAGTATTGACTCATGGAAGAAGAATGAAACCCTCTTTAATCACTGCATTAAGTGTGTGTTTGCAAAATGATAAGAACTGTGACTGGGTGTGCATTTGGCGAATATGATGGAGTTGGTGTGCCCCGAGCTCAACTGAGCACAACACAAACATTGCCAGTACTATGTGTCTGCAACAGTCGCTAAAGGTAGATTGGGATGTGAATATATTCACTGCATTTGTGTGGGTCTTTTATAATCAGTGAAAAACATATAATTATACCACAGTTTGAATTCATATACTGAAATGAAATCAAACAGTATTCTTTGCTACTGCCGGTCTGTCCCTTCTAAAAAAGCCCCACCTCTGATCTGACCTGACATAACCTGCTTGTATGTATCTGCTCACATGGATATCGGTTTAAGCAAGTACATAGTATTATATATGCATCTTCTTTTCACCTTGAAAAAGTCGACTGCCTCAAATGTCCTTACTTGTTTCACCCACTGGTTATATCACGAACAATATTGTTCTGCGGTAGTGTTGTCACAGTTCATTATCTTCTGCCAATCAAATTTGCTGAACCATAGGAGCTCGTTATACATATTTATTAATTTGTCTTTTCAAACCCAAACCAGTTAGTAGTTTCATTATTTATGATCTGTGATCAACAAGGTCAATTAAGACATGCATATATTTCCTTGTCCATCATACACAGTTATGTTGTTAACTGGATCTTTGTGTTTTGTTTACTCTTCCTTGTAAAAGAAGTTATGACCATATTTGGATAGCTGGCAAACAGTGAAAGGTGTAAGGTACCAGGTACCCCTGTCTCTGCTTCAAAATTTAGAGTATGCGCAGTGACCAACTTATTAAGCAGCCCCACCCAACAGAGCATTAGTTTTTCTTCCGTTTTTTTTTTCTTTTTCCCTCAGTCAGCTTCACTGTTAAGAAGTAGACCCAAAGAAGACCCACCATGGCCCTCACCATACTACAGACTAGTGGTTTTGTCTTAGGGATTTTTGGTGTTGCAGCTCTCATTGCTGCCACAGCCATGAATAACTGGAGCAGTGAGGATCGTCAAGGGGATGTGGTGACGTCTGTGTACACTTACAAGGGTCTTTGGAGAAATTGTGAAGTTTCGACATCAGGGTTTACAGAATGCCGTCCTTTCTATGGTCTCCTGGGGTACTCAGGCAAGTATCACAATGCTGTTTACTACTAAAAATCTAAATAATAGTGAAATAAAACATCCTGATGTAATTACGTATTTCGAATAAAATAATAATTTGTGAGGTATAAATTTAGTAGAGTAGAGTAGAGTAACTTTATTGATCCCGAAGGAAATTAAGGAAATTTGATGAGAGTTTAAAATTACTACACAAACTGACAAATTACCACACAAATACAGATACAAACATAAAGCCACCCAATGTAAAAACAGTTACATATAGTTTTATTGGCAGTTGTTAGCTGTCTGTATCTTTTGCATGAAATCTCACTTTAGATTATATTAGATGACCGCCATGATAAATGATAACTTGTACATAGAGGCAAAGCCGTCAGTATGGACTGTGACATATAAATGTAGTCTTTGTTCCCCAGACATACTACTAACTCGGTTACATCTTTAAGTGTACTTGGTGTATTTTCCACACTTAAACAAACATATTTAGAGAACCATTTCTGCCACAAACTGAGTCTTTCCACAACTGAACAAATTGCTGTTACTAGTTCAGACTTGACCGTTGCTATGATCAACACAGTCATTTGTTCTCCACCTCTGGTTATCAGGCTAGCTGTCAATTTCAGTTGGAAAGAGCTGGGCCTGGTTGTGCAAATATTCAAAGTTAAATGATAAGCACTACAGCTTCCTGAATGCCGTGTTATCCATCATCGCTTGCCTAGGTCTCCCGTGTGAATAAAATGCATGTCATGACATAGACTACTGTAAATAACATCTTCTTTGAGCCACCTGTAGGCCACTCCCCAATGTTTGGGAACCACTGCTTTACATCTTACAATATTTGCAGGTGAAGCTAAGTTTTCACATAAATCCCAAGGTGGCACTATTATGACAAACGGAGGTAGACAGAGCTAGTTTCTACGCATGTCTTAGACATCCACCTACCATCAAAATGCTGTAAGTTTTTAAGCAACAGTTGTTAAGGTATCCAACCGAACAACCTAGCCAAGTTTTGGGGGTTGGGTTTGGGGTAAGGTCTGTAAAGGGACATGTCTATCTGGGAATGAAAGGCTTATCCGCCATGCTGCAATCAAGCCAGTTATCAAGTCAACTGGTTAAGCATGACTGTAGAATCTTGTCAATCAAAATGAATGGGATTTGACAAAACATTCACCAGTGTAAATGCGCTGTGCTTTATTGCAGTGGTGGTCTGACATCTTTGGCAGGCATGATGAGGGAATCCCTAACTAATGTCTTTGTCCAAGACAGATTTAGCATTGGTCACAATTATATTCAAATTAAAGTTTTGTTTGTCAGATAATTAAACAAAGTGTTAATGGCATCATTAGTGGATCTATTGGAATGATACACACTGCAAAGAATATAGCTTTAGGGGGAAAAGATTAAATGTTGCTTTTGACCAACCTCTAAAAGTACTTCATCACTATATTGCAACAGGGCAGTAGTCATTAAGGCCAGAAAGAGTGTGGTTTCTTTAGCACAGGACCAGTTGTTGATCTTTTAAAACATAGTTTTACAAATGACTGAAGAGACATGGAGTACACTGATCGGTGCAGGTTTTGAATACTGGCTCTGGAGTGCCATCTAGACCTGCCACCTTCCTGGTGTTCACACTCCCGAATACTTTTTATACGTCATGACTCTGGGAGGGAGAAATATGCAGTCTCCTCTTGGCATTGCCTGGGTGGTGGTTTCCGCACTTGAAAATACGCATAAACATGTTTACACATTTAGTTCCACTGGGTAATTTGTTAATTAGTTGTTTTGTAATGACAAATATTCAGATACAAACATACAGAAACATAATATTCCTAAGTTTATTAGGGGCTTAGTTGTGAGTAATTTTGTATATATTTATATACAGTATTAAAGTACAATATTTATATTAAAGTATTATATATGATTCAATGTGTATCAATGTGATTAACCATATCTTCTGGACCAAACACTTAAGCATTATCGTTCACATTAATGCAACTGTATTTCACTCTGTTGAAAGGAAAATGGGCATTAGATAGCACCGTTCAAACATATGCCCAACCTCATGTTGTTTTGAAACATTTGTTTTTGTTGTTTTGTTGTTTAAACATCTTTTAGGTTCTTTTCAAGCTGTGAGAGCACTAATGATTGTGGGGATCGTCATGGGAGTGATCAGCATTCTGATCAGCCTGGTCTCCCTCAAGTGCATAAGAATGGGGAGCATGGAAGATCATTCCAAGGCCAAAATGACTCTGACTGCTGGAATTATGTTCATCATTGCAGGTAGACAACACTTTTTGTTATTGTATCTCAGGCACCAATGAAAAACAATCGCTACGCATATATCATCAGAATCAGTGATCTGATTGGTTGTAGCTCTGTCTGATAGTATACAGAGGCATTTTAAAGACGCCTGTTCCCGCCTCTGAGAACTTCCTGTCTATGAGATCTTTGCCAGACCAAGCTCAGTCTACAAGTTTGGTGAGGCAGCTAGGCTAACACAGAACCAAAATATTTGCAAAGAGCATCCTGTGTCTTAACACAAAGATTGTGCTGGTACACAACCACATATGAGTGTATCAGGAATACAAGTGGCAACGTCTTATTCATGCAAACTGCCTATGATTGCTGACACAGAGCAGTATTTTCCTAACTGTTTGAAGTTTTTCTTATTAAGTCGAGCTATTTGTAGTCCTCTAACACATATTCCATGGACATGTCAAAGGCTAATATAAATGAGTACCACCAGATTTGTACTATAGCCAGAAGCATCCACTGATCGCTGGTATTTTGTCATTTTACAACATGGTATGGTAGCTCACAATTATTGGTGCATCTCTGTGATTTACATCTTGGACAAGCATATATATCTTTCAACACTACGCAGAATAGTCATTTTCATTTTGTTTTGTTGCATTATGTTTTTCTTTCTCAGGTGTTTGTGGGATTGCTGGAGCTTCTATCTATGCCAATCAGATTGTGGCCAGTTTCATGAGGACAATGTATTACCCCAACAATGGAGGGATGATGGGCGGAATGGGGGGAATGGGGGGAATGGGAGGGATGGGAGGGATGGGGGGCATGGGGGGAGGGAATCTCATGCCGAGGTGAGTTGACCCCCTTTGGTCTCCTGAAGTGGAGGTGTAAAATAAAAAGCAGAATGGAAAAGTGATACTTAATAGTTATTTCTAGCTATTTGGCATGTATTTATTATCCTAACTGAATAAATAATGATAAATAAACGACGATCTCATAATAATGAATAATCAACTCATGCAATGAATAAAATAATGATGGATGAATACTTCTTGAATGTGCCTGCGCACACCCTGGCATCAGGTGAACCTTACTATGACTAATACAGCAAACTGGGAAGTATTTGTCACTGACGCCCTCGCTGTTTTTTAATTACCAGGTACACTTTCGGACCTGCGCTTTTCGTGGCCTGGATTGGAGGAGGTTTGGTGATACTGGGTGGGGTCCTGGACTGCGTTGCCTTCAAAGGACTTCTACCTGAGAAGCCGAGGTGTGTTTACATTTCCATTTAGGTGATGTGTGAAAGGTGTTACCACATATTTTATCAGTAACAGCAAAAGACTAATGAAAAATAATATATCAGAAGCAGAAAATTATATATATATACTCAATAAATATATATATATACACTCAAAGCATTTGTATCTTTTTGTCTCGACAGTTATGGAGCCGTGGCCTACAAAGCTCCCTCCCACAGCAATGCAAACATTGAGCACATCGTCAAGGACGACGGAAGGAGAGACCAAAAATATGTCTAAGGAAAAATTTCTACCTGTAGTTTTTTTTTCATATCATATTAATGGTTTTCATATTTTTGCAAATAAGGAGAACATTTTAATATTGCATTTAATGTGCTATACTCAAAAGTTTTTGATTTATATTTCATTCTTTTGTGTACATTGTTTTACTTTTTTAAGGTGATGGCAACTCTGTGCTATATTTCATGAAACAATAATCATCACCACCAGGTACTTGCGGGGTATTTTGTGAGTTTTGTGGGAAAAATGGTAGCATCCCTGCATGTATGTCACAAATATTGTCCATAATTCTGAAATCATTATTAAAATTGTTAGTGCCCTGTGATGTAACATTTTACTAAATTCAGCCATGGCTGTAAAAATGTCTTATGTTTATTTTTACCAGTTTCAACTAGTGTGAAATAATATATATGAAATCACAAGAAGCATAAAATAACCTACATTATAGTAAGGCCAATTGTCTTTGAGGAGGTACAAGTGCAGCAAAATGTAGGCAATAATAGATGTAGAATATGCAAAAAGGTTACACTCAGACTAACCCAGTCCCACGTGAAAATAGCATGTCTGCATAGTGTTGCACGCTTATAAAGCAGTGCAGTTTTAACAAATTATTCAGACTGCTAGGGTCCTGTTAAAACAATGACCTGACAACAAGTAAGGGATAATGTATTGTCCACGGGCGACTATAGGAAAATATTTCCCGACAGGGGCGAACAGCACCCCGACGCCGAAGGCAACAATAACGTTCCAACTGCACTACTTTTTTCTCGTCAGAAGCCAACGTGTGAATAAATTCTTAATTATTTTGGTAAACAATTGTCTGTCTTTTCTCAAAATAAGCAGTAATAAGCTGTAATAAGCCGTAGAATAAAGGACATTTAATGCATGCCTGTGTGGAGAGTCCCAATGGGTTGGTCATTGGGGGGCGCTGAAGTCTCACTTGCATTGGTATCACCAACTTTGAAGGCTGGATCTGCTAGCCTGGGCACACCCATACTTCCTGTGCCGCTGTATTTGAATTTAGCTTGCAAGTCAGTCTGGCCAAGCTCCCTGTCTACACCGTTTCTACATTAACAGAGAAACTGGGACCAATGAAAATCTAGCATTTCAAAAAGGCAATGACGCGGTAGTTTAGCAACCGGAAATCTACCTCAGTCACTGTCAACATGGCGAACGTGGAGCAACGGCAAGATTTCAATGCAGGTGTAGCTGCTGTTTTGGAAGAATTCAAAGAGAAGTTCACTCTGAAAATAGAGCAAAGGTCAGCCCTTGAAGCATTCCTTACAAGAAGGGACGTTTTCACAATGCTACCGACTGGCTTCGGTAAAAGTTTAATTTATCAGTTAGCCCCACTGTTTGCCAAGTCGATTCTTGTTGCATCAAGCAGTTTCTGTCGCTGCGTATACGTCAGAGGACAGAGGGGTGTGATTGGTCAAAGCTTCGTCCAGTAGCAAACACGGGCATTTTACACACGTGGGTTAAGCCCGCCCTCTTAGAAATGGGTTTACAACACAGCTTGGCCAGACCAATGTTCGCAGAGCATTGATAAGTCACGTTAGCCAGGCTATGGATCTGCCTCCATTACTGCAAAACAGCTTTTATATTTAGGATACTGAACCCTAGCAGTTCACTACTTGTCTTTGTACCATGTTAGGCTATTCACTGGACTTGAGCAGCTTGAATGCCAGAAATATAATTGCTATACTAACAAACTGCAAAAAGTAGGGTGTTTTAAAACCATTGACTGGTAGAATACACCAAAATTCACCTACAAAAAGGAAAAAAAAAAAAAGTTGCAAAGTCAAGTCAAATTCCTCCCAAGACAGACAGGAAAAAAAGGATTTCTTCAAGCGTTGCCTTTAATCAGTTTAATGTATTCCTTTTTTAAAAGCTGCTTAACAGTAGGGTTTTGATTGTGATGGTGTGACAGTAAAAAAAAAAAAATGTACAAGATTGATAGTGGAAAATCAGAAAGTGTGTATACATAATGCAGAAACAATTTACATAACCAAGATTAATGTTTACATTTTAAGGTCTACAACATTACACAAGGTAAGTCACTGACTGGCAACATCCTTTATTGAAGAGTTTTAAAAAAGGAAAAAGAAAAACCTTTGTACAAGACGCTTTAAAAAAAATCTATATAAATAATTACAGGCTTCAGATTTAACGGATGGGTTGATGAATAATGCTGCTAGTGGGTTTTGGCATCTTTTTAACTGGATCCTTGTCGAAGCTGTTCCACAATCTGACCGTTTCGTCAGCAGCAACACTTGCCACTGTCGAGCCATCTGGACTGAGGGCCATGTTTAAAACTCTGCCTTCATGGCCTAAAACAGAAACACACAAAAAGGTACAAAATATGAACTTCGGATTGAAACACGCACTTAAGCCCTTACACAATGTAGTTATTAGTTTATGCCATCTTACCTTCAAGCTCTGCAACTTTGGTGAGGGAGGGATACTTCCATATGATGATGTTATCATGAGCAAAGCCATGTGAAGACACCAGCTCCTTGTAGTTTGGTACGAACAGCAGAGATGATATCTGTATACATTAGAAAGGGAAAATTTATTTCGTATCTGCAAACTGATCAAGTCATTTGCTTGCAGGGATATTTGAAGTCCAAGAAATCCAGAAGCACAATCACCATGGTGATTGTCACAGGCATGACAGTAGGCTTGTTTAAAGCAATGCATGCTCAACTCGAAATAGTGACGTTTTTGGACAATTTCGTCCGAACGTCATTTTACCACATGGTTGATCAATGTTAGTTGGCCTTATCGTTGTATATTTGTGATCAGTTAGCTATATGGCTGCATCTCAGAATACTAATAAATTATGGCAAAACTGCTGAAGGAAGTATTTACATGGGTGTTCGACTTGCCTTCAGTGTAGGTATACGTCAGCTGTTCATGTCCATGTTGTGAGAGGTCATGTCAGCCAGACTTTAGACAGCCGGTCGATTTTAAACAAGCCCTATGCATTTGCAAGTTGTGTCAAATGACCCAATTTCCCATTTGAGGGCTACACTGCAGATTATATTGCCAATTTTGTCCATTATGACCAAATGTTTTTGAATATCAATTTAACTTCTAAATTTTACAGAAGTTTGTCTATGAGATTTGGTAAAGACTGCTGTGTGCCTACATGAACAAACAAGACAAAAATGAGAATATTTTTTCCTTTCCCATTAAATCTAACTTCGTGAGATTATTCTGTATAGACACATACAAAATGTTGCGCAAAGGTGGAATTGGCATCATGTAGGAGGTCCTAAAACAATTAATCACAAATTTGCGCAACTCAGTTTATCGTAAACAGCAGTCAGAAGTGTTTTACATACACAACTTTTAAAAACCAAACTGCAGTCAAACCATAGTCATCCTACACATTCACCATGGCTTAACATAGTTTGGCACTTCAGTCTTAGTATCAGGGTCCCTACACATAAACTCAATACTTTACCCAGTTCATCACCAAACAACATTTAAGTCCTACTCATGAATCACTTTCAAAACATCTATAGTTCAAGGAAATTCTTAAATGTGTTAAATGTTACCCTTTATTTTACAGGCCAATATATTGCCATGAGCAGTCAACTAATTGCCCATTGCCTACACTGGGAATCTTTCACATCTATTTGTTCACAACAGATGACTGACTTTTACAGACTTCCTGAGGCAAGGATGGCAGCAACAGGAAGGAGACATCTAGTCATCATAGTTATAAAACACATGGGGAAGGTACACAGAATTATCTAGAACTACAGAAAATCTCACCGGTCTTCGGTGAGGAGACCAAAATCATTTTAGTCAGCCCGTTAAAAACAGACGCTTAACCCCCTAGTCATCAGTTATAAAACACATGGGAAGGTACACAGAGAATTATCTAGAACTACAGAAAATCTCACCGGTCTTCGGTGAGGAGACCAAAATAATTTTAGTCAGCCCGTTAAAAACAGACGCTTAACCCCCTAAACTTACTGGAGCCCTTTTAAAGACACTTGTGATATTGTAACCAGTATATTCCTACTGCACTGCAGTCCACCCAGATTGAGGAACTTCGTGGTCATGGACAGGTTAATGTCATTAGCTTACCTGAGAATGTGTATCCATGGAACTCATGCAACTTCCACTGCCAACATTCCAAATACGTATGTGTCGGTCACTGGTTCCCCCTCCGGATGCTAGGATGTTAGATTGCCATGGGCACCACGCCAATGCCTAAGGGAAAAAAACAATTTCAAAATCCCATCAATCCAGAGCAGGAAGAAGAGACAAAAAACAAACAAAAAAAAACAAAACAAAACACCCACACCAAAAACTTTTCCAATCAGGTTAAAATGTATCAATTGTTCACCTTGACAGCTCCCTGGTGTTCACTGAAGCTCTGGACAGGCGTTCGCATGTTGACCGTGCTTTCCTGCAGACCCGGCCAGACAAACACCATGTTGTCATTGCCTCCGCTGGCCAGAAATCTTCCATCAGGGGACCACTTCAGCCCACACACCTCCTGGCTGTGGCCACTCAGGGTTGAGATGTGGTGCTCTGCTACACGGACATCATGGTGGTGAATGTGACCAGACCTGGCTCCACTACGAGGGGGAAAAAAAAAAAACGCATTTACATAATTTAAAAATAAATAAATAGAGCTTTAACATATCAGCAGCTATTCAATTGGTAAGTGTATGAGAGCTGCTGCAAAGGCAGTCTCCAAAAAGGCGACAAAACCTTAGGGATATACATTCATACATACAACATGACCCAGATGTTTCATCTCTACACACAGTGGCTACAGGTCACTTTTCAGTCAAATGATTAATAACCTCTTCCTTAGCCGTTTGGTGAGAGCATGAAACTTTCACATGGTTGAGTGAAAGGAAAAATGAATGTGCTAGATCTGCAGCAACCTCATTTACCCAAAACTGCTCACGCGCACCAAGTAAACCAGGTGATACTTAATGTTGACAAAAAGTAATGAGCTAAAGCTCTGCACAGAGACAAAATAAGTCAACATGGTTATTAGAGAAGTTTGTGTGTACCTTGAAAGGACGTGGTCGTTCCAGGAGAGACTGCTGACTCTAGCTGTGTGACTAGCCATGCTGCGCAGTCGTTTCTGGTGTTCAACATCCCACAACTGAAATGAAATGAAATGTGACGATATTTACAGTTAAAAGGGCCTCTTGCACACACAGAAATAAAACATACAAATAAACAAATTTATGAGAGTTTTGAAAGGGAAAAGTTACTACACCTGCACTTTGCAATCACTGGTGCCTATAGCAAGGAAAGTCCCATCTTTGCTCCATGACAGTGAGCTAATATAATCATCTGACGGAATTTTCATCAACATGACGATGCAACCAGTGGGAGCATCCCATAGGTAGACTGTATTGCTCAGGGCCACAGCCAGTATGTTCCGGGCACCCCAGTCCATCAGATGCAGATCTACAACGTCATAGACCATCAGTAAATGTCAAAATATCTTAAAATACAATGGTAAAGGATAGGTCAGTAATATTTAATACTTCCAAAAACGTACAAAAGTCATTCCGGATATCTGGGGCATCCAGAATGCGCTCTGGCACAGTCGAGATGTATCTGTTCTTCTTGATGGAGGCTGGTGTGGGAACTTGACTGTAGAGTACTTTTAAATTGTTCTGATAACCTAGGGTAAAACAGTTCTGTTAAAGACTCTAAAATATTATTGTGTACTGTTACTGTCAACATGGGCACACACTGAAGCTAAATCCACCAAATAATTTGCAAAAATAAATACAAGTCATAACATGATAAAACAAGAGTAACTGCCAAAAGAGGGCGCTAGTTAGCCAAAATGCACCAGTTCACTCCTCAGACTAAATATGTTATTGGTCCTGTAAAACTGCATGAGCTCAACTCTGATAAACAATACGAGACAATGAGGTACAAAACTACATTCAACCATTCCATGTACCCCTTATTAATATTAAGGGAAGTGTGTTAACAAAGCCTAAATTTACTACCACTGCAGAACTTGACTCTTGAGCTTACACAGCAATTCAACAGTCAGCAAGTACTGCAAGTGCCAACTTTAAAGATCACGTATGTAGATGAAGGCTATAAATCAAACATGCAGACTTTTACTCATTTCTCCAGCAGTACTCTACAATGCGTTTTAATAGCAGTTCCTCCCAAGTGTGGTATGCCAAGGATAATATCAATAAGTACAGCCTAGGAAAGTTCCTGCATGTACACACACACACACACACACACAAAGGTTGAGCACAGGCCACTGTTTAAATGACATACCTTCTGGTGCATTGAGTGGCTTTCCACTTAAGTGCAAGATCTTTGCCTCCTCAATGTCATAGCCATTAAGTTGCGTAGACCAGGCCTTCTGGGTTTCCTGAATCGAAATGACATTTTTGATCAGATAAGAGATGTGGAAAGCAATTTTTAAACAAAAGAAAATATATTTTCAAGAGGGAAGAACCATACATTTGGTGGGTTTGCCTCAGCTGGTTCATTCTCCTTCGACAGCAAAAAGCTGGCTACATCCATCTGCTTGCTGTTTCTAGTAGGGATGTAGCGGTCGCCACCCACTTTCGAAGGTGTAGACTGGGTTTTCCCATTTTTGCCTAATTAGGACAAATAGATCTCACTTTAAAAAAGGTGCTGCAAGAAATGTATACCAATAGTTTATTTCTTAAACAAATGGTCCTGGTATATTACCAGATATGAAGGAAACACATTAAACTGAAATACAGATTTCAGTGACAACGGTGGCACAGCCAGACTATTTCAATTTTAAACCTAATTTTTAGTTTTAATTTTTAAAATTTCCGTTTATATTTTCATTCCGTTTTGTCTCTTGCATCTAGATGGGGAACTACAGTTTACAATATTTTATAGTTGATTGCACCAACGCTTTTAGGCACATTCCCACATATAGCATTTTACAGCCATCTTAAAATAGTTAAGCCATTAGAAATTACTTTAATTACTTTAATTATTTCTTGAATACCTGGCGTTTTGTTTGGGGTCTTGGATGTGCTGTGTGATCTGTTGCCAGGTGAGACGGTCCCTGGGGGTTTGGATGTTGACGCCGTTGCTTTCCTCTGCCATCTTGCCATGGGAGCATTTGTAAGTGGCATGTCTAGCTTCAGAACATTGTGGATGTCGTTCTCGAAACCAAACTGGGCCATGGCGACAGGGTTCCTCGACGTCCGGTCTTCTGCAGGGATCCAAACGTTATTGCAAACTGAAGCACATCGGCTTTTGTTTTCAAAAGCCACAGTTCAAATGTACATAATGCCTGGCTAAAAAGGCCCAGAATACAAACACGCATCATTCCTGCTTACTTCGAACGCTCTCATCAACCTAGGTTGCATCGTTAACGCATTACTAATGGCGACTACGTGATATATTTATATGGATTGCAGGGCTGTGTAGCCATTTAGAAAGTGTTGCAGTGATTTCTCAATTTGGAGATTGTTATTGGCGACAATGTTACAACTCCAAACCCTCAAGATGTTCAGTAGCAAGACAATATTTAGCTGCCCTGAAAGCCAGAAAGAAAGTTACCCTAATGTTTGGCTAATCTTCTCAGACGTTAACGTCCACGGCATTAACATAAACCCACTGTCTTTGTCACTTAGCACACAGCAAGCACTACACAGATAATACCAATCACTACTGTACTTTAAGTTTTAGTCAATTGACGTTAACATCAGCCTAGTTTGGAAAGAACAAGCGAATGTAGTTTAACGTTATAGCCATTGATCCTCGTGCAAACGTTCGAGAAAACAGCAACATAAGCCTGTTAGACAAGTAAGATACACATTTAACTTTGTACTTACGCAGATATGTCGTAAATCAGAATTTAAAAAATCAGAATAAAAAGGCACGCTTCAAAGTATATCAAAGTCTCCACTCTTCCAAATCTAGTGCTACAGTGCGATTGGCTCTCTTGAACTGTTTAAAAGTCTGAAATGCCTGAACGTGATTGGTGAATTCAAATAACACCAGCTTGCTCGTCTTGTTATTGAAGTTTGGCAAAGACCTCCTGGTACATTACTGCCATCTCTTGACGTGGAGTGTTTGTGTCACGCCTCTACATTCTTACAGTAAGATAAAGATAAGACATCCCCGTCTGGTCCTAGGTCTGCATTGTTTTCTTTAAAATATGTGAGCTAGGATAGTAAACAGAAAATATATTCAATGCCGATTCGATACGTAGTCATATTTTACTTAATCAGCTAGCCTAGTGTAGGGCAAAAAGTCAGGCCCTTCAGAAAACAAATGTGCCAATGTACTAGCAATAATGCCATTTTGATTATGGAAACTATTGAAAGTTTAAGTAAAAGCCCTATTGCATATATGTACAAAATACTTATAGAAATAGGTATCAGACTACAAACAAAGACTCTAGGCCTACTATATATTTTTTACATCATTTACAATAGGCCTACATTCATTTCCTGCCAATGAATTACTTTGCTGCTTTGTTTTGCAATGTAGGTTCTGTATTGTAGCCTATAGAAAGACATTGCTAAATATAAACATAAAAAGACAAATTACTCTCCTGTTTGCCACAAGTTTGCCACCTGTCAATGCGCTTGTTCCCCCCGAGTGTGGGTGGGCATTTGGTTTAGCTTGGGAGGGGTAGCAAAATGAAGGGATTTTTTTTTTGGATAGACAAAGCATTTCTCATGTTGGGCATCGCCCACCAGACAGGAGCCTGACAGGAGTACGGTACTGAAATAATATTTTCACTGTTGTTGACTGCAGTCAGCTTTATAAAGTTGAACACACCTACTACAACTGCCTTTTCCCAGGCCAGTTTATCAGGCTACCCCTCAAGCATCAGAGCCTGAAGACAAGCTAACCTTATCCTCTGGAATACTCTGCACTTTAACTTGACAGGCACCTAGTCATATTGATTGAGTCTGCCTCTGCTGATGTTGCACTGTCTGTAGTGTCCATTTTAGTCTGTCTTCTGTATGAACATTACATCAGTCTTTTGATATTATACATTGTTATATTGTGTTCATATTGTCTGTTATGTTGCCACAAAATGTTCTCTAAAACTTGAGATTACTAATTCCAGCTGTATGTGAAATTGACTTACCACGGTGATGTTGTGCTAATCAATTTAGTAGTCTGCAAAAATGTGTAACCACTTTTAGGGTGTTGAGTTTGAAAATGAATATGCTTCTGATGACGCCTTACAGTTATAAGGCCATGTCAATCCACACTCCATGCCCGACTCCGTCTTTTCACTGACGCCCATCGCACACGAGTGCCACTCAATCTTTCAACCAGAGAGGATTCCTCTCGCGGCAGCTTGAAAGTGCCACCGCAGAAAGGTAACTTCGCTGTTTCTATGCAGTTTTATATTCTTATGCAGCAGTAGCACAAAGCTGACTGTTAAGCACATGTTTGTTGGGACAGCGATTTTGCTACAATCAGGCTTTTTACAGGTGCATCACAAAGTCCCTACGCAGGAAACTCGTTGACATTAGTACGCGGTTATGTCAGCATAGTCCTAATGGTGTGGACAAGCTAGTAAACTATTTCTGTGCGGACAATAACGGCTAACCAGCCCAGTAAACGTTTCTCTGACAAATGTACTTTATTTCCATGCTCGTCGAAGAAGTTAAGCAGTTTGGTGTGTCTTTTTAAATATGTAAATGTAGCTTTTCCCAAGTTAGGGCACTTACGCGAGAATTTCACTTTTTGCAAACAGCAGATTGTTCCAGTCTTTTTCAAGTAACGCCAATGAGTTTTCAAATGACGCCAATAAAATATTTATATTTCCCACAAAACAGTGTTTCATTAACTGATTTATTTTGGGCCAAAACGGCAATGGAATTTATCTCTCTCAAATGGTTATTCTCAGTGCTGTTATTGTAGGCATGTCACCCACCTTATTGTTATTTTGACAAAGACCATAAATTAATTGAAGTTAAATCATATCAAAGTTTAGTTGCATGATGGTGGACACAATCAGTGCAATGCAACACTTAACACGGCGGTGCTGCTATCAATTATTTGAGCCCCATTTCATTTTGATGTTGGAGACAATCGTACCATCTTGTCATATAATCATTTGACACACCCCCTCAATACAATGAGTCAGATGTAGCCAATTTATATCTGAAACGTGTATAGGGAATGTATATGATATCTTGCAACCATTAGTGAAATTGGTAACCACTTGTCCCCCATCGATGGCACCAACCAAATGTCCTCTTAAAAAATGGAAAAAAACCTCTTCAACACTTGGGCCATAGATGAGCATTAAAGGCAGATGTTATTTTTGGTGGTCTATATGTCTTCGTTACAGTTCTAGGTATGGTCTAGGTAAGGGGAACCTGCTACAAACCTGGAAGTGGGTCGAAGGTCACCCATGTTTTTTTTTTCCTCAATTTGACTTTGCCATACACTAGATGGGGATGTTCCTTCCTTGCATCATACTGTAACATATAACATGCAGCACACAGGTTATGCTGGGCCTGTATAGTGTAGTGTGCCATTTTGGAAGTAGCCTGTAAGAGTACTGAATTTATCTGACCAGCCATTACGTCTGTGTCCATGGAAACTAATGAAATGATCACCTATTGCCTGTTTTCCCATTTTGCATTCTTGACATCATTCAAATAGTTTTCTCATGGTTATGTGGTAAAAACTTTATGGTCATAGTAACTGAGTTTACCCAGAACAGAACAGCCTAGTGTTACGGTTTCAGGGTCTGTTGGAAGAGTTTTTGTATTCTAACTATGTAGGTCTAAGACGCATTGTTGTTGTGCAGTTGCCACGGCAATATAATCACAATCTTTGAATTTGAATCTTGACGTCCAGCAAAAACTATGCAGTGCTATTAAGAAGCACCTGATACCATCTGAACATATTATTCATTCAGTGGAATTCAGTATTAAGGCGTGTATTCTTGAATTAAAATAATGTAGTCTTTTAAAGCAGTTTCTGTACTTGACGTTATCACACTGATGTACTAATAATTGTGCTCACAAGGTTTCATCCGCCTGACTTCTTAAAATACAAATAACACTGAGCATGAACCTGTAACAAACAAGTCTATTTCAGGTTATTTATTTATTGTTGTTTTCTTTCTTGTCTCAGTACTGTAGTCTTGTAATTAGGAACAGTGTAGTAGTTTTGCCCTCACAGTATTATAAAGAAACACAACATTAGGACTCCTCGTGTAAAGGGATTTCTCTTGAGAGTTACAAACGTAGCATTGTCGCCAAGATTATGACGGTTGAGGGCATGTCACTTTCATAATGTTTAGACAGGTTTGTCACAAGCATGAGTCATTTGTGTATTACAACATCTTTCTCAATGTCTTTTGTTTTCTCTCTCCTTTCCCTCCGCACGTCAGGTTGTATGAATAGTTCTCATTCCACTTTGGTCCCCCTCCTTGCTTTATACTGGTAGGGAAAGATGTGACCACTCAAGGCCTCCTCCATTGGAGCTGGAAAACCAGAGGAACTGGTTTTACTGGAATGCAGTGAAACTGACTAGGTCACCGTGATGGTTTAGATGGGTATTGCCTATTAAGAGGCCGACAAGTGTCTGCAATTGCTGACTAAAGTTAAGCGTTCTCTGTTGAAACCGGAAACTCTGTTGAGTAGTATATATGTGAAATATGAATGTCAATCTGTGCACCTAAAAGCATTGTGCTGATTTCTTCTCTGACACAAATACTTTGTAGACTCCTCTATTGTCGCCATATCACTCATCACTGGTTTTTAACAACTGAAGCCTGCTTGTACCCATCCTTCCAAGAACGCCTAATAGCAAACAAAGAACCTTTTGATTATGGCCGCTTTACTTTTCGCCTACGTCTTCTGCACAAGTGGCATAAAATAGCAAGTCTAGGAGCCTGTGTCCAGCTGGCCCGGCAAACAGCAGCCAATGGGATTAGGGTGGGGCGGCTGGTGAGGGCTGATCCAGACACACTGAGATCAGGGTGTGGCTATGAAACCAGGTGGGCGTTGGCTCCAAACCCTGTTCATCTGCCTTGCTTTAAATCAAGGAGTGTGGCATTCTCTGCGTCTGTCAGAAGGCAACTTAGCACTCTCTTAGCATTACAGCTACATCTGACTCTTACAGACAGTTCATGAAAAAGGTTTTCTTTATTTTATTTTTATTTTTTGAGAAATGAAATTGTGAGGATTTACCAGCTCAAGCAAAAGTATTCAGCTTTCTTTACAGCCACACCTTGATCTTTCTTCATGTGAGTTTGGATAAGCTAGCAGCAAATTGGAACTCTGTTCAGCTATCGTTACAAAAAGTAAGGGACGCATATAGTGGAAGAACTGTAACAGGTATGTCTTCAGCAAGAAACTCATAACATTGTTCATTGTCTCTCCCTGTTCCACACTCTGTTCCTTTTTAGATTTTGACATATGGATCCTCTATAAGTGTTTGATTGGCAATGTCTGCATCTATTTCTAGGTTTCCTCATCGCACTAATGAGTATAATCTGTATGTTCTGGTACTCTGTTGGTGAAGCACGCTGTGAAAGCCATCCTTTGGAATTGTATTATACCAGTTAAATACATTAACAGAAATATCCTTGAACAACTTGAGTTAATTCCACTAAACTGTGAACATAAGCGTTTAGAAATAACACTAACATTAACCTAACATGGAACAGAGGTAGCTCACTCCTACCTCCAGTGCTGTCTGAGAAACTCCACACATTATTTAGGGGGACAGGCTACCCCCACGGTGTTTGTTTCTATGCCATGGAGTGTGGGATGCTCAAGGCCTGTTTTTTTATGCAGCATACAAGGGATATGGGGAGCTAGCAGAACCAGCAGATCATGAAGGGATATAAGCTGAATGTTATAAAACGTTTTACTTTAAAAAAAAAAAAAAACACAAGGTTAACTGATTTGCCTTATAATAATTTCAGTCAGTGGATCCTGAAGCTAATGCTACACTGTTGGGTCCCATTATGTTTCCTTGACCCACAGTTTTCTTGAACCCAGTATGTTAAACCCCATAGGATTGCACATCTGCAATACGGGGAGGTGTTAAATACACATAATGTAATTCTAATTTCTTGGCAAAATGGACAATATGGCATAATGTGGTACAGATTCTGTTGTAAGTGAACCACATAGCTTTGCACAAAGCTATGTCCCTATGCCCCTCTATGTAGAGGAGTGGGTTACAGTCACAATTGTGCATCCCAGTCAGAGGCTAATTCAATTCCAGCGCCTACTGGCCTCCTTGTCCTTCAGCAAGACACTGAATCCCACACTGCTCTGATGTACTGGTTGGCAGGGCTGTAGAACGTACCTCTGAGCCCTATACACAAACCATGTCTGTGAGGGCCCCCTTCCTTTTTTATATTTCTTATGCATCTGGCTTTCTAGGGCTCCTACTACCATTGTCACGCTTTTCCCCCTACTTTAACACCCCTGCTGGTTGATGCCTTGCATGGCAGCCTTTTGCCATTGGTGTGTGCGTGTTAAAAGGCGCCATGTAAAGCTATAACATGTCGAGTGCTTTGATTGTTCTGTTAAGTAGAAAAAGTGCCATGTAAATGCAGTCCAGTTCATATACCATGTGTTTGCATAATGTTTATTTAACTGTATGAGTTGTGTGAGCATACTTTGCATCATTGTCACCTTTGACCTTGATTTTGCCCTTGGCTGCTGATAGTTCATGATTGACACACCAGCATTCTAGAGCTCATGGATGTTCTGGCTGTTCTGTTTCATATGTTTTGACTCCCACGTAAGGTTCACATTAAGCTAAAGATGTAGGTTGCCCTTACCCCTTTCGTCAAATGTACCAGTAAGGGTGATTAGGAGCACAGTGATTCCCTTTTAGACACATGACTGTTGGTGATGACATGACCATGACAAATTTAGTTTTTTAAATGTGAAGATGTAGAATGTACATGCAAATATGTTATGTTTTAAAAAGTAAAAAAACGTAATTCCTCCATTCCTTCCTCCAGGTGTTAGTAGAAGCACATGCTTATGTGCTTATTTAGCTCAGTCAAAACCATGGTCTTGTATGTATGTAAATCTGAAGTATACCAATGCATAATCACATTTGTATTAAAATAATTACACATGGGATTACCCTGTTTCATGCAGTAATCATTTAACCATATTTTTGGGTTTCCAGAGTCTGTCCAAAAACAAAATGATCCAAGACGTTATATCAAATATCTTGAAGTTCCATGACTATCTACTAAAAAGAACCGGTAAGAGACTAATTAGCCTTGAATAAAACGTAACGGTGTTGGACATGGTTGTGCTCAACTCGAGTGCTCAGATGAATACAAATAATCTCACTTACCATGTGAGATATGTTATCAAGATTATCCATAATGTACAAAATAAAAAGGAGAATAATTACTGCAGGTTTTTGCAATTTGACTTTCTGATGCTAAAGATATAATATTTTAATAATGCCTAGATCATCGGGTCCGAGACTACCCTTTGATGCAGAGCCCCATCCAGATGACCCTTCTCTTACTGGGATATGTGTTCATGGTGCTATATGCTGGGCCACGCTTTATGGCAAACCGTAAGCCTTTCCATCTCAACACAGCCATGATTGTGTATAACTTCAGCATGGTGGCCTTCAATGCTTTCATTGTTTATGAGGTGAGTGCTTGAATAATTACTTTGCAGAGGAACATGCAGCACTGTGCAAAAGTCATTGGGCCCCACTTGTTTCAGCAGTGACTGTGTATGGTTATTTATTTCTGAGGCTCAAGACTATTAGGTAGTACCATATATAGAATTTATCGAAATCTGTCTGTAGATCATGAGCATCATGAGCCCATCAATTCAGACAGTATGCTAAAACAAACGGATGTCGATCAGAGGGCTGCAGCGTTTTTTTGAGTATGTGAAGGTGCTCTTTGGTTAACTCGGTTTAAAGTGAATAAAGAATATCCAAGGCACTCTTCGTCTTCCATAAAAAGCTTTTAATAAAAGTGAGCTAGTTTATTTTGAATATCGAAAAAGCCAACATGTTTCTAAACAAGAGCGCCTCAGAAATAAGTACATTGTCATACTTATGGCAAAGTTTACATTGTTAAAGAAAGTGGCTGTGGGAGAGCAAGACTTTTGCACAGTACTGTATATCCTTTTTTTGGACTTGCTTGCATTTATCTTCATTTTGTGGATTTTGTAAAAAGGTCTCATGCTTCCTTCCATCATGTAGTTCTTGATGTCTGGCTGGGGAACTACGTATACCTGGAGATGTGATCTCTGTGATATGTCTAGCAGTCCTCAAGCCCTAAGAGTAAGTAGGACGTTTTATGCTAAATGATGGTTGCCATTGTCTGTGAGGATTCTCATTCATCCAGGTCATGTTAGTCAAAAGAGCTAAGTTATAAGCAACTGGACTACTGAAAGAATTCCAGTTGCTTATAACTTGGCTTCTTTGACAATGGTCGCCATTGATAACTTTTTAGCCAAACACTGATTTGAACAGTATAGCTAAGTACTTGAACTTTGAACTCTCTTGTACCCAGCTGTTGAGCTATAGGACACATGCATAAGTCCAGTTCTGTTGTATGCAGTTTGTTGGTCACCTTTTGTCAAAGGACATTTGGCCTTGAAATTCTTGGAGAACAAGTTTCAGTATCTCTGGCATCAACAGGGAACATTCAGATGCTGCAATGGCATCTGAGGTACAAAAAGAGGAGGAGCAACTAGCCATTGTCACTTATTGTACACTTCTAACTAATTATTATTAATTACATTTCATTCAGCTTCTTGAATTTTGCTTCTGGTTTTTCATGTTTTATGGTGTCTTACGTGATGGCATTTAAAACATTGAGATATAGATTTCTGCAGTTAATTAGTAAAGAAATTTGTCAAAAACATGCAAACAAGTAATTAAACAAAGTAAAAATGTCTCAAAAGGGAACAAACAAAAGATTAAAACAGAAAACTTTAAAACAGTAAACCACAAACCAATTTACAGACTAAACTAACTATCAAAACACAGGCAGACATATAACTTAAAAACAGAGAATAATCAGTCTTGGCGAGAGTGAAGGTACAGGTGTCAGACAAGAGACCGCAATAATCGGAATCTATAAAAGCTAGGAGTGGAAACAACAGGAATGTGAGGCAGGAAAACAAAAACAGATGCACACGTGCAAAGAACAGGAAGTGACAAATGAGGAAACAATGGTAAACCGCATACTTCAAGGTAAAAGTGACACACCTGATACACCGTAAGAAAGGTGTGTGTTCTTTCTAAGAGTATAAAGGCAGTCACTAAACATCTTCTATTTTCAATCACATATGTTGGAGAAAACAAATGAATTGAAAAGTTGTACTAGAGTCAAAAGAGCTAAGTTGTGTCTTCTTTTGGATGAAAGGTGAAATCTCTTCAAGCTCCACAAAAAAATCCAGTTGCTTACAACTTAGCTCCTTTGACTACCATGACCTGGATGAATAAAAATCCTCACAGACAAGTTCTACCAGACAGTTTCAATCAACTATAATCACTTCATCACTCACATAATTATTACGAGATGACTATTTCAGTCTTGCAATAGAGGTGCTCCCTACCTCCTCAATGACCAACATGTGCAATTCTTGGAAACGAGCTACAGCAGTTTCAACGAAAATGATTCATGGCCATTGTGAGTTTAGTTCCTCACATATGGCATTTTTGTTCTACATGCCCCTGTTAAAAAGGTGTCTTCATCCCATTCCATAACATTGCACGACATAACAAAGTGTGTCTTTGAGTGTGTCTTTGTGCCTGTGTGGTTATACCATATTTCCCATCAGATGTCTGACTGGTCTTGTTTTCTTTCTAGATGATTCGAGCGGCATGGATGTTTTACTTTTCAAAATACATTGAGCTGCTGGACACAGTAAGTGACCTCTTCATAACTTCTTTTTTAAATATCTAGCGCGATGTCAGAGATGCTCTATTAGGCTAAATATTTGCCTTTTGTCCTTATTCTCTTTACTGGGTTTGCAGTATTTTTATATTATTTTACATATTTAGAATGTTTTTGTCACATTCTGCGAAATATCTCCTTATAATCTGCCAGCTGCAGTATGCACCAAAAGCTAAAATCAGTCCTGTTTGCAGTTACTGGAAATGTGTACACTAGTCTGAACACACACACACACACACACACACACACAGTATGTGGATGTTTGAATTCACGAAGATCATATAAATATCTTTTGTGTCCAACAGGCCTTCTTTGTGTTGCGGAAAAAACATAGCCAAATCACATTTCTACACATTTTCCACCACTCCTTCATGCCATGGACCTGGTGGTGGGGCATCACACTAACACCTGGTGGGTATTCAAGAACAACTTTGATGATTACAGAACATTTACACAAAGTGTAGAAATTTGGTCTGTAATGTCAACTATAATGTATTAATCATCATGTGTTAAACTCATACAGTTCTCTGGAATGCCAGTCAGATCTTTAAATGTATCAACTGTCAGGGAATTAGTTGGAACAAGGCCGCTGACTTGTGTGGCAGAACTGATACGCAGAGCGCGTATTGTTAAATGGATGGGTTATAAAATCATCTGTTTAGCTGATGTTAGATTCTAGTAAACTAACATGCCTCATCCAATTACAATTCAGCTGCTGCAGAGTGCAGACTTGATTTCTTGCTAATCTAGTCAGAATTGTGTGTATTTTAAAATAATAAAGTATATTTAATGTAGGACATTGTGATTGTTGACCTTTAATGTTTTTATTTTCAATATAATGGCCCACTGACTGTAATCTATGATGATTTACATTTGATTGGAGCATCTCTGCTTGGTTATTACATACACTAGATAGATTTGTCCATGAGATGAGGTAGAAATCTAGGAATTAAAATTGTGTGAATATGTACTTCCAGCACATTAAAAAAACTCGTATTGATGTTCAGTACTCAACTTTGTACTATTTGCTGTACATTTAAAGTTATACATGTGTGTTTATTATTACTTGTATGCTTTATTAGTTGAGCTAACTTTCGAATAAGCAGGAGAATGATCCTGGTGTCGCTTGTCTTTTAGTTGGAGGGATGGGTTCATTTCACGCCATGGTGAATGCTGTTGTCCACGTCATCATGTATACCTATTATGGATTGTCTGCTGCTGGGCCTCGGTTTCAGCGGTACCTTTGGTGGAAGAAATACATGACTGCCATTCAACTGGTAGGTATCAAATAAGCCATGAGACCATGAATTGTGGTACACATTTAGTTTGAATGCTTCATTTTGTAATTTTAAATGTTCATCTGTTCTTTATTCTTCCCTTTTCTCCTCCTTAGACCCAGTTTGTCTTGGTTTCGGTCCACATATCCCAGTACTATTTCATGGAGAAGTGTGACTACCAAGTCCCTGTTTTCATCCATCTCATTTGGATCTATGGTACCTTCTTCTTCGTTCTTTTCTCTAACTTCTGGTTCAAGGCCTATATTAAGGGCCAGAGACTCCCTGTTCCCAGTGAAGAGAAGCACAAGGCGAATGGCACTGCAAATGGTGGAGAAGCAATTGCCCCTGTTACTGCTAAGCAACTAGAAAATGGTACCACACACCAACTCAACGGCTTAAATGGATTTGCCCACCAAGGGAAAGTGAAGGAAGTGTAAAGTCTGAGAAGTTTAAAATGGACTTGATGAAGCAGCAAGGCTCACAATAGCCCAAGTCTTATTTCTGAATTTGTGTCAGAGTTGTTCTTTTTTACATGCACCTTATGTATCAGAGATGAAATGACAAAATGGTTTAGTTTCTTCCTGTTCCACTCTGTGTATTTATTAATAGGGCTGAGGCCATTGACACTTTTCATGTCATTTATGAATCTTTGAATGAATGAATTTATGAATGAAAAACAAATGTTTGTATTGTTCTACCAAAAGGTTTGTATAGGTTTGTTATTAAAAGTTTGTTTGTTTAAAAAACTAAAGTACTGTATTTGAATGATGTTTACTTTGGACATACCACTAATACATTATAAACTTGATTTTGTTTTTGCTTACTTACACACAACACTAAATATTAACCTCAGGCAAATCCATGAAAATCTTTATACTGCTTTTCATACTCCAATAACCCTCTTGACTGTGGCAGCATTAAGCATTGCTGGCATACTGTGATGTGTGCTGGTAAGAAAATTTGTCCAACTTTAACATCACATGACATAAGAACTCTGTGGATCTAAGATGCCAGTGGTTGGCCATGAGCTGTAGGTTCTCTCATCTAGTGCATACATTTTTTTTGCAGCGTTTATTTTTCAACTCTCTCTCTATACTCATTGTGAAGAGGCAAGGTGAGTAGGAGAGTGGTAGAAAAGATGGCAGTTTAGACAGACAGCCTCTTTCTATTATCACTTACAACTGAAGCAGCTGACATGATCTCGTGGATCTTTCCCTGACCTTGTCATTGTTAGACTTTATTGCCTTTAGCTGCCATCATTGTTTGGGTTAAACTGCAGTGATTGGTTGAATGCAGAGATGCATTTTTTTGTGTGTGTACTGTCAGCTTTGGTGTGCTGTGTAATCACAATGACAAATGGGAATCACTTTAAAACTATATGCTGATATCATACATGGGTATGGATATGGAAGTGGAGTGAGATGACTTCACATACAGAAATCCTGTTTCCCCAGTAAAGATTATGTTCCATTTAGCTGACACTCTTTTCCAGAGTGACTCACTGTGACTTACGTATAGGGACTGTCCCCTGGAACAATGTGGGCTGGGTCCCTTGCTGAAGGGCACCCAAGGTATGGATGACAGCATTGACTGCTCACTCCCCCTTAAACATTAGGCCACAGGTATGTCCGCCCTGTAAACCAGTTCTCTCTACCTCTGTCTCCTGGCAACACCCAATCACCTGCAGTTCTCAAACATGACAAAACATCAGTCGTATTAATGTGTATTCAACATATTGGTGAAACTGGGAAATGGCAGGTGAAGCCGTATCAAGGTGTATTTATTACAATTTAGGGTTTTCACCTAGGTTTAGCATTCCCAAGTAGTGTACCTTGTAGAGTGACAAAATTTGACATGTATTTTCAAAGTGAAGTCAACTCACAATTAAATTACTCACACACCCTAAAGCCCCCTCCCCCTCTCTACCTCTTGGCAACACATAAGCAGCTAGAGGTATCACATTTGAGAAAGCAGTTTTTGTATAACCCATAGCAGTGCATGTGTCCCATGTTAATATTTTATTAGAATAGACATGCAGACAAAGATTCATTCATGTAATTGACCAGTGGATTTTCAGTAAAACGGTGAGGGAAAAAAACTGAAATGTCAGACTAGCCAGTGCAGACTGAGAGTAGTCTCCTTTTCTCTTCTAGGTATAATAATTGTATGCTGCCACCTAGTGGGAGCAAGCAAGCAATTGTTCTTTTAAAAGGTGCTTGTTATTTTATTACCTCACATCATACCTCAAATTACCTTTTCTCCAGCTTCCTAAGTTTACATCAAGCAAGTTCATTATTTGGTGGATGCTGGGCTGATGTAATAGTTAAGTTGTTTGAAGTAAGGAGCAGGGCCGTGGCTAGAAATTGTGGGCCCCCTGAGAGTTGGTACATAAAACAGTTTAGCTGTAAGCATCAGTAAAAGGCTTAGCTTTGAGTCTAGATTTAAAACTAGATACTATGGGAGCATTTTTTTTAAATATCAGATGGAAGTTTGTTCTAGAGCTTAATTACAGGTTGAATTAAAAGATTCCTTTCTTGTGATCTATGTGGCTATGTAGCTTATTGAGTGTAGCCAATTCAGTTTCTAGTGATGATTTGGACTGAATATAAACTGAATGATTTTGTAAAGTAAACAGGCAAACAGTTTCTCAATTTATTCAGTGTTGAGGACCTCACTTCCTCCATCCTACTTTATCATACCATAATTACTAAGCAACCAACATCTTTAGACTTTGCTTTACAGTTGAACCAAGTAAACCAAGTTTCTATAGCCAGACCAATGAAATATTTTAAAGACCGAAAGACTGAATGGGAGTATATCACAGCACAAACATTGGAAACACAGCACTGTTTAAGCAAATGGGCCCTACTGAGATTTATTTTTGAAGGTTTAAATGGTTGGATTTGTCAAGTGTGAAACAACTGCTCCTACTATTATGAGCATAGATTTGATCCTGTATGTTAGACTCTGTTTCAGTTTGTATTTTGTGACTGCAGTTACTACCCACCTAGTATCTTCTGTGTGTTGCTTTAAGATTTCTCAACCATTTCCTGTGTGTTCTGCCCTCCAGGCTTTCATTGTTGATTCTGTGTTGTGTTGGCAGTGGCACCCTGAAATTCAAGTAAACTGCCTTTCGCCTTACCTCTTTGTGTCTTTAGTCTGGTTGTCCAGACACACCCACGCAAGGTTGTTATTACTAATGTCAACTAGTGGCTTTAGGCGTCCATATAAAAGTTGGTACTGAATTAAAAGAACTTTAAAGAAGGCACTGTTGACATATTATGTTGAGACATCCTGGATGTTAGATTAATTTGGACCTCTCACATCTAACCCTTTTATCTTTTAGTCCAAGTAAATGTTTATACCAAATGTGAGGAACTTTGGCACTTGCAAGGCATTCCTGAGGCACCATTTTCATGAATGAAACATGTCGTCACGTTGATCTTGAACTTTGACCTTTGACATACAAAATCAAGTAATCTCATCTCTGAGTTTAAAAACATTCTTACCATATGTGAAATGTATGTACAGACAACACAAAGAACACAATGCCTCCAACCATGGCTAACCCCAGCACGGAGGCATAAAAATAAAAATGATTACTGGTGTATGGTTAGAAGAATATTTGTGAATGCAAATTCTTGTTTTTTAGCAATAAGAGATTTTTTTGTCGGCAGCTCAGCCTGGATCTTCCTGAAGCAGAGTATCATGCCCTGTAATAGCTTTCTCTAAAAAAACAGAAATGTGGTTGGAAAACACCAAATGTTTTGTGTGTGCTACATTTTTTTCAATTCTTTGCCCACATCTAGTTTGTCAAACTTGTCTTTAATTTTGGGTGTGCGACAGCGTTTATGTATGCATGTCCATCTGATTACGATGATTAGGTGACTGTAAACAAGCTTGAGTTTGAGCATTGGATGACACTGTAAATTAAGTGGGAAACCAGAGCCCCTGTGTTTAAAGATGCATGATCAATCTTGTGAGGGCTGTAAGCGTGTAGTTGGTGTGCCGGTGTCAGTGAGAGTGGTGTGTGTAGACAACTCCAGAGTTTGGAGTTGGAGTCGCGGCCGTCTCAGACTTTTCCACCTGTGCTTTCCGCGGTGTCCATAGGTGTGCGTCTGTCTGTGCGTGTGGAACCCGGGCAGGTGGGGGTTCCACCTGCTGGATGAACGCAGTCAGTATTGGAGAGTACCATGGCCTGCGGGTGGGCGCTGCCCTGCTCAGCATTGTGGCAGGGTGCATCATCATTGGAGTATCTAAAGACTGCGATGCCGATGCCGTAGGGGGCATCTTCCTGGGAGCAGGTGGCCTGGGTGAGTTCAGCAGTTTTCACCTCTGAAAAAGAAAAATGCACAGCCTTGTTGAGCCATCTGCACTGTGTTGCTCGTGAACGTACGGCAAGTTAATTCCAGTCTCCACCATGTCTGAAACAAAAAACCTTTAACAAAACTCTGTCGTTTTTTGGGGGAAGGTGACAGCTGTGGTTATGTATAAAAATATTCTTTCACGTAAAAGATAACTTTAAGAAATTACTAGAAGTACTATACCGGGGAGAGAGTTGAATTTCTCTTGTAGCCATGGCTATTTTCCATGAGATTCCAGACGTCAGGGGAGCACACGATCCAATCCTGTAATCTAAGCTCCGAGGAGGACCGAGGCAGTGATCCCAGGCAGATTGTATGATAAGACTCGGCAAAAGGTTCTGTGTGGACACTGAAGACTACTAATGAAATAGTGTCAGTCATTTCACTGGACAGAAATACGATAAGTGTCTACTCTCAAGAAGAGGAAGCAAGGAAGCAAAAGGTAATATCAGCACTATAAACAGTGTGGAAAGTGTGGTGTCATACACTTTCAATTATGTAGATCGCTGAAGGTGTGTAAGGATATCAAGACAAGCACAGTTTTTTTTGTGCAACTTCATATAGCTGGTAAGCTATGGCAGCCTGAGAACTATCAATAGCAACACGATACAGCGGAACTTACAACAACTAATTTTGGACAATTATACCTGCCAACCACTTTCGATGGCCACCAGTATAACCCTTTGGGGAAATAAAAACTATGACTTGACAGTATGCTGCCCCAAAGCCTAGAGTACATTGCATTAATGTGGCATTATATTAATCACATTTATACACATGTCCAGATTCCCCGTTGGTCTTTGTTCATGTGTCAAGCCAATAGTTTTTTTTTTGAAGCAAAAACAGCAAAATAAATGTATTGAAAGCATTGAAACTGGAGATACAGTACAAACAGATACAGTCACAAAAGTGAGTACACCCCTAACAGTTTTGTACTTTTTTATTATATCTTTCCATGGGAGAAGTCTAAAGATATAACACTTGTACAATGTAAAGTAGGCAGTGTACAGCTTACACCTACTTTACATTGTATCAAAGTGTTATATCTTCAGACGTCTCACATGGAAAGATAATAAAATAATGTACAAAAATGTGAGGGGTGTACTCACTTTTGTGACATACTGTATTTTATAACGTCTAACACATAAGAAAGTGGGTAACTCTGTAGCTTTAGCATACAGCATGTGTTTCATGGAAGGTGGGGCTTACTGGTGTTGCAACCAATCAAAAGAGTGCAGCCCAATCAAAGATCAAGGGCTTTTTATATGCTGCTGTTTGTGTTGTACAAATAAAATAAATTCATGTGTTTAGATTTAGTTGGTTTGCAGTGCAGCTTTTTTCTTGTAAATCACACATAGTGGTGACTCTCATATATGCAATAATAGCTAAATGCATTTCCCAGGGAACCCTTTTTAATATTTATTTTATTCATTGTGTACCTTGTGGGTAATACCATAAAGGTTTGTCTAGGCATCTCAGGGCTCTAACCATACAGACAGTGACAGTGCACTGTCACTGGTAGTGGTTAATTTTAGGTGTGGTTAAGCAGCTTGTCCAGTCACTTCTTAGTTAGTCAACATTTAAAAACACAGCCAGTAGCAGAACTAGACTTTTACACATGGAGTGGCCAGACGGTGGCCTAGGTTAGGAGTCTGCAGACTATGACAAATAATGTGTTTGTTTAACAATTAATTGTAATGTAAGTTGGTATACAAAATACATCATTAGCCTTACCTTCAGATGTAACATATTATGGGGTGTAGCATTGCTTGTGGGTTAGTTATCATACTGTAGTGAAGTTACACTGCAGAAAAACTATAGATGGGCAAAGGACAAAAAAAAACTGAAAAATACATGGCACACAAAGCATGGCAACAACAAAACCACAAGTAACACCAGTGTGATACTTAAATAAAAACTCCAACATGCAAATATTTAGTGCAACATGCAAACTTTTGCAACATGGTAAACAATTTGTAGAAAAAAAAACCAGGGGCAACAAAAGTAGCTATAACGTGGGAGGGACACACTGGTGAGGGGTCTGGTGGTCTTCCCTCAGAAACGTTTTAACATCTTAGATGCCATTTTCTACATTTTGGTGAATTTTAACAGGTTGCTTCAGTGACTAATTCAGAGACAGATTTAGTAGTAGGTACTCTAACTCACTGCCATGGCGATGACATAACATCATTTTGACCTAGTTTACCAACAAAGTATTATTGCATTTTATTATTATTATTTTTTAATGATTTAGTGACAGTAACACAACATGTCATTGTGTCAAGCTGATACATGTTTAAAAAAACAACAATAGCCATAACTTCACACATTGAACATGTGCCATTTTCTTTGCTGCTAAAAGTGACTTTTACTTTTGAGTTGAGTTGAAAGAAGAAGAGGCGCAAATCCAAAAAATAATAAACACAGAGGCTAGACAAGCATAATAAATATTTAAGAAGAGGTGGTCTGCACACTGTTTTGCTCCAAAAAAAGATTTTATTATAAAGCAACAAACCCCTCTGGATATTAATTAGGCCTTGTTTCTTTGTAATAAAATCTTTTTTGGAGTAAAACAATGTGCAGACCACCGCTTCTAAAATGCATTTTACTAAGGCACTCAACACTGAAGCACTGAACTTTAAATAACAAATAATAAACATTTTGAATGTAATTGTTTTTATTCTGGTTGATAATAACAAAACAATACTAGGCATAGCCAACACTACTCAGAGTAGGTTCCTCTAGATAAAAAACAGAACATGTGAAGATGTGAAAACTGCTGAACGTACCCAGACCACCTCCTCCCAGGAGCATTCCTCCTGCAGTATTGGCATCACAGTCATGTGCTCTTTTTCAGACCCAAAAAAGTGGTCTGGCTGGGATTTCCAAATTGTCCTGGATTTCACTCCGTCAAAGTTGACATCTGCTGCATGCGTATTTATACAAATTCTGCCGCCGTGCATGTCACTTAATCACAGTTACTTACTGTATATAAACAGCTGGGCTTCCATCCAACTCTCTATTGCACATTTTGGTATGCTACGTTAGCACGCTAGTCTGAAGAAAACAACTTGGATTTCTCCTCAGACTAGCCTCTGAAACATTACTTAGATAACTGCCATTTCCACTGTCAGAACTTCCAGGGAATGTTTCGGCCCTTTCATGGTTTGCGCGTCTCCATACCTCGGGACAACCCAAAAGGCACTGTCTAGAAACTTTTAGCGGGACCAACAGAGTTGAACAACAGCCGAAAGCAAATACCAATAACAAATCAGCTCCGAATTGAGCACAAGCCACAAGCCGGTGGAACTTTTTGGGGCCAGATGTAATACACACCCTAGGGAGGTACAACATTAGCCTGGTAAACCAGCCCCTCGTACTTTACTTCGTTTTGTACAGAGGGTCTGGCACAGGTCATTGAAATGGCTGTCTGTAGGCAGAATCCTTCCTAGCCAATCAGCAGATGGAGGGAGTGTTCGAGAGAATGATGTTGATTATGTGCGCTACATTTCACTTGTAGTGTAATGGCAGTCATCGTGACATCGTGGCCCTACTTCCCACAGAATTTGGGAAAAGTTTAATCTTCCAGATTGCTCCATCAGTTGTTAGTCTGTTAGTTTCTGGAAAGCTGCATAACTTCCTTCACAATCCAGCGCATTGCATACATCACGATTAGATGTTAACGATTGGGTAAAGGCAGATCCAATCGTTTTAAATTTCAGCAGAGCCCACACCTCCGGGAAGAAAAATGTTTCTCAATACATTACAGCCAGACCCTCAGTACAAAACGAAGTGAAGTATGAGGGGCTGGTTTACCAGGCTAGTGCAACGTTGGCTCTGTGAAAGTTCTGGGAGATTGTCCTTTCTGTCCAGCCCACTGTGCTAACCACACTGTCCAACACACATGTGCTAACCATTTTAAAAGGGGCAAAATAATTCCCTGAAGTTTTTATAGTAGAAACAGCACTATATTTGTCATTTCTCAACAGATTTTGCCAACTGTCTTAAATGTCCCACTTCTCCACATCATTATTTAACTGCGAAATCAAAGAATTTGGCACCTGGCTCCATCCCAGAACGTTTCATCAGACTTTGACATGAGATTTGGCCTTTAGCATTTCCATAGTGAGAGTTACAATTTTTGGGATTTGCCAGGACCTGTACATGAAAGTACCAACTGTATAACACATTACAAGACAGACAAAACAGGGGACATTTAAAATGATCAGTTTGATACTCTAAATGTTGTTCTTCATGGACTCAAATGGATTCATGCTAATGATATCATAGACCTAACATTAATTTAACCTAACCTAACATTTGAACATTGCATGTAAGTTGTGTCTCAACGGCTTTCTCCTGGTTGGGAATTTCACAAATCCACAAAGTGTCCACAAAAGCTTTTTTTAAATCAGATATTATGTTATGTTTTGCAACACTTCGACCATTTTTTATTTTGGGCTTTTCATGAAAACTTTTTTCTGCAAAGATAAGAAATTGTATCAAACTGATCATTTAACACACTGTTAATATGCTCATTGTATAAACTAAGGCTGTCCAAACAATTTTAAGCATTTCTTGGATCAAGCTCTTACAGTGTTACACACTCCCACAGTGTGGCCTCCAGTGGTGCTTTTTATCCAGAACTTGTGTGCATTGGAACAGTTAAGAAGAATTGGCTTAAACTGGTGATCTGGTGGGCTCTAGGAGATTTTATGCAGCCAAAATCTAAAACCCAAACCAGTCGTCTAACACACACTAGCCTACGGTTTGTCCTAACCAACAGTCAAACCAAGTCCGTAAAAGGCTCAGGCATCTAATTTATTTGGGACCCTGCTTTTATTGAAAGTGTTATGGTGCTTTGTTTCTTGTGCGCATTACAAGTCAGAAGTAGGGTCCTTTTCCATTAGCTGCTCTGAAAATGCTGCAGTTTCAATTTATACCTTCTTGCTGCATTTTGTCATCAGCAAGTGTTTTAATCGGCACCATGATGGTTTCTGAACAACAGTAGCAAATACTGACAGAGCTGCCATGCCTTTTGGACACAGTAGGTTGGTGCATCAACCAAAGATGTGTTGTACCACTCTCTATTGATGCTCAATGATTAAAACAGTTCTAAAAGTGTCTTTCTGCTTTTCAGGTCTGCTTATTTCTGTTTACCCGTTCATAAAAGCTTGGTTTAACTTTCACCACATCCTTCCCACTGTTGGTAAGATTTGTCTCATGAATACAAATGTACCTGCTTTGCAGTATTCCCCCTATAAGCATTCGACTGCGGTTCACGGCCTTATGAAAATTGGCAATGGTGTTGCAGAAATTGCACTTATCATTATTCAAACCATAGTACAAAAACATAACATTGGGAAGATGAGGACCTTACAGTGTAAAGGGACCATATCATGAAAAAAAAAAACTTTTTTGTAGTGTCTGGAATGTTTGTTTCAGGTAGTGAAAGCTGAAATCCGACCACCAAGGTTTTGTTCTGCAGCTTCTTTGTAAATGTAAACAGCTCCCGTCAGACTCTTAAGTGGTCGGTTTAGTTTTCTTGTTCTCCAATGGCATCATTAGCGAACAATTGGAACTACTAACATCCCAACCTAAGTGTGTGCCACAGCAGCAATGGAGGAGATGGTAAGCCTTAACGAATAAAGAGTTATATTGTGTTTTTAGACATACACTTAGTGCTGTCAAGAAGAGGGGTGGCTACAAACAAAAGCTCATTCACATATCCGGGAAATGGTCCTCAAACAGAGCTCTTTGCCCCCAGTGGGGTCAGACAAGGATTGACAGATAGCTGCAGACTTCCATCCATTTGATATGTTGGTCCCAAAAATGTCACAATCACTTCAGGAAACACTAAAGAACATGATAATTATGCAAATAGAATCACCTGGGACGTTTAATGAGGGGAAATACTGCTCTGCATGAACTAAAAAAAATACACACTTTGTCCACATGTGTGCATCAAGTTTAACCATCAAATTATTGGTTTATAAGTAATACTACAATACAATCTCATATCACCAGGCAACTTCAGAGTGCACCCAATGCCTTCACACCCAAGCTTTGAACAAGCAGTGGACACCATCAGACGAGAAGGTGGGTAGTCTTTTGGTAATATACTAATGACTTGGCTTTACGTAGTAAACGGTTACACGAGTGTTTGTGTGAGACCGAAGTACACAGCTCCTCCTATGCACACACATACACACACACACCCTATACTTTTACATGTTTTACACAATGCAGCCTTGTAATGGAGTGCCATCACTACAGTTGAGGATGTCCTCTGTTTGCCATTCCAACGACCCTGGCTCTTTGGTGTTGCAGTCAGAGTGCATGTTTGGTACCCCGAGACCTAGGTTCAAATCCGGGTGGGGTGACTTCTCTAACCCTATGCTACATATGGTAGCAGAAGTAGGATGGCTTGCTGTGAGGCCATCAGAGGTGCGCCTGCCCCCAGGTTAGGTTGAGCCCGGTGTGATGGACCCCAGTGTTGGTTTAAGCATGAGTATATGGGTAGTATGGTAGAAGATGCGTGAGGGACACCTGAGTGTGTCTGAAGTGCATGGGTGCACTTCCCAAAGGGTAAGGCAGTGTGATGGAGTACCATCACTATGGTTGAGGATGTGCCCTGCCTGCCATTCCAATGAGCCTAGCTCTTTGGCTTAGACAGCTTATACATCCATAGGTCTCATGAACAAGACCCAATGTGTGAAAAGTAGTGAGTAACCCCATCAGGAAGACCTACTTCGTTTTATCTGTTTTCTTTTTAACCGTGTTCTCCCCCCACAGGTACACAAAGCCAGTTAAACCTGGAACGCTCCAAGAGCAGGATAGGGGGAGAACCTTCTGCATTTGCAGAGGCCGTACCTGAAGATGGGTAAGACAACAGCACATTTGCAAAATTATTGTAATAAATAGTAAACAGTAAAATGAATGCCATCATGTTCTATTACATAACAAAAAATCTATTTTATACTTAATTGATTTCTTAATAGAAACAATTCTTAATATTTACAAGCTGCAAGAAAGGCACTCTTTTTGAGTAATTGTACTAACAATACCAAAGAAAAACTCCTCTCAAACAAATTTCAGTTGGTTTGCACTGAGCATTTACCAAAACTATCTGCTGCTAATATCTTTGTTGTCACAGACAATTTCACAGACATTACCAATAGTATACACAAATAACAATGAATAGGATAAATAGTAATAATAGTTTCTATAAAGTAAATATAATGTTTAGATGTAGTCCAGATACTAAACACATATTAATGTCTGTTACAAAAGACCAAGAGGGGGACACAGAACAAGAAAGTGAGTGACATTACCGTAAAAATGTCTTTTTTCAGACCATCTTCAGATGTCCCAGATATCTTGGCTAAAGGGAAGATTTAAGCCGCCTGTCTGATCCAGATTACCATTTTTGATTCCAGTGGCACACATTCTCCGTTTTACAACTCAGAACTCAAGTTTAGGAGCCTTGTATCATTTTTTTGCTTGTGTTTGTCTTGCAACACCTATGAAGTAACTCAAGCAAAGCAATGCAATGCAAGCAGATACATACTTATTAAAAAAAGATGTTTCAAAAATCATTTGTTGTGAACCTTTGTACATGCACATGCTTAAAAAGCATATTAAGATATAAAGAAGAAGATGGTGGATGGCTGATTTAATAACAGATTCACCTGAAGAGAACAACTATAAGGTTTGCCAAGTATGTGTGTGTGTGTGTGTGTGTGTGTGTGTGTGTGTGTGTGTGTGTGTGTGTGTGTGTGTGTGTGTGTGTATGTGTGTGTGTGTGTGTGTGTGTGTGAGAGAGAGAGAGACAAAGAGAGAGAGAGAGACAGAGACAGAGAGCAGGAGATAGGCTCCAGGCGGTTAGCTGCCACACATAAACATATTTCGGAATTTCCAAAAACTAAAAGTGAAACGAACGTGGTGAATTCCTACTGTTACTGATTTGAGCACAGATTTGCCTTACAACCAAAATGTATCCTTAACCAGTCATAATGGTGGTAAATGAAAGTTGGTAAACCTAGACTGCAATTACGCACAATAAATTAGCACGCAACAGTGTTCAAGATAAGATACGTCAGATTAGTATCACAAATAAGCTGCACATTAATTGAGTGGAAGTTCTTAATGTGATTACATGTGGAGCCCATATGACAATGTGAGTGCAGTCTATCGCACTTATTACATTGTGGAAGCCTGTATTACGCAGGGAAATTTACTTTCCATACTTTACTTCACATATTTACTTTACTTTACAAAAACACTGTGTGATCACAAAAAAAATCTTTTAAATTCACTGCGCGGTTCGTAATTCCCTTTTTCTCACTAGCCTTAACATGTTTTACATTACAGACATAAATGTTATTCAAGTGTGTGTCAATTATGTCAATGTTGTTTTTGTCCCGAGGACAGTTCTGTGGAATGATGCGATTTCAATTGTTTGAATTGTTTAACTGATAAACAAACACATCACCACCACTTTCACCATTGGGACTACTGATGATGATGGTGGTGGTGATTTGACGATGTGTAAACTGTATGTCAGCACTCTTGAGAGTTTCAAATTCCTGCAGTACTCCAGTATGGCCACAAGGAAATATGCGAACATGAAGTAGGGACCTGATGTGGAGGTACGTACTCTCTCATGTCGAAAGTGTTTTGTTATAAATTTGCACTTTGACGTGGATTCAACTGTACAAACACTCTAGGATCAAACCTGTGGGTACAAACGTTTTCTAAATGAGGCCCCTTAAGACGTAGGCTACTATAGAGACTTTCTATGTTAAGTCCTGAAGTTGAATGAGATGTTATAGGAAGAGATTTTCATCGACCTTTAATTACAGAAGTAAATCCTAACTATGAGCTGGGAAGTTTCTGTCATAGGGCCCCTGACCTTTGGTATATCCTGAGGTGCTTTGCAAATATGGTGGCATCTTTAGTTGATGGGATGCCAGAGGTGGCAATGTAGGCTGGAGAGGAGAGAGAAGGAAGCCCTCAGGCGACGTAGCCAAGAGGAGGCAGGCAACAGGTGACTCGAAGGAGAGTGTTGATGGACAGCTCTACATGCCTTGATGTGGTTGGTCAGTGACTTGTGAGGCTTCAAAGTCAATCTCCTGAAAATTCCCAGTGTGGTATGGCCATATAGACCAATCAGGTATCATGACTTTATGACCACCTGCCTAATACTGCGTTGGTCACCCTTTTGCTGCCAAAACAGCCCTGAACTGTTGAGGCATGGACTCCACGTCACGAGACCCCTGGAAGTGTTCTGTAGTATTTAGCACCAAGATGTTAGCAGCAGATCCATTAAAATCTTTTATGTTGCCAAGTGGGGCCTTCACTGGATTGGACCTGTCAGAAGTCATGCCACATGCCATAGATGCTCAATTGGATTGAAATCTGGGGAAATTGGAGGCCACGTCTGCACCTTAAACTCATCGTTTTGTTCCTCAAGCGATTCCTAAACCGTTTTTGCTTCATGGCAGGGTGCATTATCCTACTGAAAGAGGTCACAGCCGTCAGGGAATACCATTACCTTGAAACAGTATACGTGGTCACAATGCTTAGGTAGGTGGTATGTTTTACTTTTTCTGTTGTTACTCTGTGTAAGACATCCACACAGACTGTCGGATCTTTATAAACATTTGGTAGATACTAACATCTCTACTTTTTCATCCATTTCCACATATTTAACCGCTTACAAAGTAGAGAAAGTTAGCTATGCAACTGCATACTTTAGGCTGCCTATGCCTGTATGGCTAAAGTTATCATTTTACCTTCACCCTTTAGTTGGTTGCTGACACTATCAGGAATGTTTAATGTTTCCTGGAAGGATGATTTAATCCTCCTCTACTAACATTGTTTACTATTTTTTATATTACTATACAACTATTGGCTATACAACTACAATACAACTATACAACTTACTATACAACTATTGGCACCAAAAACTTTCTGACGCTCACCAGATTTCTTTTCTTTTCCCATATCACTTTAGGGGCTCCATGACATTCTGTTGGATCAAAATGACAAAGCTTTTCATAAATAAAATTATTTTTTTATATTTTTAAAAATCCTAACCTAATCCCAGGTTTATCTCTGCTAAGCAATAATCTAAGTACAAAATGTTGTAGATAATAAGGCAGTAAACATATGGGCTCAGTTTAAAAGACATTTGTGCAAGGAGCTTCTAGTCTTACCCATCTACAATCAAACCGTATGGTTACTCCCTCCTGCACAGACTCAGCATTTAATTTATGGTTCGACAAATGGATTCAAGCAGTCCATAACCTGTACATAGGGGATATATTTGTATGTTTCCTTCAACTGTCACGCCTATGATTTACCCATGAAAAATCGCCCTCACATTAGAAGCTTTGTGCAAAAGACATTCAGCTCATTTTCAGATAAAACAATGAAAGACACAGCAAGATTGTATCCTTAGCTGAATTCAACCTCTTAAGGACTGATATCACGGATTTATGAATTTATTAGGTCAAATTGCTTGTACACAATTCATAGTTGTTGACTAAACTATACGTTATTCATGCTGAGTGGTATTCCCATCTGTAAAACCACTGTTTCAAGTTAGAATAATTTCATTTATAGTTTTTTTTTAGCAAAAGCTCTTATGAAGGTAAGTCCAAAGATGTATTCTCACAAATGCTTTTGTAACAGCAAATTTAACTGATTTTCATCATCTATTTATTTGATGTCTCAATCACATGTAAGAAAACCTAACACAATGGACTCAAACACCACTTCTGAACCAAATGCTTCAGTCATTTAAGAACTGAGCAATTTGTAAACTATTCATGTTGGTTTTGGAAAGTGGCATAACCAAAATAAACATATTAAAGGGTCATAAAGGTCATAAACATGGTCCAAAGGTCACAGTCATGCTGCATGTCCCTGGTCTTTGTCCTAATTGCATACTTGTAGCCTATATTAGTGGTCTGGATCTCTCATAACATAATTGTTTTGTCTGTTTTCCAATAGGGACAAACCATAATGGCACAATGGCACAGGCCATAGGCCATGGATGGCGACATCTGCCAGCATGCCATTGGGGGCGGCTCATAAACAGCTTGCGCCAGGAGCAGTAGGAGGAGCTGCAACATCAAAAGTGCCCCCAGACACACACACATAGACACACAAAAACAGACACACAGACACACACACACAGACACACACACACGCACACACACACACACACACACACACACACACACACACACACACACACACACACACACACACACACACACACACACACATGCATGACATGCACAACGCAGACCACTGAAGCCACCAGGACAGCAACTGTGACACCACCCGTTCTTGAAAAGGTTATAGTTATAATGTTGACTATCGTCAGTGAAATTGACAATGCCCCAAATCCCCTAAATGTATGTGAATGTAACTTTGACAATCAAAATGTAATGTAATCGTTCAAGTTTCTGTACTGTGTTGTAACTAGAATCTCACCACAACACTGACGCAAAGCAGTCTTGACAGCTCTGTATTCAAATTCAGTTCACATGTCACTATTCCACTTAGGCCAATAGGTGGTGCTACAGCAGTGAGAGCTGCTGGTCTCTGACCTAGAGGAAGCTCAGTTTGCAGAAGGTGTTTGTCATTACACTGATCCATTGTGCTTTACCACCATACATCACACCAGTTGAAGACAGGTAGTCGTAAACGTAAACTTGCACATGAAATCAAGTTTTCCTTGTTTTTCTTACGCATGTACTATTCCATGTCAAAGTTACTCAGAGACAAGGCCACAAGTGGGCTATTCTCTATAGGCGGAGCACATCCAGTCTGCCAGTTCACCATCTCATACCCTGAAAGACAACTAACCAGTTGTGTCTTCTTTACTTAAGTCAGACTTGTAGCTCAAGAGCCAATGATGTCTTAGAAAATGCTCATTGAAGAATGAAATGAATTTTGTTGCTCACCAAAATATACTAACCAGGCTAATATATATGTATGCACTTATGGTAGGCATAGTTATCTTCTAACTACTTTTTGATTCTAGCTGGTTCTTAAGTTTCTGTGTCTTGGTTTACTATTTTTGGTGTGTTCAATACTTTTTCGCCTGACATTTTACTTTATTACACATAACTTTATTTATAGGCTTTGAAGTTCAGATGTTTTTTTTTAACATGTGTTCATTTCATTTCATGTATTAATAAAAATGTCTGGTCAGATTTCCAATAGTCCAGTGAAAAAAATCTTGATGTGTTTAATACTTATTCCCCCTGCTTTACAACACCCAATGAAGCACAACCCAGTAAAGCTTGGCAACTCCAGAGTTTAATTTAAAACTTATTTTCCTCCCTGTGAACAGGGAGAAAATCATGTAAGATGACAATCATCGGGAAATAACAGCTAAAGGAAACCAGCCAAGTTGAACACTTTGTAGCAAATATTGCTTTGAATTAATAGCGTTAGGAGGTGCAAATGCACATTTAATAGTTTTTTTATGAGACATTTTAAAGGAAGCTCGGCTTCCCTTGTACTCATAAAGTAATTGGCCGTGTGCTACTAGTGGTGCAGGGCTCATCTGAGGGTGAAAAGTAGCAAACATGAGAAGTTTGGGGGTCTCTCTCTCTTTTCTCTTCTGTCAGCTGTTTCTCTCTCCTTTCTGTCATTCTCTTTTCGGAGTCCTTGCAGCACCTTGTGACTCTTCTTTGTTGTCTATCATCTTGCTGGTTTAGTTTTAATTATGGTTCAGCAGCGGTTTAATTGGTTATTATTTATTTGGTTTGATATGTTCAGTCAGTTGTTTTCCATTTACTTCATTTGATCTCAACCTTCAGTTTTTTTGTTTGTTCAGATAGTTGTAACAATTCATTTGTATGTAATAAAAAAAACATTTAATCATTGATCAATCATTTTCTGTTTATATATCTTCTCGCCCATTTCAGTGCCGTTAGCTTTAGGTGAAGGTGATTAAGGTGATTGAAAGTGATTAACAAATCATGTAGTAAGAGATTAGTCATACTCAATATTCCAACATACTAACATATTCTCATAACATCAGAGCATGTAGTATAGGCATGTTCCCATGAAATGTGGCAACACCTTGGGTATATTTTAATGGCAAATTAATTTCACTTTTCAAGACAAACCACTTATTGTCCTTGTAGCCATCAACAAGTGTTAATGGTAACTGTAAACATTAAACCCAGCGACAAAATAAATAAATAAAAACAAACAAAAAATAGGTAAGAGTGTGTGCAATTGTGCATGAAAGAAATACAAGGGGTTGTGCATTCCCATTTTTTAACATGGTACAGTGTGCTCTTGCAGATGCAGTTACTCAACAATGAATAATTAAGAGTATGAAAGTGCCAAAGGGAAAAACTTCGGTTTACTTTGTACTGCAGTTTACTGAAGTGGATTTTACATAATAACTTATAATTCTGGAATTCGTTTAGAATACCATCTGAGGGCTACTTCAAAAAAGCAAATCCTAGATAAAAAAGTGTTTCACCTGGTCTGGTAGGTGCATCATGGCTTTACACATCGAACAAAGAACAAACCAGAATAGCAAAGTGCCACTTGCCATAACACACAAGTACAACCAAGGTACAACAGAATGGCATTTGACTCATTTGATCTACTAAACTACAGTTTCTACTGTCAACTTCTACTGTGGTCTTCACGTTTTACAATTTCTGGTATTCATCAGAGATACCAGCAGGGGGCCACCTCACAAAGGCAGAATTAAGACGTCCCAGATGTGAAAAGATGTCAAGTGTCACGCTGACTTCACACATCAAAGACCAAACCACAATGATGAGCTGCTACACGGTCTGAGCAGCTATAATTAATTCTGATAAATACACAGGCACGGCTCTTTCTTTAAAGAAGTCATGGTTTAAATGGAAACTAGATCATCACAGCCTGATTTACTCCATGTGAGGAGCAGCTTTTTGAGGGCTATACACAGTAGGGCTATAAACAGGGCTATAAACATCGTAGTTTGAAGAAAGGCAAATGCAGCAATTTACTCCCTCTCCTATATATTTGCAACAATGAACATTTATAATTTAACCACTTGTATAGATCTGTAAAAATTAACATTCACAAACCACCAGAGTTTTATATATTGCCTAAAAAAAACAGTCATTTTAATTAAAACCTATTAAATAAAATGAACTGTGTATGTGGGAGACAGAGTGATACAGAGATCAAATGAAAGAATGTTTTTTTTGTCTTTATATATTGCAATTTTTCTCATTTCTCTTTAAAAACAGAAAACCGATCAATAACCCTGTTGTTGAAATCATGGCATGTTCCTGAATAGTTTCCGCTCCATGCAAAGCATAGCCAGCACATTCAGATGCTCTGGACCCATTGCATTTGCACTGCTCTTCAGCCTGGAGACAAATCTGTCAACTTCAGCCACTGTCATGGGAGTGGTTATGACGATGTTCAACAGAGCCACAGTCTCAGAGTTGTATCCCCTGAAGGACCTGTTGAAGTGCAAGTGCACCACAGCAGCCCTTGGATTCTTCATTAGTTTTTTTTGTCTTGAGCTTTGCCTTGTTCAGCATGTTCAGTAGGGGCCTTCATAGTGGTACCTAGAGCCTCAACAGGAAATATGTGCCACTGCTGGTCAGACGCTCTCCTTGCAGTGGGATGGCACTCAAAGTGTGGTCCAGGGAAGACAGCCTTTCTTTGCTGTGAGCAAGGATAGTGTCCCAGACCGCTTTACACAACCTCCATGTCTCCTCGTCTCCCACGGCCGCCTTCCTTAATCCTACAGTATTTGTTAATGTGTGGCTGCATCCTGCAGGCCTCTGTAGATGGTTGCATGTGTTCACATGCTGTCATACGTTGAAAAGCTTTGTATTCCAACATATATGTTCTGCATTGTACATTTCATGCATTTTTAACATGCAACTTTGAAATGATAATATTAATCTGTCAGAAAATCATATTGGTTATTTGTGAAATCATTAATTATGAACACCTCATACACTTACATACACTTCCTTATCATGTTCAGCACTGACAAGGACTTAATATATAATACTACCTGATGGCCTGCACACTGCTTTTGACACCACCGATGGATCTTCTGCAGCTTCTGGTACAGGACGTCAACTAAGGCATGATGTGATAAAATGGCTACAGAGAGATATTGAACTCATCCTCCTCCGCCATCCTCAGGAACCCAAATGCTTCTCTCATGGTGTCGCAGTCAAATGGATTCAGATCGTCGAATGAGGTTGCCTAGGTCGTCTAGGTTGTCATACAAAATGTCAATGATTCTGCTGTTAAAGCTTCACCTTAATGATAAGGCTCTCAGCAGCCTTTGTGCAACTTTTGGCTCTTACTGAGGTAGCTGCTGTCTCCAACTAACATATGTCAGACGAATGTAAGTGCGAGCATTTGAGCAGAGCAGTCATGGAGGTTAAGGTAACAGCAGGGGAGCCGCTAGAAATTGTGGGCCCCATGAAAGAAAATAATTTTGGGCCTGCATCCCAACCATATCATAGTCCTCTGTGGGCCCCCGTCAAGCTCCAGGCCCCCTGAATCATCCTGATCTACCACCCCCCCAGGTTTAAATCCACCAACTGCCAGAATTGCCATTGACATACCCTGAGCATTGTACCATCCCCACACACTGCTCATGGCTGCCCCCTGCTCACACATGTGATGGATTACATGCAGACGTCGAATTTTGTTGTGTGCACTGTGTGCTGTGGTGTGCTGTGTGATCACAATGACAAATTGGAAACAGTTTGACAATTAACTTGAAATCAAGCACACATGCATGAGCACAACACTCCACCCTGACCCCTTCTTCAAGTACATAGTTGTATAAAATAATGTTTATTTGCACACAGTAGGCAAACAAGTTCAAGAGTAGGAAAAAAATAATTTAGATTTGTTTAGAAGGGTGGCAAGGCAATAAACCACAAGCTTTTCTAACTATACAATAGACAGTAAACATTGTTAATATGTTAATAGTGAGAAAAAATACATTAATGCTAACCAGTTAAATATTTATAATTATTATCATGTTAAATGGTCAATATTGTTAATGTGTTACACTTCACAAGCTATAGTAAACTATCACTGATGTTACCGTTACACTACAGTGTACCTATTGCCAATGCTGGATTTCGTGTTAAAGTTGTTGTTTGCAGGCACGATAATGTTAACAGTCAATTGCTAACTAAATGTATAGTTCTCCAGTTTTCACATAAGTTGTTTAGCTGCTACCTGTAAACGTTGCTAACATTAGCTGCATGCTGCTCAATCTGTATATGATTTTGGTAGATGTCTCTAAGGACACTGCTAGTATTGCCTTACCAGTGTTATATTGCTGCTGAGATCAATACAAATAGAGGAATAGATAAATATTTGTAAACATTAGCTAGCTGGGTAGAAGTGTGACAGATGAGTAAATAACTGCAATGTTTTGGCAAGTGTTCATAGTCTAATTCATCCAAAAACCGTCCTACTTGGCCGATCATGACTGGCCTGTTTTGGGTATCATAGTTTAGCACCTGTTGAGAAACTATCAATGTAGATTCTATATTGATCCAGTCCAAGTCCAGTTGAACAATACACATGTGGAATTTTCCTTTTTATTTCCCCCTAACTCTTGTTTATGGTGTCTTCTGGATTTACACAAATCATGTTTTACTCCCTCCTGCCAAACTTCATCTCTTCTAAAACAAACAAAAGTCAACACTGAAAAGCAATAACATTAAAAGAAGACTGTCAGTAGACAAGAGGAATTAACATCGAAACAGGCAGACTGTTGTTGATAAAGCATATAAGATTAAACAAAAAGATCACAATTAAACAATATGACTTCAAATGTTATGGTCAAAGAACTCAAATGTGCTACATTTGTTCTTTATTAGTAACTTGGAGGATTTTAATGTCTTTTTTTCAGTTAAACTCTTCGTTGTTCCTGAAGAGGTTCAAGACTGTTGTTCCATTTTGCTACATTTTCATTCATTCAATTTTTCAAAATAAATCTCAGTTTCTAATTCCATGTCAGCTAGACACAGTGCTGGTTTTGTTAAAGCTCCTGTGTGCAATTGTCCTTGCCAGAGAGTCCTTTTTCAAAAACATTTACACAAAGCCCTGAATAAGTATAGTTGAAACTCTGTAGGTGCACAGAAGCATCCGATTTGCTAGCTCAATGCTTACTGCTAAGTACGTCATACAGTCCATTCATTTACAAAATTATCATATTGTTCACATTTTAATAATTTGGCATTTTTCAAAATAATCAAATAAACTTCTAAATTACTGTTCACATATTCTTCATGACAAATGCTATCTGAACATATCTAATATTTTCAATACTTTGTAAAAACTGATTGATTGGCCTTGGGCTACTCTGTTTTTCATTACTATTAACACATCAGTATGACAAATATATATCAAAATTAAAAAAACAAACAAACAAACAAAAAAAAAAACAACATGCACAAACCTAAAGTCTCCCTTCACTAACCAGTACGGCAAAAACACACATTTGTCAAAAGCACTCTCAATAGCACCTTATACATGTAGCTTACCTACCATACGTTTCAGAAAGAAAGGCTTTAGAACAAAAGTAAAGGGGTTTTGAGGGTTGTTGATGTGTATCAATGGTTCATTGCTATTTGAAGTGATGTTACTACATCACCCTTTCTTTAAGTTGCCCTACAAGGGCAGAGTACTATTCACATAAAAAAAACTACAGTAAAACAATAAAAAATCATACATCGGCACACTTTCTCTACCGGTTTCTTCAGAAAGACCAACCGTAAATGTAGTAGAGGTGGCAGTGGTTCGTCTTCCGTACAGTGGTTTGTCTTCCTGTACAGCATCGGTAAGAATGCCATGAACGTTTTTAACCGAGGAAACAGACAGGTCCCACTTCAAACCCAAAACGCTGGTTAGGATCTCCAAAGTCATTCAACATGACGTCAATAATTGGTACTTGATCAATTCGTGGGGTGTTTATCTCCATGATTGTCTTAGAGTAGCCTTGCTTCAGCTGAAAGAGAAAAAAAAGTTGAGAGTCATTATCTTCCAGTAGCACAGTTTGAGTTTTGGTAAATAACGGGGGTCATGTGATATTACAGCACTGATGTCGTGGAACATACCGAGCAGCCGTCAGAGAGGGCCTTGATGAAGGGGTTGTTGTCGTAGGACATCTCTTCATCGTTGGAGCCGAGGAAGCGGACAGCTTTGTCGTAGCTGTCGGTTGTGGCATCGTACCATGCGGTTGACTGGTGGCACATGTAGGTGAAATTCTGACGGGCAGATGAACTGAGAAGCTTCAAGAACGTCATCTGAACCATGTTTATGGAGCTCTCCGTCACATCCACATAGGACAGCTGTGGAATAACAGGATAAAGAATTACTTGCTTTTTGTAAGGCTGTAAAGGTCCCTTGTCATTTCAGAGTAAATATACTCATTGTTGTAATGAAAAAAAAATGCATCCTTACAATTTTTCCACGCTTAAATTCACTGAACCATGACCCTGGAGATTCCTTTGGCCATGAGGAAATTCTAGCCTGTTTCGGAAACACAGTACATTTACATGGAATGATGAGTGTCACATAAATAAACCAGTAAACCACATCACATGCTGACTGAAACATTAAACCCAGGGTTCCCACTCTTTTTCACTGACAAAATTTCAAAACTTTTCCATGACCTTTTTTTTTAACCTGAAGTGTTTTTCCACGACTTCACGGCACCCTATGTATGTAAAATGTTTTAATGCTTTTACGGCTAAAGATGAAATGTAAAGCCTTCAGTAGCTGATAAATATTTATTTCACAGCCTAGGCTATTCGTTTTGTTGCAACCCTCCCCTCCCCCCTCACTCTCAGTGACCAAAGACGGACAGCGCAGTACTTTCGTATCCAATCAAATTACTAGAGAGGTTGCCTAGCACATATTTCATGAAATAATAAATTATATCTTGACAGAACAATGTCATTGCGTGCATGACCTATTAAAATTCCATGACTTTTCCAAAACTTAAATTGAATTTACAGAATTCCATGACTTTTCCAGGCCTGGAAAATGACTTTTTTGATTTCCATGACTTTTCCAGGATTTCCATGACCGTGGGAACCCTGTAAACCACTTTAGGGGTTCAGAGGGTCGTAGGTTCAAGTCCCGTATTAGTAGGAACAAATGTGGGTGGGTGAGTAAATAACTAGTGCTCTCCTGCACTTCCATCCATGGCTGAAGTGCACTTGAGCAAGGCATCTAACCCTATGAAACTCCAGCAATCCTTTGTCAGCTGGCAAATCAGTAAGCAGCTGAAATAATCTCGCCTAAACGTCTAAAGGTTATGATACACTAAGCAATGTTATGAGCAATATTTTCAGGCAACTTCACTATAAGATGCTATTTTGGCACTTTCAAAATGATGTTAGGCCATAGACTTTTATCAGAGAACCTTAAATTATCAGCATAGAATATGTTACAATCATCCATCCCATCCATCCAAGGAGCCTTTTATGTTGTTGCCCTTTATAGTTATTTGCCCTTGTATATGCTCCTTTCATTCCTTTCTACATTGCTTCCTTGCTTGACATCAGTCTGTTGGGGCAACATTGCTAAATGTTACATGTATCATCATCTTAAGTACTAAAACCCTGTAGGGGCAAAAAAAACATTGACAGCTGTCCGCAGCCAATCCTATCCAATCATGTTGGACGTCAAACCAGACAGCCATCTAGCCGGCCAAGTCAAGTAAGGCCAATAAATTGATACTAGTGATACCAGTGTTAACAGTACACCATTAAGTACAATAGTGAGTTGTTAATTAGATTATAAATAATAAAAAGAGTACAGTATAGATACTGTAACAGAGTAATAGATTATTTCTTACATGAAAACTATTTTAAAGAAACACTTACGCCTGTGGACTTCTTGTCAGGGTAGATACAGGTTTCTCCACCTGATGTGAAGTTACAATAGACCTTGAAAGCATCGCTTATACAGCCCATGTTTGGATCGATCCAGTATTCACCTACACACAGAAAAAAGGTTCTAGGTCAGAGAAAAGGTATAGGACAGTGCTAAACAAGCACTTACATGAGGATCCATCCTAACATCTCACTATAGAATGGAACTCCATTTAACAAGCTAAATTCAAGAAGTATGACATAAAGGCCAAATCGTGTTTCTCCTAAAAACCTCGTAGGAAAAAAGACTAATATGAGATCTTAGTCAAGACGAATCTAAGGAGCAATACTTTACTCTGGCTAATTTATATACAGCTGGCTTAAGAGGACCACAGCATACCTATAGAAGTTCCAAAATACATTTTTTAACTTCATACCATCAGGATAGTCTGGCTGGCTAAGCTGCAAGTCTTTGCAGGTTCTTGCCGGGTGGTCCTGGGTACCCAGTGGAAATTTGATGTTCTCGACATTCTGTTTGAGGTTCTTCAGAGATTCAAACACGTTCTCCATGCCCTCCTGCCCGTACTCCATCATGCCTCCGGCCACGGCGTCCCCTTGGAAATCAGATGATGACTTTCCTGGCGATTGTATAGGCAAAGGTTGGATGACATCCGCAGCAGGACCCTTTATCAAAAAAACAAACAAACAAAAAAAAGAGATAAGAAAAAGAATTGATGTAATCACAACAAGTTTCCAATGAAACAAAAAAATCTCTTGTTCAAGTTTAACAGATTGATATGTAAACTGGAGATTAATCTATTATTCCACTTGTATTACAATATAAAAAAACATTTCTTACAGGGGGACCTGGGGGTCCAATCAGGCCGGGCTCTCCCTTCTGACCAGCGGCACCCTAAAAGAAACACAGTGTGGTCACATTTCTTTAGGGAAAGACGTTGGTCCTAAATGGTATCTAATTCAATAAACTATTTAACGCATGTTTCGATACGTAGCAGACAACACTGTAATACCAAAAGTACTACTGTGAATTGCACTAATATGCACTTATAAAACCAAAAACATTGACATTGAAGTTACAATAAAATTCACTTACAGCTGATCCTTTAGCTCCCTTTGCTCCTGTGGCTCCCTAAATATATCATATACAGATATGCATTAGAAGACTTATACAATTTAAATTCCAATGCTGCTTTCACAAAGTGACCAATATAAAATGTACATGTAAGAAAATATGTAGAAATATACAACACAGTTGTTTTACAACATAGACGTACAGAGTAACTCACACCACTGTGATTGTGATGGCTAGGCCTTTGATGACAATATAGTGTATTGTGTGAAAAAAACACAATCACCATGTTGTTTCAATATTCCTTTTTTAAGCACTTTTGGGGAAAATGTGAAATGTAAAAATTGTGACATTTTTAAACCATTTGTAAATTTGGAATACTAAAACTGTTTTTGGTTTTTCAGAATGTGGTACCCCGAAAGCGTCCAAAGCATGCATGCCCTGGACACTTCAGCCAGAGACCTTGAACAGAGACTATTCTAGAGACAAATCAAACACAGCTGAATTATAATGTCCCTGTGACACTGAGACATGTTTAGCAATACAAGCTTTTCTTGTTTATATCCCCATGTGGCTTTCCCATGCTGGAACTGTACTGTTATGACATCTTCGATCATGGAATCCACCAACATTTCAATGGATAGCTATTGTTTTCTAATAACCACCTTACCAAGGTCATAAAACAGATTTGTTTTACAAACATAACTGTAGCAGCCATGTGGCACAGATTTGAGCATGCACATTATTAACTTTATTTTAAAAAATCTCTTCACTGGCAGGTGAATTTTAAGATCTCCCAAGCTGAGTATGTTCAAATACAGTGCTACTCTTCCTTGCTTCCTGGGATAATCTCTCTCTGGATAAGGAGACTGTACAGTGTTGGTCTATCTATACAGTAAGATCACTAAACCTGTTATGTTTTATTTAACTCATATGGTTAACTTATATATATTTAAATTAGATGTGTCTGGTCTGTTATCAGGTCAAAATAATTTGTATTTTTTGAGGCTGATAGTTTAAATAACCCTGCATATTTGTGTGAGGTGTCAGCTGGTCAGTCAATAATGTGCCACAAAGCACTTCATTTTGAGAGAAGCGCAGGTGAGGGCACCTGTTAGCTAAATTATATTGGCGCACCAGACAAGTATGAGCGATGCGACAAGATTATGTTAGAAAAGAACATTCCGTTTGTTGATTTCTAAATGATGCAGAAAATGTTTAGGGATGTGTATTTGTGGCCAAACTGTGGTGTCAGAGTGGAGTACATTTGTTTAGTTGGTGCTATAGGAATGACCTGAATGGAAACCTGTCAGTGTTACTACCCTGACATTAATCTGTGTCTGCAAGGTTGTAAAGGGGAACATCTTACTGGCATGCCAGGGGGACCAGGGGGACCAAGGGGACCAGGAGCTCCACCAGCACCCTATAAAACACATCAATCAATCAATCAATCAATCAATCAATCAATCAATCAATCAATCAATCAATCAATCAATCAATCAATCAATCAATCAATCAATCAATCAATCAATCAATCAATCAATCAATCAACCAACCAACCAACCAACCAACCAATCAATCAATCAATTAATTAATCAATCAATCAATCAATCAATCAATCAATCAGTCAATCAGTCAGTCAATCAATCAATCATTCAATCAATCACTTAATCAATCAATCAATCAATCATTAAATCAATCATTCAATCAATCATTCATTCAATCAAACAATCGATCAATCAATCAATCAATCAATCAGTGGGCAGCAAAAAAGTAATTTCTACTGTCTCCTTTTTGATCATCTAAAATACAGGGCTTGGTGCCTAATAATAATGTTTAACATGGCTTATTTGAGACAAAAATCCATTGGGAGTACCACTCTTTTGTTAAACATGTTAATGTTGGTAAACCTGCCAGTCCTAATGCAGTAAATGTAATTAAAATGTATATGTATTGGTAGGCAACACTGGTGAATATTACAACCAGATTGCTCAAGGATTGTAGTTGTACTGGTCTTATAGCATGTTAAGTTTGGGTATTGCAGCAAAGTGATTAAGTATTCCTTGCATTAACTCAGAATTGGTTTATTGAAGCAAGGACAGCAGTCTCCGTTGCCTTTCAAAAGCTTTTAAACACCAACGAAAAGCTTTTAAAAGCAACTCAGAGTGCTGTCCTCGCTTCCATAAGCCATATCACTACATGTGGGAGTCAGCACCCAGTGAAGTTAAAATAAATTAGATGCTGTGAGTGAGTTTTTCTTTTCTACCATTAACTAATCGCCACAAGATGTCAGTTCCGCGAGGGTTTGCTGCAGTGACTTACACCCTCTCCCTTTCCTCCGCCTGTTCCTTGTGGGCCTGGTAAACCGCGATCTCCCTTCTCGCCATGCTCTCCTGGAGGACCAATCAACCCGATCAGACCTGGATGGCCCTAGAGCAAGAAATCATTCTCTTTAGTTTAAATAGCCATGGCATCAAAGTGTTTCTTGTGAGACAATACACTTTCCACTTCACATTTAAAATGAGAAAACTGCAAACCGTGATTACACATCTTTATCTGTCAGAGGTTTTGGTGAGCTCATTCTGGCAACATGACTGACACTTGATTTGTCCAATTTGTGTGAATATTCAGAAGCAGCTTCTATACTAATTAATGTGGCTGTTTGTTTGTTCATTTTACATTCAGACTTAATCACAATTGTGAACACAGCCCTGATCATAATCACTGGTTTTGTGATGTTACTTGCTGACAGTAACTTGACCAGTGTTGTGAGATGGTATCAGAGTACTAGCAGCTGCTACCTGATAGGAGTTGTTCGCATGTAGCCAGGTGATATGATGATATGAAATACTGACTGTCATTGAATTTTTTAAGGTTGGTTAATTAATTACTGTTCATCTTGCTTTGTCAATAGTGGAGGTGTATGAAATGGCTTTTAACAAATGAACATGTGTGAATTACAGTTATGAAGTGTGAAATATTACGTGTTACTACAAAGCTACCTAAAATTGCAAAGTGCAAAATGGTGTGTTATAAATTGTACAGGATACACAGGCTACAAAATGTAAATGAATGTCAAATTAATAGCAAAAGCACTTTACCTTTTCTCCTTTCAAACCTGGGTCACCTCGTAAACCTGGAAGACCAGGGGGGCCCTTCATACAAAAAGAAGATGTAAAAAAAGGAATTAGTGTAATTAAGGAAAACTAATGTGAATCTAATTTTACAGTTTTACAATGGAACAGTTTTACAGTTGAATAGTTTTATAGTTTTACAGCTGAATAGTTTTACAGTTGTACGGTTGAATCTGTATCCTCCTTACCATTGGTCCTGGCGGGCCATCTTTACCGGAAGCACCAGGAAGTCCTTGCTCACCCTGGAAGCAGGAGACGTGTATGATACTCAACAACATCTATTCGATTTGGTTGTAACTGATAAAAAGCTGTTTTCTTACCACAGAGCCCGGGATGCCACGGAGACCCTCTGCACCAGGCTTTCCTGACTCACCCTGGGGGCCCACCGGTCCAAATTTGCCAACCTGTCCTTCAGGACCAGGTTCGCCCTTAAAAAAAAAAGAAATAATTTTATTTTGCCATTTTTTTTAATCTTTGTATTTCATTTAATTTAAATTTCATTCATTCATATTGAATTTTTGTAATGCTCAGGCACACAGCATTTTACAGGTATTTGATATTACAATGTTTTTCTCCAGAATGTACTATTACAAATAGTAGTTATTATTAACAACAACAATCCACATGCTTTAGCACAGCTTATGCACTACTCCAAATCTCTGACATCCTTGTCATGCTGTGGTTATACCGTGGGCTTGTGATACACCTATTGTTCCATTCATTAGGGGTCCAAAGAAAAGAAAAAAAGGACCTTTTTGCATGTTTTGTATTTTTCCTATTATTATTATTTTTCCCTTGTCAAACAAACACAGACATCTTGGGGCAGAAATGATACATTAGTCTCAGTCTACAAAGCCTGCACATATATTCCAAACTGTTAAAATGAGATTTTAAGCTGTAGGTGTCTTTGCCATAGCTTGTGTCAGCAGATCTCGTACAACATTAAACTTCACTTGGTCTGGCAGGTTTTGTTCAGATTGTATGGTGGGTGGCTGGTTTCAGTACTGATGTTTATAAGGATTTTAGGACTCATGTAATAACAGAGAAAGAAAGCTACCACATTTAATACAACATGGTTGTGGTCTGACTTTGGCTGTTAATAACAGGTGGTAAGATGTCTCAGATATCAAACGTCTTTAGCTTCAGGGGGTCCCTCTTAGACACTCATGGAAAAAACATTCTGATGCCATTTAGCTATTAACTAACATGACATTAAAATAATTGTGTTCCCGGTAGTATGTATATTAGGCCTGTCCTGGAGCATCCTGCAGTAATTGCCTACCTTTGTCTAATTGTAAGTCTACTTCTGTGGTCAGACTATCAACTATGTCTGTCTGTACTATGTATTTGAGGAGTGTGCAGAACTATGTCATGTTACAAGTAGGCAGTCAAATATAACTAAAAACTATAATTACTAAAATGAGTGTGTTCAGATTATGTTCAGAGTGTTTGTGGGAGGCTGTGATTCAACTATACAGTCCCTTGTGACGAGGTCGGCCTCATTTCTGGTGCTGTTAAACTGTAGGTGTTATTTGCATTAATTGGTATCGATTAATCAATTTTATAGCAGACAATATGATTTTGAATGAATGACGAATGTTTAACTTGTGGAATGGAAGTGTCATGTGGCCTAAACATTACTCCACACTTCATTTTAATGTGTTGCTACACTTAATGCTGCCAGTTTTGTGGAGTACCAGTTTTTAGTTCAATGCATTGAATGCAGCTGCTATAGTTTAGACAATGTGTGACTGCTGTGTAAAAAAAACTATTGAGTTTGTAATCGCACTGTATTTTATGGCATTATAGGAAATTCTGAGGTATTGAATCATTAGCTTAAGAAATCACTTTTGTATTGTTCTGTCATTAAAGCTTTGATGTACATCCCTATTACCCTCACTATTAAATAGGCCGATCTAAATCATAAAAGTATAACTCTAAACAACAATAACAGGATCCACAGTTAAACACCACGATTTAAGGGGGTAGCCAGAAGTCATACAGTATTTCTTTCAGAGAGAAGACCAGTTTTACAAAAACAGGGAACGCAGAAAAGGTTAGGAGGAGTTATTACATCCAGAGTTCTTGGGGGGGGAAAAACATTTTTATACAATACCTTGGCTCCCTTCTCTCCTTGCTTTCCCTGTTTACCCGCTGGTCCTGCGGGCCCCTGTGCAGCAAATCAAAGTCAAATTAATCATCTCAATCACAACAACATCTGTGCTGCTCAAATCTCAGCCGTTCCATAACGGTGACAATGACATGCTTAAGGGGTAGGGATGGGTTTAAACTGGGCTTTTTGTTGTGTCTGTACTACATCAAACATGGAGATTAACTTTTGGGCAAAATAGATACACTTTAAATTACACTACAAAGTAGGTACTCGTCAAAGTAAACTTGAGTCTCAGTGAACCAGCGTATTCTCTTCCAAAGGATGTTTTTCAAATGGCTTCACATGACTTGCTGGCTTTCTAAGTGGTTTTGTGTAAATGGCTTTTCCTGATATCTTAACTGTTTCTCCCATTTCCCACGAACAGCAATACCCTCTCAGTGTCTTAGCCTAGTGGGTGGTTATTTGAGCAACTGGGCCGTTTGCCTTCAACTTGGTAGGAGAGCTAAACATCTTGGCTGTGGTAATTTCAAAGAGATATAGTCCTTGTTGAAACTTCCCAAATATACTCCCCCTACATAGATATACTCTTTTCTTATTTTTTGTAACCATAATGGTGCAGTCTTGCAATACTTAATTAAAGCTCATGTAATATGTGTATCAAACCCTGTCGAACAAGTCATTTAATGAGGTTAAGGTCATAGTTATTGTGGGAAGCATCAATTGTGGATCCATGAACATGTTCTTACATGTTCTAACATGTTCTTACCCTTTTTCCTGGAGCTCCTGGTGGACCTGCTTCACCGGATGGACCAGCAGGGCCCTGAAAATGTGTTCAGATATCTTCAAAACTTCATAGTGCATTACTGCGTCTTGTAGCATGCTGCCACATTGGCAATTATTTATGAATACCATTGAGGACAACTCACAGGCTGGCCTGCTTCTCCGAGATCTCCCTTGTCTCCACCCAAACCATCAAGTCCCTATGAAAAGATTAGAGGCCAAATGTCACAGCAATTTGTCACACATGGATCATACAGGATAAGCGAATACAAATTAGGCTATGTACTGTAAAACCTGCTCTTTGTTTGCTGAATAAAATACTGAACAGTTCCAGTCTCAAGTCCTGCTTACAGATTTCAAAAATGGAAATACATACAAAAGACATGAAAATGTCATCAAAAATTAAATATGGCGTTAAGCCACTGAAATTTAACACTAAGTAGTCTGAGAGTAGGAAATATCAGTGTGTGTCAGCAGCACTAGAGCAGCCTCTGAAATGAATACACATTACTTAATTTTTAATAGACTACTTAACATGCCTGTGTTTTCAGCTACTAGTTTTTTACCTGGTGTTACCTTTCCTGCTTGTGTCTGTGGTGCGTCCTTGGGAACCTGCTACCTTCTGTGCGCTAGCAAAACTACCACTACCTTCAGTTGTACTCTTTTTAGATGGAAAAGTGGCACAATACTGGATTTTTTACAAGGCCAAGCCCTCACAGGTAATGATACATTATGAATTGTGTTTCGTTAAACTTACAGCAGCACCAGGTTCACCCGGGGGTCCTGGATCTCCAGGGAAGCCAGAGGGTCCCTATGGATGCGGAGTAAATGATAGACACAGACTGAATGACCTTCAATGACCTCAATGACAAGATTTACACATCACATTTAGGATTGGAGATTGGGCTGAGGGCGGTTGACAGCTTTTAACGTACTGCGTTTCCTTTTGAGCCATCATCTCCCGAAGGTCCCCTTAAACCGGGAGGTCCAGCAGGGCCTGGTAGACCAGCTTCTCCTTTCTCCCCTGTCTCTCCCCTGAGTCCCTGCAAGGGTCAGAGAGGGTCATTTAGTTTTCATTTCAACACCCTCTCCAAAAGTATGAAGTATAAGTATAAAGTATAAAGTAAAAAGTATTTAAGTGATCAGGCTGTTCTAGATGGCTGTACTTAGATAAGCATGTACTCACTCCTGCTCCGGTCTCTCCTACAGGTCCAGGGTTTCCAGCTTCACCGTTCTCTCCCTGAAAGAAAGTTTGCAGAAAATTAGCATTACCACAAACCAAATCTTGGTACAACATAACAATGGATAATGGCACAACCTGACCAAATCAGAAACCTGAAAGATGGAGAAGTAGTTCACACTGAAGGAGGAAAATTCCCAACACTCACTGATATCTGATATTGAAAGCAACATGTTTAAAAAATGTTTAAAAAATACTAAATGAATTTTACTGCAAGTAAAGAAGACAGCACCCACCTTCTCTCCATTGCCTCCCTGTGCGCCAATACCTCCTGGAGGTCCAGGGGCACCCTGTGAACATTAGTAGATACTTTATTTATTGGGATACATCACTTAAGATGATTCACATAAGGTAAGGGGCTAATGGTGAATGTGGCCCTCATGCACTGAACGTTCTTAAATCTTACCTAAGCACTTTTTAGAAAATTGTTGACATTCACCAATCTGCGATTTGTTTACAGTATATAGACACACCTAAGTTAGTTCCTCACTCCTACAATTACAATTTTGTAAGGTGTAATGTAAAGTTTCACAAAGCTTTATGGTCTAAATAAAAAAAAAAAAACGAGTATCATGAGTGGTGTCTGATGGTTGTCAGTAAAAAACAGCAAAATAGTTTTTTCCTTCGTTGTTATTAAGGACCTTTTGGCATGCACTTTAAACTTAAGAACAAAGTTGCATTCACCATTCTATGAAAAAAAAAACAGATATTGGTAAATGAGGCCCCTAGGTGCCGCATGTTCGAGTCAAGCAGTTATACATACATCAGCTCCACCGGGACCCAGGGGACCTCTTGGACCTGGCGGACCTGGGGGGCCCTGTCAAAATGCATAGTAGAGAATAACAGATGTAATCACAGGCATAACTAACAGTGATAACTAACAGTGTGTGCTAGTAGTCTGTAATTAAACAAATTAAATGGCTAGATTGCAACCTTACCATTGGACCAACGTCTCCATTCTCCCCCTTCTCTCCTGGTGGCCCTGGTAGACCCTATAATGATAACAGTGTGTATTCATCAACTGCAATTAACCAAATGGGTTCAAATGCAAGGCTTATAAGAAATAACTACTAGCAAACTGTTCAGGCACAAATGTAGATAAATGTGAGGATACTTGTAGCATGTGGGTATACTGTGTCTGATGTGTCTGTATAATGTAGTTCATAAAAAAACTGTTCATCTCACTGTCCATTAACACACTGTGTGCATTGTATTTAGACCATTTGTGGATTAGTTCTAGTGACATGTTACCTGTAATCCAACAGGGCCTGGAAGACCTGGAAATCCTCGTGAGCCTTCATCTCCTTTCTGGCCAAACATGCCCTGCTGGCCCCTTGGTCCTGGCTCACCATCACTTCCCTGCAAGAGTAACAGCAGAAAATTACTACTAAAAACTATGCTTATCTACTGGTAGCATTCCACCAAAAATGTTGATGGTCCTAAATTTTATGTTAGCAGGACACATGTTTGATGAATATTTCTTCAGCTTATATACAAGATAGATGTTGAATAATATTATTTGTGCTATTAGGTGGGGCTTTATCTAATTCCCATTTATTTTACTGCAATCAGTCAAGGGCAATAGGTTATTATTATTATTATACCACAACAGGGTTGTGTTGTTGTCTCTGAAATAAGACGTTTAAGTAAGAGGTGACATCTTTAACCAGACAAAAAGACATCTAGTTGCCATCTAATGCCTATCAAGCCGTTTACACCAGGCAGTGCGGCCCTGTTTATTGTGATTCATTTGTGACTCGAATTTTCCCTTTTTGACCTTAAAGTTTAGGAACCACACCCAGAACAAGCGAACCGTGTATCCTGTGCACATTGCATACTCACAGCTGGACCAGGTGCGCCTACAACGCCAAGGAGACCTGCTGTACCAGGGGGACCCTAGGAAAAGTCATGGAAGAGCAACAGCATTAAGGGCAGAGCAACAGGATTAAGATAAACTAAATTCTACGTTTCTATATACACATTCACCTTGCTCATTTGCACTAATTAGAATTTTAATTTGTCTCAGCAGTACATTGTTTGTAAATACTAAATACTAGACTAAATACTGGAGAAGTGCGTGTGTCTAAGAATTGTATACATTTTTGTAATTGTATACATTTTGCATACAGTATATAACAATAAACCCACTAGTTTTTTCCTGTTAAAAGTTCTTTCCATTATAGCTCATGCACTCACTACATAAGACTTTGCTCACTGTTAATGATGCTAGTAAAAGAAAAAAAAACAAAATTAAATCGAAATGTCAAAGGAAATGGGAATGGCACACACAGCACATGCAGTGTAATCCCCCACCTCCCCATAATAATGTTGCAGTGTACAAAGGTACAATAAAAATGACTGAAACACTCACAGTCTCTCCCTTTTCTCCTTTGCCTCCCTTTTGACCTGGTCCACCAACTTCTCCCTAGTGCAGGACATGAAAAAAAACAGTACACATAAATAATGAGCATTTTCCTACAGCAACACAGGTTTAGTTGCATTGCATACAACTTACACTACAGTCAATTTCAGATAACACTAAAGAAGAAACTTCACCCTGTCTCCGTCTTCCCCAGGTGGACCTTGAGGGCCGGCAGGTCCTGGCAGACCAACTGGGCCCTGGATTCCATCACGGCCAGCGGGCCCCATAGGGCCTTTCTCACCCTGAGGTAAAGAGAACATGACACTGTCTTACTGGATCTCCAGCTAATGAGCTGCTATAACACAACACAAAACAGAACAGTTCACAAAAACAAAAACAGGTATCTCTGGTGGCCAGGTGCTGATGGGTTGCAGGGGATGCAAACTTTAGAAGGTCACCACACACCGGAGAAGGGTTTACTGATCTTTTATTGAGAGAACAACGTGTTCAGTTTAGAATCAGAATCAGAAATAACCGTCTCCAGTAAAACCCTCTCCAGTAGTGTACCGTGGTGACTACTTATTTTCTGAAAACAAAACAAGTAATCCATTAATAGGGAATAGGGCAGCACACATCATGCAATGGTGGGGACAGGTGTTACTCACTGGTGCTCCCTTCTCTCCAGCTGGGCCTGGTGGTCCTTGTCCTCCGTTGCGTCCTGTGAGACCAATGGGGCCTCCTGGACCAGCCGCTCCCCGTTCACCGCCCAGTCCCTGGTGGAGAGGAACATTTTATAAACACATGCATGTGCCCATCTGAAGTGTGACGGGCTACAGCCTAACCTGTTGTGTTGAACTGAGGGTAAATGAGGGTAAATGAAGCCTGAGGAATAAAAGCAATGTTTCTTCTTCTTGTCGATTTTAGTGTAAATATCTCACAATTACAACAAATACTGGCCTAAAATGTGAGTATTTTCATGTGTGCTATGTGTTGTTTTTTTTTTTGTTAAAGTTGGACATTCAAAAATTGACTAGCACATGGGGAAATGATTGTCTTCACCCAGTGTTCTTGTGCTTACACTGTGTATTCCAGTCAAAATACAATTTTGTAGATTTTTTACATTATATTGCCAATGTGCATACACAATGGTCTGGCCTTATTTAATTGTGAAGGTTTATTACAACAATGTTTTGGTGTGTTTTTTCACCCTGTTGACTGACTAGCTCTGTCCTCAAAATGCCTCACCACACCTTTAACTGATTTTCCGAAGCATTTCTTTTTGTTCAAACACAGGATCTACAGCATATGGTACGTAAATACTTACAATAATGCCTTTTGGACCTATTGGACCTTCACCTCCTTTCAATCCAGCTTTTCCCTGTGAACAAAAACAGAAGAAGTTCAGCCACTAGAAATTATATGTGCTTATAATATGTGTTTTTAGATAGGAGGTGTTAGTTGGAGGTGTGTGTGACTGGATCTTACTGATGCACCAGCGAGTCCTCTCTGCCCGTTGAATCCCTTCAGTCCAGCAGGTCCAACCTTGCCTCCTCCTCCCTGAGGACCTGGATCTCCCTGACAGGAAATAAATAGTTCTCTTCTTCACAACAGAACATGTGAATGGACCCCAGCTCAAAAACAACCCAAATGTTTGGAGGTAAACTGAGGACATTTCTCAAGTCCCTCCTGGCAAGGTCAACCCCCACCCACCAAGAAAGAAGAGCCCTTTCCTTTCTATTGTTGCAGTATTTGTATTAGTACATGAAGTTGTTTATGATGTTACATTGATACTGAAATGTATAGATATGTCTCCTTAAGCTTAACAGGCTATGAGGCCACATAATATTGTGTGTTGCTATGTTATGTTTACTGAATTTCATGGCTTCTGTTTCTCAGTATCTGAGAAGAGAGAGGCAGGAGAAGTGGTTGTGAGGGTAAGCTGCTTCAGGCCAGTGAGGAAAAATGAGAGACCTCACAACTTAGGCCTTGAATATACTTGCTGTCAGACCAAGGCCAAGGATACGCTTGAACAACCAGCTGCATTGTGAGTGTGAAAACACTTGATGTAACCACGCATGATAGTTGAGGTTTCCGCTTTCGGGCAGACCACAAAAGTCAGACCCAGAATCATAATGAAAGACAGTCTCCTGTCAAAGTATCCCGCCATCACCTTGCTCACACAACTGCTCCTAGCGGTCATGTCAATAATCCATCTTTCCGCACCCATTACAGTTTTTTTGTTGACATTGGTGTTTGACGCACCAAACAAACACAAGAGACAAATGTTGGGCACACAGGGAAGATGGGCATACAGCTATAGGTAGTTGCATTGAAACCCCAGCTTTTTCAGAAGCAATCCTGTGAATAAATGAACACAGTCTTGAACTAGAAGAACTTATAAACATATAAAACTTCAAATTGAGTTTTCAAATTGAAAAATCAAATCTATATATATTTAATTTCCTCAGTTTATGCATTTTGTGACCATGCCTGTTTTTCCTGTAAACAAGATGCACATGTGTCTTTAATAGCAAAATGGCAACCTTGGTTAGTTTGTGTCCACTCTTGCTCTGGACCTTGGTCTGTACCTGGTTTGGGCTGGTGTCTAAACAAGCAATCAAACTCTGGTACTGACCAAACAAGCAACCAAGACCCAGCTTAATGGGTGGTCTCAGCATGGGTCCATATAAACCCTTGTGTGGATTGCTTGAGGTATTAAACCAACCCAACCTCGGGCTGACCCAAACACAAAAATCTTGCTTTTGGTACCTAACAAACTCCTGTTGTGATGCATTATGTGAAAAAAAACTTTAAACTATCTAGAAATGATTGTAGCTGTTAAATCAGAGACAGTTTAATGGTCGAATCCAATAAAGGGGGCAGCAAGACTTCCATGATTGCTTATCTTCACTTTTGGCTTTCTGCCTCGCCTGCCCAAAATATTTCTGTCCAATGATTGAACGACCTTACCATACATATGGGCCAATTTACAAATATAGCACTACAATGTGAAAGAAAATCACATCGAACACTAATGGACTTTCCTGGTGTGAATACCCCCTGAATCTGTTGACCGATAGGGCCATATCTCTCCTATTTTGTCTGTCATTTTGATTTACACATTTAGTTTAGTTTAGTTATGGGGCCATTTGCGCAACAAGGCATGGCTGGGTTTGTGCTGTCCAGACAGAAACCTTCTCTGGAGTGCTCATATGTTTACACTACAGTGGGGTGTGAATCATTTAATTTACGGTCAAGCTGAAACTTAAGGGGAAAAAAGTAAAGAACAGAGTCTCCTGGGGTAGAATACTAATGCCTAATGACCAGCATTTGACTATTAGAAAAAGAAAAAACAACATTTTATTTTTCTGGCAGGACGGAATGGCACTGACATTAAGGGTGATGGATTGACATGGAAAATGAAGTCATAGACATCTTACCTTCCCACCCTCCTTTCCAGCTGCTCCTGGAAGACCTGTCTCGCCAGGAGGTCCGGGGGAGCCAGGATGTCCCCTCTCGCCCACAGGCCCGGTCTCTCCAGTAGAGCCCTAAAACGTACACAACGTCATGATCACGCCAAATAGGAATTTATAGCAGCAGTTTTCGCATATACAGTATATGAGCCTCAAAGGGGTAACATGTACATTAATTGCACATTTTAAAGGGTAAAATGTACATTATGTGTTGATAATGCCAGGCGTTACCTGGGGGCCAATAACACCACCGGGTCCGGGAGGTCCAGTTTTTCCTTGGAAGCCCTATTAGAAAAAAAAGTTGTTCTTAATAACACCATGACATAAAAATAGATAGTGTGACTATCTATATTAAACATTGCACAGCAGTGTTTTTAATACTGCTGATTTTTTAACTTACTGTCTCTCCTCTCTGTCCAGGGTGACCGGGCAGTCCGTCTTTTCCAGGAGGTCCCTGTGGAAATATTATGATCAACAACAACCTGGTCAGGAGTGTTATTATATCCAGTGGTACTGATGAAGTAAATGCTATGAATGCTTTAGCTGACAGATACTAGTGTATTTTGAAATTTGTTCCTTAGTTCATGATGTTTGTTTTCCTGACTGATTGCTTGTGTGCCTGGGCTGGGGTGATAACGAGAGTTCATCTCAGCAATTACTTTGTTTTGGTCTGTTGATGTGAAAGCTATTTTTTTAATCAAGGTGTGCCTTAAGAAACCACACCGAATCTTCCAGACAACCGGGTTCTGGGGTGTAGGCTGATCTGTATTTGCTGTGAAAGCAATACAGTCTAAAATCAGGAAGTAAACACTACTGATGATAGTAAACAATAGCTGCGTGTTTCTAATGTGTCTCGTAATTAGACCAGTGGTTCACATAATCACTTTCTTTCCAAATAACGTAATGTGAAAAGAAAAACAGCAACTGTGATGGGAAGAGAGGGGAGGGGAGGGGAGCGGAGGGAAGAAAAGATTACACAACACTGGGCAAACAGGAGTGTCTACATGTGAAAGCAGTCTTACGCTTGGGCCCTTGGGACCTGATCCACCCACTGGTCCTTGCGGGCCTTGCAGACCCTAATCAGAGAGAGCAAAAAAAACACACATTTTAGTAAGTTACATCTATAACACATTATTACTTAGTATTCAAAATAAAAAACTAAAAAAAAACTAAAGGGATAGCTTCAAGTAATTCTATGCCAAATCACTTATGATGGAATTCTCTCATTCATTTAAGTTGTAATTCACCTGATGAAGGTAGTTAAGTGTTTTAGGCAATGAAAACCCCAAATCTGTGTGTTTTTAGTTTACACAATGGAGTAAATGATATAGAATTGGCAAATTTACATATATATGTAAAGAAATGCTAATAACTAATACATAATTTTAGCATACATCTGCTTATTCATAAAGTATTTGTTAATCCATTTAGTAATTTATTATATAGTAAACTAGATAATCCATAATATGATTCAGTTAAGTAGACATCCTGTTATGGATTTAACCTGAAAATCTGTTATGCAACTTTGCTTTTCACAGAATTACACTATTTTATTAATTCCCGACATTCATTGTGAACTCACACACAGAATGTCAACATGTGTGTCTGACTAAGGATCATGAGGCTATTGGGATAAATGACAGACAGTGTAGTGGTGTATCCAGGCGTACCTGGGCAAAGTGCTGTACATGTGTGCCAAACAGCTGGTCTGAACTTAGTTATGCAAACACCCACAAATGTCCAAATACAGCGTCTCAAATGGAGTTTGTCAGGAACCCACCTGATGACAATTAGCTAGCTGACTGCTTGGCCTTGCAAAATGACAATAACAGTGATTGGTTCCTTTGGTTGGAACTGGGTGCAGAAGCCAACATGTCCTTATGTTACAGTTTAGCTGCATTTTATTAGATGCATATGTCTAATGCGTTAATATTTTCCAAACAACAACATGGCATGGAGGACAGCAAGAGTTGATTCATCATTGTTCATTTCTTATAAAAAAAAACATCTGTATTGGTGTAAGCTGAGGATATTTTTATTAAAACCAGGGCCATTAACTATTTTATGCATTTAGTTGGTTTCTTATTAAAAAATGAAATCATTGATTCTGAAATGTAGACATTACAATAACAAATATGCAAAAAATGGTGAAGAAAAATTCTAAGGTTCTAATCACTCACTCTGTCTCCCAAACCACCAGGAGGTCCATCATTCCCTGAGGAACCCTAAAAAATAAAAAATACACATATACATCAAACACAGAATATCTGGGAATCATCTTTGGGTCAAAGCTAAAGGGCCAGTCAAGCCAATTAAAGGGACAGGGGTAATGCACATCCCTGTGCAACCATGTGTTTAAGTCAATAAACCAACTTGAGGGGAAAAAAGCAAATTAAATAAGATAAAGTCGTTTATACCATGTATTTAAATCAATAATCCAACTTGAGGGAAAAACTGAAAAAAGATAAAGTTATTTATAGCCTCTATTTAAACCAATAAACCAACTTGAGGGGAAAACTGGAAAAAGATTTACCATTTATTTACATCAATAAACCAAATTGAAGGGAAAAAGGCAAATTGAATAAGATGAAGTCATTTATAACATGTATTTAAATCAATTAACCAAATTGGGGGGGAAAGGCAGACTGAATAAGATAAAGTCATTCACCTTTGCACCTGGTTTTCCTGTCGGCCCTCTGGCTCCTCGTCCACCCCGTGGACCCTGAGTATCACATACACACACATACATGCAAACGCTAAACATATACACTTTACATCGCAATGTATATATACATTAAGATTATTACTAAACAAGGTGATAGAGGATATCAAGGTAAGATATGTTCCAAATTAGATATGGTACCGTTGGACCACGTTGTCCTCTTGGACCAGACTTGCCAGCAACGCCCTATATGAGTGAAGAAATTAGGGTTGTAAAAACTGATAGTATCATTGCTATAAAGTGAGACAAAATGTAGGCACCTAAACATTAAGATAATATTATTACATGTTGCAAAGAGGCTATCTAAATTAGAAATGCTAAAAGAAGCTTAATAGCTAATGCTATGAAGACCTAAACACAACGTCTTTGCTAAACTGTACCAGCACCATGATGGGCAGATGATTATGCTTATGAGGATTTCTTAATATTGTATAGTCTTTGAGCCTTTAGGTAAGTTTATATCAAATGTATTTTCATTAATAATGCACATTTCCGCTAACATGGCTAAACAAAATGTGCATCAATGGCTGCCTTTGTAACAGTGTAGAGTTATTTTGACCTATTTCCTCATTGGTGAAAATGCACTAGAATCATGTTGATTGGCTTACCCTGCCTCCCTTCTCTCCATTGTTTCCAGCAAATCCAGGAAAACCACTGGAACCCTATAAATGAAAATATATTATTGGACAATGCTAAAAAGTGGTAAGTTAGTGAAGTTAAGTTAATGGGATGCACAATAATCAACTTTTGTAAATATTTCACATACGTACATTTCATATCTAATTTTTCCCCCCTGGTTGCCAGTGCTGATACTTATCATATTTTCTTTATTTAAGTAAAGATAATTATTCCTTGACAGACACTATAAAATAAGAAGTAGACTAGACCAGATATACAGTATGTCACAAAATGAGTACACCCCTCAAATTTAAGTTACCATTTCATTAGATCTTCCCAAGGGGCAATACTATATAAATGAAACTTGTAGCCAGTGTACAGCTTGTGTAGAGGTATATGTTTACTGTACCTATACCTCACAAACATTTTGGTATAAATAGCAGGCAACAAAAGTCAGTGCACACTTTGATATCTGTACATATCCTTCAACTGTCCAAAACTGCTTGTCCAATTCATCATGTTTGTGTTTTGATCTACTTGACTGGACCATACATATGTGTGTATCAATGCATTAGAACTATTAATTTTAGTGCTTTGGCTATAATTCTTTCATATACTAGCCACTGGATGTCCATGGCTAACAACTGTCTGAGGAGTTGAGAAATAGACTTGTTGCTCTCCACAGTGGCTACCTATGCTGTAGAAGATAGGCAACACCCTGGAACTGAGCTACAGCACGGTGGCCAGGGTCATAAAGGGGTTTTCCAAGATGTGTTCCACTCGGAATATTCCTTGCCAGCGTCAATCAAAGAAGTTGTGTGCTCATGCTCAGTTTCAGATCCAGAAGTTGTCTTTAAAAAAAAAAAAAAAAAAAAAACCAAATGTGTGAGGACTGCCAGCATTGCTGCAGAGGTTGCAGACGCCGGACCCGGTCAGGCTGTCAGTGCTCAGATCACACGGCGCACGCTGAGGGAAGCCTCTTCCGAAACTTCCTCACAGGAAAGCCTGCAAACGGTTTGCAGGAGACATGCAGTCCAAAAGCACGAATTACTGGAACCAATGTCCTGTGGTCTGATGAGATTAAGATAAACTTGTTTGGCTTAAATGGTGCCCAGCATGTGTGTGGCTGTGCCCTGCTAACGAGTACCATAATGGCGGTGCCATGCCTATAGTGGAGCCTGGTGGTGGTAGCATAATGGTTTGAGGCTGATTGGGTGTTGCCAGCACTGGGAGGCTGCAGTTCATTGACAGAAGCGTGGGATTCCAACATGTGCTGTGCTGTGTGACATTTCAAAGCAGAACTTGATGCCCTCCCCTTTCAGACACTAGGCCGCACGGCAGTTTTCCAGCTGGAGGTGTTGAACGTCCTCCAGCTCTGTGGTGCCATCATGTAGGCGTCAAAGAAAGTTTTTGACACAATTTGGACATGTTCATGGTGGGGTGTACTCACTCTGCTGCCTGCTATTTAGACAAAAATGCCTCTATGTAGAGTCATTTTCAGAGGACAGTAAATTGATACTGCTTCACAAGCTGTACACTGTGTATTCAAAAACATAAGTTTAAATGACATAGTATAATCCCCTAAAAGATAATATATTTGTTCGGTGTCCTTAGTTCAGCTCTAACTATAGCTCTAACAAAAATAACTGTGTTGACTACAGGTACTGTCACTAACATATTCCATATCAACGATCTCTGGTATGACTATCAGGTGAAGACAGACATAATCACATACCTTAGGACCCTGTCTTCCAGGGTAGCCAGGTAAGCCTGGAACACCTAGTTTGCCCTAAAATACAAACAAATCACATATGTATTATATTACAATGCAATGGTTACTCATGTTATTAAATATCAGTTGAGCAGCTATAGTGTAATCGGTGTGTGCATGGTATAAGGTGCTTAAGACATCAATTATATAGTACCTATAGAGAACTATGTGTGTAAGGTATAGTTACTAAAAACAGCACTTATATATGTAAAACATAAGTTCAATTAAACACAAGTTCAACTATGTCGAGACCTTTTCTCCGGCTAGGCCTACAGGACCTGGCTCTCCACCGGGCCCTGCTTTACCCTTTGGTCCCTCTGGGCCGTCCTCTCCTCGAAGACCAGCAACCCCTAATTCTCCCTGTGCAGCACATCAAACAAAATATACAAATAACGGTACATCACAACAGAACAACAGAAAGCACTAACTAACTAGTGGATATAAAGACATGAAACAAGATTACACCTGCACTTTAAATTCATTCCATTCATGTAAATTGCCACATTTCAAGGTGCAGCTTATAATTGTAATATATAAAAAACTATAAATGGTGGTCAGAGCAAGACACTCATTCTGTAGAATCAAGACACTGACTGTAGAAAATAGAGCTAAAATATGAATGATACAGTTTGTCAGTGTTTAGAAAGCCAATGTTGGCATAGGCTGTAGGTATTGGAAGGTATAGAACTAATAATAATCAATTCATTTAGAACTTACTGTGTTCTGGTAACACTATGCCAAATGATTTCAATAATAACAATAAACAGTTGCTATGATAATTTAGATAATAATATAATGATGATTCAAAAGTCACACTTACTTTCTCACCACCAGGGCCCATATCACCCTTGAACCCAGGGAATCCATCCTCCCCCTAAAAACAACTCATGACAATTAATCTACCAATAAAAAATCTTCAGTATATTTCCTCTGTCTTTGTAAATATAAGTGTGTGTGTGTGTGTGTGTGTGTGTGTGTGTGTGTGTGTGTGTGTGTGTGTGTGTGTGTGTCTGTTTGTGTCTGTTTGTTTGTGTCTGTGTGTGTGTTTCAATACCAAAATATGGCAAGCTACTTCCCTGTCTAGGTATTCCAGTAGTTTAATTGTGTTGGTGTGTTCATTGCCTTGTTACCTGTTCTCCTTTGCCACCTTTCTGGCCTCGCACACCCTCTGCTCCCTTTTGGACAAAAGATTACACTTCAGACATATTTTTAACCTGCACACCTTAAAGGGTAACACAGCCAAATGGTCTACCATCTTACCTTAACTCCGCGAGGGCCAGGATAGCCACTAGAGCCTTGAGCACCATGTTGACCCTATCAACACAACAACATTAATGAATATAATTATAATAAAAAATAACATAAATAAATATAGCTTGTGTTTATCCTAGCAGTGCTGCGTCAGGCCTACCGAACAATAAGGATTAATCAGTAGCACTGTATGTCAATTTCTAGTCATTAATAAAGTATTAAAATGACAAAAAAGAAACAATCACTACTCCAATGTCATTTTCGCAAAAAATAATAAGTAGATTGATACCCAAATAGCATTTGTATTCTAGTCAAACAATGTGTGAGTTTTTCAAAATATAGGCAGAGACCCTGATGGAAATGTACAGCATGAAGCTGTTAAGGTGGGTTATCAGTTGGCACGATGACACATTTTTTAACAAAACAACATACTTAACATACCACTAAATGACCACTTAAGTCGATCATTGGCTCAACTGTGTTTTTCACATTAACGTTGCTTCAAACAAGCATAGTGCAACACAAGTCACATGGTTTCTGAAGCCCCTTAGCTGTTGTCATAACAACCTGTGGTTAGCTCTGGTTTTAGCATAGACTAAGTTTCAGTTGCTGTGTCTCCCCAAAAATTTCACTGTTTCCACTAGGCAGCATTTTCAAAGGCTGCAAGTTGGTTGTGTGTGTTGGCTGATTAAAAGATATTTTGTCTGACTGTGGACCTATCTTGCCTATCCTGGCCCTAGTACACTGCAGGCTGAAACAAAAACATGTTGTCATGATGGTTTTTCAAAAAATAATTTAAGTGTCTCTTGGCGGATGACAGGCACTGCATCTGGATGAGGAGTGAACAACAGGTCCATAAAAGCAACGTGCCACAAAATTAGACTAGAGATTTCTGAGAAATGTCAAAAGGTAACTCCAAGTTCGACAGTGGACTCTTGTGACTCCTATGAGACCTAAGTTGAAAATTGTCTATGGACATGCAATTGAAGGAGACACTGACAGGAAGAAAACAATGTGAACCTTTGTCATCATTGTCACTAATGGAGAAGAATCTGATGGAGATGGGGTTGGGACTGTGTGGCCAGCCTTTGTTTAAAAGTCCTAACTCCTCCTTAGACAATTACCCCTCCTTCCTGTATCTGGAACTGCTAAACTGTCGATGGTTTGTTTACAAGCTGGATAGTGTTGTTGGGTATATCATAGTTGGCAGCCTCATCCAAGAAGCTGAACTTTGCATGCCTGAGTGTAAAAGACAACATTGCCATCTACTGACCATCAGTATTCCCAGCAGGCAGCATGACAAGATACCACACGACTCATTACACAACTCTCACTGTGTTGTTGACTTGTTTCTGTCTTTGTCATGACCTGCAGGGCTTCATCTGCCTAGCAGTGACTGTGATGCACTCAAAAAAATGTTTAAAAAAAGCATATGGCTTACAACTCCTCCTTTTTCACCAGGTGGACCTTCTTTTCCTGGATGCCCCTAGGAAGAAAACAAAATGGAGTTTTAACTAAAACTAAACACAGAGATCAAAGCAATAGCCTACCCTACCTTGGCTCGTCAGGCATGAGAACAGCGGGACTGTGGTATGTGGGTTCGCAGCATGCAGAGATGCAGATAAGACCAGTATAAGCAGTCTGGCACCATGTACCAAACTAGAATACCACCAGTACTATGCAGTGACTGAATCAGAAATTAAACTGAATATCAGCCTAACCCATAATGGGCATTTTTCATGTGATGGTTGTGTAGGTAGACACTAATTAGGCTATGTTGCATTTTGCTATGTTGTTCTTATCAAGTCAACTGCAGACAAGAGCACTAGGCACTCTTTTCAATGTGTTTAACAGATCAGGAATATCACATATCTCATTCTATGACCTTATAATTTGTTTTGTTTTGTATTTATTTCATGTTTTTATTCCATAACTGTTATCTGATTGTACCTTATGTACAAAAATAAAAGACAGTATTTCATTCTAGCATCATTTTACATCGGATTGTAATTGTATTGAATATAATACTATATTATACTACAAATACTTTACATCTGAGAACTACAGGACTAAATCGATTTAGTCATGACTATTACTTCATCACTTAATTGAACAGAACAACATCCGATGCATAAAAAACGGAATAATTAATCAGAATAATCTTGAATGCCACCTCATGCTATGGAGGAAGGACGAAGACAATAGGTTACTATTTCAGGAATAGAGTGAGACAATCTCTAGATTTCAATAGTTATGTGCTTTGTACATTGCAATCTGATGCAGCTCTTACCGTGTTGGCCACAGATATTGATCATCTAAAGTTTTTATTTGTGCATGTATGGTTTTCACTAGGTGGCACTACAGCACAAATGGCAATGAATAAAGTTGGTCCATGGAGCTGCCATGAGATCAACACACCACAAAAATTTGTGGTTTTGGGTGTAAGAAGTAAAGTATTACACAAAAACATTTTTTAGCCTTACATGGTACATGATCTGATGCTATAATTATTTAAGATATTGACAATTGTGAATGCCTAGTATTTTTTTGTGGGTGGGGCTTGACTAGAAATGATGTAGATGCACCTTCCTGGCACTAACATATCATTACATATTAGGAAGGATTGTAATTTTGCAAAAAACTGATCATGGTCTCTCTGGTTTGTAGTTAAAGACGTAGGAGAATAAAACATTTTTTGCATATTTTAAAGTCATAGCATTTATGCAGTTGCATAGATTAAGGTATGCAAGTCCTTAACTCTGCTGCCATGCAATCACATTTGCATCTTCTCGTGTGAAGTGCATCTCTTGCTTTTATTTAGGCAGCTGAAGGCCTCAGTGACAGTGCTGAACAAGACATTTCTCCATTCAGTAGCATGGTTACCCACACCATACATCCAAAAACAATGCAACAGCTTCACAGCAGGATCAATATATTGAGATAGATAACCAAGAGTTGCATCAAGCTAAAAATCTTGCCAAGTAATGGATCGAAAGAAAATGCTGTCAAGTTGTTAAGAGGCAACGACTTAGTGCTTCGCTCAAATCAGAATTAATAAGTCAAACATTGTTGGATGGAGTTCAGGGCAGACCTTTCTCTTATCCTGAACGTGTTTGTTTACACAATTTTCAGGTAGAAGTCTATTTCTATTTCTAAATAGTTCAGACACAGTTTGTCTACGTTTTATTTGTGCATCATGCAAAATCCGCTAATGCAGAGGCTGATCTCATACAGACCCAAGAATATGTCAACAAGGACAATGGCAGAAAAAACTCACTGGAGGGCCATCAGCACCAGCCAGGCCTTGTAATCCCTGTTGACCTCCAGGACCCTGCATAAAACATATATGTTAATAAAAAACACAATAGTAGACAATAGAAAAACAATAATAGCTTTGGAGGCTCACAGCAGTTCATATTTGCAAAGTTAACATATATTTAATGTGATATTTAATATATACATCATTTAATCTCAATTTTCCTACTAGAAACAAAGTTGTATCATATGTTAGATCTTTAAATCAACAAATTTAGCACTCTGAGATCCATTACTGTAAGCTATGAGTGCTGGTGTGTATGTGTTTGTGCATGGGTAAGTGAGTGTGACGGAGTGTATGGTTTCACTACGCTCAGCAGTACTCTGGTCCAAGAGCTTTAAAGCCCACAACTTCTGCTACATCACTTATTGCAGTGGCTGGAAAAAAGCTCTTTGTAATAATAAAACACAGCTTTGACTTACAAGGCTTGAGATCTACTTACTTTTGGACCAGGTGGACCAACTGGGCCTTGTGTGCCTGACAGTCCCTGTAAGGTAAGATGCAATTTATAAAAATAAATAAAATAATTGGAAATAAAATGTATACATTTTATTGATGTACATTGTAAGGGAGTAATGACGAGCAATGCTATATAGGGTTATAAGAAAGAATAAAATGGAGAAAAAAAGAAACAACGAAAGAAAGAAACAAAGAAACAAAGAAAAAAGAAATGTAAACAAACAATCAAATAAATAAAGACAGACAGAAAGAAAGAAACAAACATACTTGTGGACCAGGGATACCCTGCTGACCAGGTGGTCCTGGCTCTCCTGAAACACCCTGGAGAAGAAAGGTGTACTTAATAACGGAGGTACAATTACTTGCACGACCAAAATACACAAAAAGCAGTGACTAATATGATATAGCTCCAGTCACACTGCAGCTTGGTACATTCCACATTAGGGAGGTGATGCTAAACTCTTACTAACACGTTTCCTGTCCAACTTGGAAAAAAATTGCAATCGTGTGTGTGTGTGTCTTTTTGATGGATCTCGTACTGCTTTTGGCTTACCTATTGTGTTCCAGTCTTAGTTTCTGTATCTTCTGTGTCTTTTTTTTGCTGAACATTAATTTTTTTTTTTTTTCAGATTTATTAGTGTCTATTGTCTGTACTATTACATATTTCTGGCTGTATTCTTCTGACTTATTAGTTGTCAGAGTGCTGTACTGCTGTGAGTAAGTAAATATCTGCCTGGTCTTACACATGTTTGTGTGTTTGCGCCAGCGGTCTACAGAGCTTCTGTTACTACTGTTTGAGTTCATTCTGATAAACATTTCTGTGTGTTTTGGAGACACATCAAAGACAAGTTGCTTTAAATACAACACATCTGAGTCTTCTTTCCAATCTTGGTCCAATCTTGCACTGGGCCAATAGCCATGCCAGCTGCCCGCAATGTGGGGTCCAAGTCAAGGGATCTGACTGAGTACAAAGTGCTACACTCTCCAGTAAGCATTGACACCTGCCAAATTCCAATAGAAACAAATCAATGCAATCTCACTTCCAGATGAGTCCCCAAGATACTAATGGCAAGAACCGAAAGCCATCAGTGACTTTGGCAGAAAATCCTTCACTTTGGATAGGCTCTGGCCTTTCACTCTGGTTAAAGCCCTTTTGTGCGTGATTTTACTCGAACTGTCTGAATAAGACTACCGACCAGAACGGAATTGGTGAGCAGCTCTGTCAGAGATAGGTGTGTGAGAGAACAGGATTGGGAAGGCTTTAAAACACGTCAATATGAATAATGCCGCAGGCCTGGACGGCATCTCTGTTGGTGTGTTAAGATCCTGAGCCAGTGGCAAACTGGGGCCACAAAATGTTCCAGGGACTTAGCCTTGGGTCGCCACACTTCCATAGATGGAGATGGGGAGAGAGGGTTGGGGTGAATCAACGCCCGCCTTGTCATCAAGTCTTCAAACACATTTAGCCACATCGAGTCTCAGCTGTCACCAAGTCTTGATCTTACCCAAGTATAAATACATACAAACATGCAAGCTTGGCGGAAGGGGGTGGATTACTCATCTCACTTTAAACGGGGGTGGCGCTGGACATATTCAATATTCACCCCACCCCCTGGCTGCTTTTGGCACCACAAAAAGACTTATATAAAAAAGATCTTTATCATTGTCTACATGCCCCCTCAGCCTAGGCTGAGACTAGACTACTTTTAAATTCAAAGGTGCTAAGGCCTGAACTTCTAGCTGCAAGCATAGAAAAATACAAATCCTTAAGTCTGACAGCTCCTCTGTGCTGATCCTATACCTACCTTTAACATCTAACATTTGACTGCTGGGACCACATCACCCATCCCTCTCTCCAAGCGAAGAGTTTGAAGTTGAGCTCGCCACGTTTAGCTGGCATTGCTGCACGTGAGCAGTTTAGCCGGTTAATACAGATAGCACAATACTGGCCAGTCAGAGGTGGCTGCTGGTCTTTCACACCAGGGATACTTAGTGATGGGTTATAAAACTGTGAAAGTTTCATTGTGATTTACGACTTGATCATAATCAACTCCATGACAAGCATGCTTAAACTTAACTGTTCACACAAAATCAAGTACAATGCATTTACTATACAAAGTTTGCCAAAATCCCAAACTGTTTTGGACTAAACAGTAGATTCTTAGGATGCCTTTTGCTGAAAGCACATCCAGTCAATCAGTTTATTTTGTTTTACAGTGTACTTGAGCAGCAGTTGCCCCCCCCCCCCCCCCCCCCCTACCTTCTGAACTAAATTAATGCTGGACAATAATGGCCTCTATTGTTTGTGCATCTGAGATATCTGAGATAGCTGGGAATCTCTTGACTTCATTTTCCAACACACAGCAAGGACTGAGACTGAATTCCTGCAGATGTAAGCCTGATTTATAAGTTTACAGTGCTGTCAGTCATGTTCATTTGCAGTTTATTTAATCATCACACAAAAAGTCCATGTGCCAGTCCCACTTGACTGGCTACAGCGCCCCAGTTAAGCAGGACATCCAGATTTTACTTTTTAAAATCATATTGACCAGTAAATGTCGAGCTTTCTATGTAAAGATCAATGCATATCCTGAAGTCTCAAGTAATCCACACAAAAGACACTGGGCTCCAATAGATGTCAATAGGTTAGGCTTATATAGGAAAACATCCTGTTTGTTTTTTTGGAAAACAGCCAAAAACAGCTGCTGAACTACCTAGCTGTGGAGTTTAAAACCTATTATCACAAAATACTGATCTGTGATAAGAGCAGGTTAAGTATTGTATACAGAAAAAATTACAGGCAATTTTTTACATGAAATGTAAGAGAAAAATGGGCTTTTGTTGTAGTCTTAGAGCAGTAAAACCCTTCTCAGTTAGGGATTTCTTGGTGGTTGAAAAGCTTATTACCTGCAATATCATACAACATCAATATTGCATGTTGTATTACTGTAATTTCTCCATAAAAGATGTGCACTCTAGGCTGCACTGGGCTGTGGGTCACTGTGTCACACTAAAAGTGGATTCTGATTATATTACTGAATAAATCCCAGTGCATTTTTAGGTAGTGACTAGTCGCGGCAGGCCAAGCCACCAGGAAATGCCTCGGTGCCCCTGACGGCCAGTCCACTAGCGCCTCTACCTCTACCACTGACAAGAGAGGGACATGGGGGAAAGCTTGTGGTTTCAGATCTATTTCCGTGTATTGTGTGTGGCATTGCCAGAACTTTTGTTTTACCATATTTCCTTTGGGGCCAGGTTTACCATCCAGTCCTGGAAGACCCTGTGGTCAAAACATGAAATCGGAAAACATTTGGTCAAATTACGGGAAACAAAAAAAAAACAAGCCAGGTAAAGAGTTGAGATAAACCACAATTATCTAACAAACCCGCTGTCCATTTGGTCCAGCAGATCCTCGGGGACCCAGCAGTCCTCTTGGCCCCTTTGTGCATAAAACATAAACATAAATAACTGCACACACAGCATTGTTTTTAATCTGTACACAGCACTTCATAAAGTAAAAGATAAAAAAACTGCAAAACACTGATAGATGGCTATGTGAACACAATTTTACAGTACATGGTGGGCCAAATGTAGGCTTACACTTAGGTATGCACTTTACATAAAATAAAACAAACAAAACCAAAACAAAAACAAAAACAAAAAACAAAATGTGGCACAAACAGTAAAACAACTGTAAGCTTGCTTTTGCTTTTAGGCAACTTTTTGTAGGATATAGTTCGTCTATGTTGTGTGCTTTGTTTCATAACTCATCATTTACATACACACGTTACAGAACTCACTAGTACAGGACAATCACACAACACACTCTCTAATTGTTCCTTTTAGCCCTGCATGCTTTGTAATAGCTACCAGAGGTGACCCACTAATAGACAGGCCAATGGACCATTGCGCTGTGTGGGCCAAGTGTAAGTGGAATGTGTGGGCCACCTCTGTGCCAGCCCACTTTTTTCTACGGGTACCTATGAGTGTCCACCTTCACATAGGACCAACATGTATACCTGTAATTACTTGATTTCATTTCCAAATCTTTTTCATAATGAGAATGAGTTACCTCCTTTGTTATGTGGCAAAATAACATATCTATCATTCATCTTGATCATTATTAAAAGTACATTTACAACCTTAAAATACACAACAATCAAAACTGGAGGAACAGTGTTTATTCTAAATGGTTCCTATACATGCCCAAGAATGCAGCCTATTCAGATATTTAAAAAGCCTTATACAGCCTTAATAGTCAAAGCATTTAACTGTCCATTTTTAATGTTTTTTATTGAACAGAAAAGTCTGCCACACCAGCATGCTCCCACAAAAGGTTTTAATCATCATTTCTTGGGCATGCACCATTCATCATGGAGGACACATGCCCAAAGTGTCATGATTAAAAACTTTTGTGGGCGCACACTGGTGTCATGGACTTTGTTCTTTTGTCTGTTCTTTGGATTCGCTTTTTGGTCCAGCACCCAGACCCCTTAAGGCAGATCTGCGTGCCTACACAACGTTTCTTTTATTTTCTAACCACAGCAGCAAGGTGTGACAGAGGCACCAATTGTAATCTGACTTGATTTTTCCTCTGCCATTTTGAGGAACATGAAGATAGATAGCTTACTATTCATAAACATTTAATTGTCTAAACTAGAATAATAACTGTAAGCCTGTTTGTGGCCTGTTTTTGTCTTTTGGGAAGGTTTTAAAAGGTCAAGCAGCTGTCCTGTCCCTTATTTATGGTATTTTAGCCACAACTTGGCAAATGCAGTGCAGCAATTCAGCTTGCATTCAGCTTTTGTGTGCCTCTGCACTTTTCCTATCTTGTATTGTCTTCCACTTATTGCAGCCCAATGAATAAACTGTGATGTAATGTCCCGATAATAATCATAATCATAATGATAAGAATGATAAAATGCCAAAATGCCATCAAGGTTTAAAATCAACATCCACGACTCCATGATCCACAGTCATTTCCCCAATTCCATTCCATTCCATCTCTCTCTCCTACTCACTCCCTGTTTCTGGTGACTATCTTATCACAATAAAGGCAAAATGCCAAATAAAACTTACACTGTAAGGAAGGAGGTATATACATCACACATCACTCTCTAGCTATAGGAAGAGATAGGGGCTAGGGAATGGCAGAGTTGGCATTAACACATCAGACTTTTACCTGCAGGAAATGTTATGCAACTTACACTGGACTGTGCTGTTATTCAGTATGACAATCAGTGGAAAACACTGTGGAAAAGTTTGTTAATGCCGTCTGAAGACTTACACTCTCTCCTTGCATTCCTCTTGGCCCAATTTCTCCATCCTCTCCCTGTAGATTGAGTTGCATGGATTGAGGATTAAGGGTTGCAACATAACCACGCAACAAAGTCATTAGAAAAGGGTGGGGAAGAGTGGAGAGTGGCAGACACACAATCCCATTTAATTCAATTCAGAATTCTTATAAGCTTTTCTTGCGTGACAATCTAACAGTATTACCAAAGTGATGTAAGGTTTACAAACATAGAGTATATTACTCACTCTGGGACCATCCTCTCCTGGAGGGCCGGGTGGGCCTGTTGTACCCAACTCACCCTGTCGGACATTAACACACACAGGTTCTGATTGTTCCTACTTAGCTTTGTCTGGTTTGATTTGTCTGGTTAAAACCATAAGAATACAACTCTGCACTAAGTAAAAACCCAATGAAACTATAATGTAAATGTCTGTCATGTTTTATGCTGGTCAAACCAACACTAGCATTTCTCCTCATTAGTGTGTTGCACTGTTTAACAAGTGACTGCATATAAGATACTTAGATTTACTGTAAATATAAGAATCATTACACATATTACATGGGGAAAATCAACAGAACAGTAACTGGTAATTGTAAGAATAGACAGATACATTGAACATTAGAAATGTACTGATATAATACATATTCAAAAACTCACAGATACAAAAAGTCAAGAAAACACACTTAACATCAACAACTCAATCAGCGTCAACAGGTCACTAATATGGTCACTAAAATATAATCATAACAAAATCAATGTATAAGCAGTGTTTTACCAGAAAACTGCACATTTCTGCTAAATTCTCCACAGCCTTACCCTATGTCCCTTCTCACCAGGAAGACCAGGTAGTCCATCAAAGCCACGATCACCCTGTCAAATTCAAACAACATTGGCGAAATGAGGTGCGTTTTCATTGTGTTATAACTGTGCTGTAATATACCAATACGCTTTTTTAACAGAAGTACCTTGGCACCTGGCTCTCCTGGTACACCTCGGGCACCATCCACTCCTGCACGACCCTTTAACGATATTGAATAACATTAATATATGATAATAACATTAACGTGAGGTTAAGAACTGGAATAGCAATGTTACAGTTATTTATGGTTGTATTGCTAACACAGAGACCCAAGATAACACTTCTCGTAATAAAAATATTTTAGCCTCATTAGTATTTTATGTTCTCATTAAGATGTTAACATTTTAATCTAATCAGCATTTTATACTTCTAAATGGTATAAAGCTGTGCTTGGCAAGACTGATGTTTTTAAGGAGATGTCGTAATTATATGACTGCTTGAAACAATTGCTTGACCAGCTTGAATAATTCAAAAAAGGATTGAGGCAAATTCTTGTTATTAACGAACTGTGCACAATACCCCCTTCTTCTTCTTTTATCTTTTCTTGCACTATCATTTATTTTTATGTTGTGAATATTCTACATACATGTCTGCACTAAAGAAGGAGCTACCTTTTATGTTATTGTACATACGTATAGTGATAATAAAAGGAATTCTATTCTGTTCTATTCTATTCTATTCTATTCTATTCTATTCCAAATCATCATCATTTAATTTCCATAACTTACTAGCAACAGCAATACCTGCAGCCATACGAAACAATGTGATACAAAAGGGGTACACCTACAACAGAGCACTGATGCTGAGATGATGAAACACAGAACAAATCCTCTTTTCCTAAAACTAAAATCATCAAGAATTGCCTATTCTTTATTCTGACCGAACACATTTCATCTGGCAAAAAGATGTGCCCTGTAAAAGACGTGCTGTCCCCCAGTCCAGGAAGTGTGTGTGGTTTTTGATGTGTAAAACAGAGCCTCTCAGATTTCTCATTTGGCCCTCTTACGAAATTGTAAGGCATTCGGATCAGTGCTTTAAATGGCAGGATAAATGGCTGAGCTTTCTCTCTTTCCATGCATCTTCAGTTGATGATTTGCAGTGTGGTGATTTGACTGCTGCATGTGGTGATGCCCATAGCATACTGTACAGTCTTCTGTGTATGCAAAGCTACCTATGCTGATAAGTGTAATCTGAGGGAACCTTTTTGAATCTATAATGTGGTGTGGTGGACTCCAGTGCAGGGGTTAACTTCGAGCTTTGATGAATCAGCATATGTGTGTACGTGTGTAGGCACATGCTCCTTTGTGTCAACATGGGGAGGACGTACAAAAATGATATGCACTGTAGTTCACCTCAATATGGTGCTCATATGCTGCAAATACATTTTTATTGTATTTTGCTGCTTCTAAAACTGTAACGCACTGACATTATTTATGCATTTCTACAAAAAATATTCTGCTGGTGACTATGATTCAGTCCTATGCATGTGAATGACAAGGGCCTCTCAAGTTTGCACAGGGCCTTGCACAGCATGTTCATACTGACTATTCAGAAGCTTCAAAAACCTGAAGATGCAGGAGGAGATGCAGACCGCCTTTATTAACGCACCAACTTTGGAAACTGAGTTTTAGAAAACCTTGATGATTTACATAGAACAAAACCCCTCAAAACCTGGCTTCTAAGTAAAAAACACATGTGCTTCATGTTAACTTGATATTTTAACTATCGTGCCATTAATGCAAATGCAGGAAGGAAAACTATGTAAGCACAAAAAAAATAAAATAAAAACAATTTGTGGTACCACAGTTGCTAGCCATTCACCTCCTAATTAGCAGTGCTTGGCACAGAAAGACAATGCTACACGTGTACACGTGTCTAACTTCATCATTTCAGCCCTCCACGGAAATGTTATCATGAAAAAACAGACTCAGAAAGGTAGAAGAAAATACAATATGTTACAAAAGATTAAGAGCTGGTTCACACTAGTCATTTAAACGTTTTTTGGGTGAATCCGATAGAAAGTGGCTCAGACAGGTGTGAACCTGGTGTTCAGACAGGTGTGAACAATGACCAAAACGCTTTGGAATCTGACTGCTGAAACCACATGTGGAGGTGATTTGAGACGCTTGTATCCACATATGTTTTGTAGTGTGAACTCTCAATGCATCCTGATGCGTCTTTGACCATGACGTAATAGACCAATCGAATTCTAAAGGTATATTATGAAGGTATATCCGACTGCAGGTGATCAGCTGAGACACATATTACAAAACTGGTGTGAACGACATGCGAAACACAGTGGCTGACCACTTGCATTCAGATTTACCCAAGATACATTCTCCTGACCGATGTGAACAGGCTCTCAGATGAGGTTGAAAAAGGGAAATTTTCAAGAATTGTGTGCAACTGTGTTATACTTACTCTTTTCCCAGGTTTCCCCGACAGGCCAGTAGGACCTTGTCTGCCTACAGGTCCCTTTAAATATAAACACATTAATATGTATTAAATGTATCTGCAGAGATCTAATGTAAACAATAAGTGGCTACTGGTAATCATTTTACAGTCGTACAAGACACACTCCCAATTTTCCCAATTTAATTTTTACATACACATAGCACATAAGTCAGATATTATACACATAGAATTTATTGTTCTCTTAACAGCAACTGTCCAGAACAGCATTTTTGATGATCTGTGGGTCACTCTCCCATACCTGGGGTCCTGCATCTCCAGGGTCACCTTTTCGGCCAGCCATTCCTGGGCCACCCTAAGAGTGAGATGACCACATGTTTTGAGTTTACCACATTTATTGAAATTGCTGGGGGGATACTAAGCCACTATTTATAAACTAAAACCCATCAATATAATAAATATTGTAGTTATTAGTTTACAAATAAGAGCTAAATCATTTTAAATGTCTCCATTGGGAAATAGTTAAGATTTCAAAACCAACCAGAAGCTAATTAAGCACAAAATCAGGACCATATTTGGTAGGAAGTTGAAAGGTTTATAACTTACCACTGGTCCAGATCTTCCTGATAGACCAACTGGTCCAGGAAGGCCTCTCATGGTTAGCTACAGGGAAAATCAATACAGTGTTGTGAGTGTTGTCATCTAGTACTGCCCCTCGTTTACATAAATAAAGTGGCAACTCCAATCACCTAAAGTAAAGTGTGTGATACCAATTGCAGTATATACTACTTGACATCAGTCCAAAAACAACATGTTACCAATCAATCAAAAGCCTCCAAGTGACAGTCACATCATTTTTACAAGTTACTGGCATATTTCAGCTTTTTCCCTGCTGTCTTTTCTTATTTTAATATCTACCCCTTAAAAAGGCTGTCCCATATTATTTAATCCTGCAGTGACATTAACCTTCCCGTTGACCATGTTAGGCCTAGTCTCTAGCTAAAACAAATATCTTACTACTCTAGTAAACATGTCTCTGGAGTAGAAAATAAACGTTAAGTGAATTGGTTTAAGTAGAAAATATGTTATTGGGATAAATTACTGTTATTTAAGACCAAGCAATGGCTTATGGACCATTTTCCATTTCGTCTAGATAACATTTGACCAGACAAGCTGATCGGCCACATCCCCAAACCCTCTGCACTTGTGACAACGCACAGTTCACCTTGGACTAATTAGGGCCCTATGAGTTATGGTAAATAGAAGTCTGTTAATCTGGTGCAGCAGAGCACAAGAATAAACACCAGAAACAGTTTAAATAAGCACTTGCGTTTCGCATTAAGAGGCTTTTTGTGCTGTATGACTGAAGCGGCTACTGCAGTGCCAGAATGTGCAACAGAAAATAAACCGTATAACACTCCAACGACACAACAATTATTTCTAACAATAAACATATAAAATATATCAATAAACATTTATTATTTAGTTAGACGCAGACACTTACCCTCGCCTGGGACAGAATCGCTTGTGCTTGTGCCTCTTGGGCAGAAATAACAGGCCCTTTGGCAGGAGTTCCACCAGCACGAAACTGGAAAAAAAGAGGATAACTGCATTTGGCAATCTACACAAATATCTACTTTCCATTTTAGTCTAGCTGACCATGTCTGAAATCAGTTACTTTATATTCATTTGGATTTTGGTATTATTGATAGAACTGGGTTAGACGTTGATATTTTCCCCTTACATTTTCACAATTTATTGCTTCCAGTTAATATGTAAAACATTTGCCTCCACAGGAAACACATTGCGGGTGAACAAGGTCTACAGTTTACCTAACTTAATTTTGCTCCTACTGTCATAGTAACAACATCAATCATTCTAGCGATGTCTTAGCAACTACCATAACTATCTAAGTGACACCCTATCAATGCCTTAACAACTGCCAGGACTACCGTAGTGATACCTAGCAACTACAATAGCAAAGGCTGCTAATATCCAAGCACTGCCTTAGCAAATGCCACCTCCTACAGCAATGACCTGAACTGTCCTAGCAATACCTTGGCAATCACCTGAACTACCCTTGTGACATCCAAATACCCGCTACAACAGTGGGCATAACTGCCCAAGCTACCAAAGTAAAAACCCTAGCAACTGCCACAACAGCAACCTCAACAGTGCTACCAGCACATTTGCAAACAGCATAGGCACCAAAGTGGCACCCTAGCAACCACCATAGCAATGACAGAAACCATCTCAGTGAAACTGTTAACCTCATTAGAACTGTACTTACTATGAATGTCGTGAAATCAATTCACCATTGGCTTGTCTATGTCAGGTCTTTAGACAGTTCACTTGAGAAACCCTCATCTGACTCACATTATAGTCCTGCACTGTCAAATTAGCACTCTTAAGCTAAAACACATGTTGAGTAGTGTCTGTTGCTACATATATCTGAAGGTGTAGGGGAATGAGATTGTACAGTTCTGTCTGCACTTACTACAGCTACATCCATAGAAGGTAGCCAAACAGTTACTTATAACTGAGCTCTAATTGATGTTTAGTTTGCAAATTAACTAATAATGAAGCAGAACTGTGAACAAGGATTTCCTGATCTTGTGATTGAGCAGAGGCATCCTAGATTCCTATGGGTGGGTAAGAGAGGTTTACCGGCAGCATCAGCATAGTTCCAGGAGTCCCGGGAATGCCATCAGCTCCTGGAATACCAGGACGGCCAGGGGGACCCTAAAACAGTGAGACAGCAAAAAAAAAAGTTAAAACCAAAAATTATTCTGAGACCAGCTTAATCTTTCGATCAGGCATTCACTCTTGGCTTAAATGCTGGAGTGAGTTTCTTACTGGGTGTGAGCAAGTTATATCCAAAATCCTGTTCATGAGAAAGTATAACTGGTGTTGTGTAGATCTGTTGTAAGTGTGTAATAATGCACTGCCTCACAATCACCCTGCTTACTTTATGTCCCCGTGTGCATGTTAATTATGTATATATAGTTTATTAAACCGACTCATGGTCCAATGACAACAGAGCACACACATACAATATTACACACACCAGACAGACAAACACACAAAGATCAAATTAGTGATAAGGGTCAGTGTTTTTACTGGTTTAGCTCCAGTGTGTGTGTGTGTGTGTGTGTGTGTGTGTGTGTGTGTGTGTGTGTGTGTGTGTGTTTTTTTTTTTTTTTGCCTGTCTGCCATCCTGCCCCTATCATCCCTGCAGTGTTGTCTGTTCAGCCTATGCCGCCTTAGGTTCATAAATGGCCAGACAAAAACAACGACATCCTAAGTCAGCATGACATGATGTTAGCAAGACATGATGTTAAGATGAAGAGAGAGAAATAAAGAAACAGAATGACAGATAGACAGATGATGGAGTAAGGCCCGTTTCCACTGTTGGTGAGGTGTGTGTATGATGTGTATGTGTTAATATTTATTTCATATTTAGAGGTTATGATAGATCCTAGAGTGCCCTATCTGTATGTTATTTGCTGTCTGCATCAACAGACTACCACCAGCGAATCCAAATATTACACCCATCCTGTCAAGCACTGGGTGGGAGAAGTTAACTTACTTACAGGATACCACATACAAATGCAATTCAAATGCAGAAATTGTGTATCAGAATCAGTTCAATATGTAACCCCTTTGGCTTCTAATATCATATCATTCCATATCATTCTGCCCTTTGACCACGCTGCTTCAGGATCACAGATGGGAGAGTATCCAAGTACGCCCTGAGGAGAGCTGGCAGCTGTATTGTTGCTCACTGTTGGTATTGTGCAGAGTTTGACAAGTGCACGATCTACAGCTAACTAGGGGCACTTGTGCACAGCACCGCGCTGCACTGAAGTATAAAGGAATGGGTCGGGAGAAGTAGGCCGTGCATACCTTCCGGGACCCCTGGCAGCCCAGATGCAAACCATCAGCTCAGTAAAGCCTGCCAACATGAATCACTTCCCCTGGGACACGAGCGTGCCGGGAGAGCAAAAGGAAGCAGCAGGAACAGAAGTACCCTGCGCACAAATGGCCAACTCGGGAGCTAGCAACGGTGGCTAAAGGGTATGATGCTAACAACTCTTTTATCTGAAAAAATTCTTTCTGTTTATCAGCAACTGCTGATCTGATAATATTTTATTTCTTGTCTAGAGTGTGTTCAGGGTAGGCGGTAGGCTGAGCTTTCTGCTGTCACTCCCTCGGGCTCTGAGAGATCAACCTGAACCAAGAGCGAGGTCTGTCCCAAAAACTCTTTCATTGGTCTGTACTCAGATATTTTAATGCTACCCTGTTAGATGTGATTGTAGCTCAATAGAATTGTCAAATGTATTCTACTTCATTCTTCATTAAGTCATATTGTAGAATATGCTTGCTTCAGCATTCCTGTTTCTATTGTCTTTCTATATATACAAATATATTTACATAATTTACATAATCCTTAAGTATTCCTTATTTCCTATTATTATCTAACTATGTATTGGCCAGCTCAGTGGTAATTACTCCATTCAAACTCGCCTCAGGCAACTCTCTGTCCTGGGAAACATTTCGCATAACAATGCTTGTCTGTTGCAATGTATTTATCCATCCTTGTACCTTCCCCTGACACCCAGCTGTTTTGTGGAGTGGCGTGCTTGGCATGAAATTGTTTTTGCCTTGTCCCAGTGAAAGCAGGCCATTGAAGAAATCACAACTGCAGTGCAGATTGGCCCCCTAATTCTTTTGAGTTCAGCACAAGCATTTCTGAGTTATTTCTAATTTTTCAATCTAAAAATGTGTGCCATATAGTAAAGCAAAATGCAGCATGGCATACCACATATATCATTTTCAGCCCATCACATGATTCGTGAAATAATTCCTTGCAATAACCAGAAATGATTTTTCCATCCTTTGAGTACTGACTGAGTTTTTATTCTTTGGTTGGGAACGGTCTAGCAGGCACCTCATACGTGTCTCGCTATATCCCACTGCTACCCTCTCTGTCTCTCTGCAGTTTGCATCAAAATTGTTCCCATGTGCGTGTGATGCCTTTTGGCCACAACAGAGGGTCAGGGCCTAAATGCATTACTCTCTTTTACATTTACTGAAATACTGCCACCTAGTGATAATTCACAGCTGGTGGAGGCTTTTGGAAGAGGACTAATAAACTGTAGCAAATCAGCAAAAAAAAAAAAAAAAAACTTTTTACTGTAAAAATTACGCTCACCTCAGGATGAGGAACGGCAACCACTTTTAAAGCAACTCATGGGTCACATAAATTGGAGTTTGGAGTTGCCGTGCTAGTGGTTAGGAACAGGTATGGTGTGTGCCAAATGTAAATCTTTGTGGCATGCTTTTTTTTTTTGCAAGAGTGAATAGCTTTAGAATCATTGCTGTAAGCACTAGGTAGAAAAGTACCAAAATGGCCAGACAGATTCCTAGTGTCTCCATTATATCAAAAATCAGAATTAAAAAAAAAAAAAAAAAAAGTAAAACCTTACACATCAATCCCAGTTGAGGCACTACAGATATCACACGTGTGGCTGAAATAATAGTTTTTTTTATCCCGTTGTAAAGTGTGTGGATGCTGGGCAAAGTTCACCTACCCTGTTCCCAATGTCTCCACGGGGGCCTGGGGGTCCTTGCAAGCCTGGGGTTCCAGGGAGACCCTAAAATATAGAACCACACGAGACACTAAATAGCCAAGCATCAGGCAACAGAAGAAGAAGAAGAAGAAGAAGAAGGAGGGAATGTCTGCCTTTCATTTTACTGGGCCAAAACTGCAGCACTTTCCATAAAGACATTCTTTCCCCTAACTTTCCACCATCTGTGAAAGGCATCTGAGGGAGAGAGAGAGGGTGATACTCACAGCGGGGCCTGCTGGCCCTGAGGCTCCCTCTATAAGCATTCCCTAGTAAAAAAAAACGAGATTAAATAAAACGGTCACAGTCAAAATACAGTAAACAAAAATAATGAAGAGCAAACATGTCAACCCCAAAGCAAAGGGAATTCTATGCATACAGTTGCAAATAGAATGAGTAATTGTGCTGTGGCAAGTTTAAGTTCTTTTAAATTGAACTTGGATTATATTATATAACACCAAGTTAATTGCTCACATGACAGAAGGGATGACAGATAGGGGAACAGAGAATGATTTAAGCACATCAGTGTTTGTATCAGGATAAAGCATATTAACATACAAAATCAGTATATGAGATTGCGGGTGAATAGTTTGGTAAGAGCCAGCATTTATTTGAAGGCTATAAAACAGCTTCGTGGGTATAAAATATGTTAATGAAGTTGCTATTATAATAGGACGAAGGGTACGTAATCTGATACACAACCAGGAAAATAAGACGTACGACAAGCAGAGCAGAAATTACAGACAACAGTTTGGCAAGAATGGGCAGCTGTAGACAGCAAGCAAGAAATTACACACAATACACAATATACTACTACTAGTAGTAGCAGTATTACTACTAGTACTACTATTACTACTAGTAATAATAATAATAATAATAATAATAATAATAGTAAAAGTTGGCAAACTTACTGGCTCAATCACAGCTGGTTCCCCTTTCTCCCCCTTTTCTCCACCATGACCACCCCTGGTTGCAGCCTAAGGTCACATAGTTAAAGTGAAGACAGACAGTTCCAGTAAGTCTATACAGACTATGAGGACAACAAACAGTTTTATTGTACCAATATTAAGTAATAGCATGTGTTATCTTGTAATTAAAAAGTAGTAATTCAACTGAAAAAAAATAGTAATGGACTTGGACTCTCAAAATAATCTACTATCACAGAACTAATGTGATCTTTTCCTTATGGGTCCACTGAAGGGAAAACAAAAGCTGGGCTTGCAGCACTGTTGATTAGCCTGGACAACTAAGAATTTGTAGACTCAAGATCACAACTCCACACAGATCACGGGTGTATGGCCCAGACTATGTAGAACTCATCTTTGAATCTAATGTGTGTTATGGTGAAAAAAAAAAACCCACTGAAATGCAACCCAGGCCCACTCTCTTAGGCTTGTGCTGGGTAATTGATTCCCTCTGCTTGCCAGGGTCACCATGCTTCCCCTATATGCATTTCAATTAGTCTCAGCCAAAAGATCCACCCGGGCCTGGAAGAGACCACGCCTATCTGTCTGCATCTTATAATAAACAACTTCTAAACCAGTGTTTCCCAAAGCTTTTCAGACTGAGAACCACTCCTCCTCCACCCCCTTAAAAAGCCTCAGGGACCACCCCCACGAATTGGTGCAACATTACAGCCCTAACTAGACAATGGCATAAAGATGATATACATGTACATGTCATTTAAACACATGTGCATAGCATAGGTCTCTTAAGAAACACTTGGAGAAACACTGTTGAAAACTATGCAGTCCAACTAGCCCTAGGAATGTAATCTATCAGTGCAAGACTAGGGCATGCATTCTTTCCCTCCCTTACCTTTCTTTGTTATCATCCATTACAATTTTAAAAAAAAAAACTTTGATTAAACTTTGATGAATGATTTATGTTTTTTTTTCCATAGAATTTCAGAAGCTTGCTTCTGGAAACGATGTACTTTCCTTAAGAGATTATCTTAAAAAGTTGAAATATGTTCTACGTTGAGTAAAAAAAAAACATTGAATGTACATAAAATACATAGAAAACACATCAGGCTGTTCGTATTGGTAAGCTACTAATGCACACTGCAAGGCTAGTTTTAAGTACCACAATGTAAGATGAGTGAATACAGATGAATATACTCACAGAGGTCTCTGTAAAGACTGTTTCTGCAGGCAACTCACTCTCGTCTGGGGAGCCGTCAGTCCTCACCGATGCATCATGGTCATCATACACTCCATACTGATAGGTGTCAACGCTCTCCAGGTCTTTCGTGTCATACTCATCGATGTCGTACTCTTTGAAGTCATAGGTGGTGGAGTCTTTTTTGACTTTAGACTCGTCCGTCTTCACAGTCATTGTTTCAGTGACTGTGGCACTATCCACCACAACTTCATCTAGTCCTGTGAGGTAGTCTGCCTCCTCGACACCTGCGTTCTGGTGGCGAACAACATCATTAATGAAACCGTCAGAAAAAGGAAAAACGGCCTGGTTTATCCCTTTCCTGCAATATTTTGTGATCTGTAGGATAACATTTAATCTAAAAAGCACAGTCAATACCCTAGGACAGCAGCTACACAACGTCCTCACATAGTACAACAATAAGTTATCCCGCTGTATTAAACACCCCCTTTGCCGACCCACAACCACATATTTTATGTTACCTGTCAGAACTGAGTTAGCTCCAACAAATGTGTTGCTGACAATGACTTTGATCATTGAGAAAAAGGCTATCATCATAATCACTTATAATCACCATATATTTGCTGCACAAATGTGTATGCAGGACATGCTAAACAATCTGCTTACAGGTGTATGAGCTGACAATTACACAAGGTGATTTGATCCAGTTTTAAGAAGAGTACACACATTAACCTGCGCTTGCTATGAACAACAAAAAACAAGCCAGTATTACCTTAATGGGCGTTGTTTCAGTTGGAGACTCAGAACCAGCCAATGTGTCATAGGCAAATTCATTATCAGTATAATAGTCTGCATCTGCTGTTCCTGGTTGCTCCTGTACAACCTTCATCACCAATATGTAAAATAAAATAGAAAATCAGGTACAACAATAACTATTAATAAAAAATAATATATATAAAAAATAAATAGGATTATTACAGTGAGAGCATATTATATTTAGCATAGCATTGAGTTAGTTACTAATGTATTGTTTCTTACAAAAGGTTGGAGGCACTGTCTTTAAAAAAATGCAGCCCAGTTTGTGAAACTGGCTTTTGATCAAACAAAAACAGAAACAAAGCCTCTACAAGTAAACTGCCAAAAAGTACTGTAAGACTTTGTTATACAAATACTTAGGAGAAGCCACAAGCCACACATCATACCTTTTGACAGACCTCTATGATTTTAAAGCACAAGTTCAGTGTAAGTACACTATGTCTTTCTACAGCTCTTAAAGCTCTCACTGTTTTTATTAATTTACCTTTGTCTCAGTGCCAGGCTCCTCTGTTGCTGGCTGTGCTTCTGTCAAGTCAGTTTCTCCATAGTCATAGTATTCAGGGTAGTCCGGGGGGTACTAAGAGAATGAGAGGATAGTTGAGGGATGAACAAAAGCAAGGCAAGTATGTGCCGCCTAATAACCTAATTCCTTATGAATTATGATTTCTCGACACGAGATGCAATACAAAGATGCCAGTTTTATTTCTATAGTAAAATTCCTACACACTGATGATTTAAAGTAGCCAGGGCCCACCCATGTGACACTACATTGAATTTCACGTTCAAGTCAGTCTGGCTAACCTGCCTATTCTCAGCTCTTCTTTTGCCCGAAAAATCGGGCACCAATGAAAAGCAAACGCTACGCATTCGCCATCAGAATTAGTGGTCTGATTGGTTGTAGCTCTGTCCAGTAGTACACAGAAGCATTTGAAAGACCCTTCCTGTCTATGAGAGGTTTACCAGACCAAGCTCCGGCTACGAACTTGGTGGGACAGCCAGGCAGATTTAAAGTGTTTCACAAATTAGTGTATATAACACATAGACACATTAATGATTTTAAAAAAAGAATAAAAGTGATAAAAGCATTATAGAGTATATTGAACTCAAACAAAATAGTTAGTGTGGTAAACCATCCCCTCGTACTTCACTTCCTTTCATACAAAGGGTCTGGCTGTGGTTTCATTGACATGGTTGTTTTAGGCAGCATCTTGCCTGACCAGCAAAAACATTCTTCCTGGAGGTGTAGAATAAGTTTAAAACAATTGGATCTGCCTTTGCCCAATCGCTAACATCTGGTCGTGACTCCCTCTGTTTGCTGATTGGTCAGGCAAGATGCTGCCTGAGACAACCATGGCGATGAAACCACAGCCAGACCCTCAGTACAAAATGAAGTGACTTAGTTAATAATGACAAAGCATCTTTATAAATGACATCAGATAACATTATGCATTATAAATTATTACATCATTGGTCCAGGATTGAATTTACATTATAGGCAAGTTATTTTAATACTGCAAAACCCACTGACATCGGCTTTCTTTTCCATTTGTGGGAGCCGTTTAAAATTACGTTACAATGTGTTCTTTTGGTTTGGAACTGTCTTTGTCATGAGCACTGTGCCTTTTTCATGTGGAAGCCAATTGGGTTTCTCTCTTTGCTCCGCCTACCTTAACTCTACCAACCATAAAGTAAAGGGCTTAGTCTGACAGAGATGGCAAGGGCAAAAGGCAGTTTTCCTGACTAGACTATGGTACCTTTATATAATAAACTCTAGGTCGTTATGTTGTGTCAGAAGAGTTGTTACATAAACGTGTCAGAACATTTCCTGTTCCTTGCACAGTGGCTCCCCCCAAAACTGTTGTAACCTTTTGTTAAAGGTTGTTATTATATTATTGCCAGCTGCACCTACACTGGAGTACATAATGTGGTATGTGCAAACTGACACCAAGGTCCTGAAATTGTGTCCATGTTGGCCATTTCCACATTTTGGAAGCATTGGCTGAAAGCAATCAAGCTAAGAATGCAACAGATTAGCATAGTTTTGCTGCCCAGCAAACATCCAAACTTGTTATCATGTGGCAAAATACCCCAACTTCATTTCACATTGGTATTCTCCTTTTAAAAATAATCATTAAAATAATGATATATATTTATATCATTTTTGTCCACTCTGTCCCAATCGAGTGGCTAAGCCATCAAAGCACAAAATAGCCAGTGCAACCTGAGAAGCCAGGTCTGGAGGTCGCATCTGCAAAAGTGCATTAGTAATACTGAAACAGTAATGACGTATTAATGTCCTTGTTTAATTGCCAGTACACAAAGACAAACAATGGACTTTGATGTGAAGTGTAAACCTTACAGTAATAAGCACTTGTAACACCTCAGAATTACAAATATTGAAAGATTTATTCAGGTGTTTTAGTGATTAACTAGAAAGGAAGAGGGAGAGAGAGAAAGAGAGAGGGAAAGAGAGAGGGGAGATAGAGAAAGAGCGTGAGAGAGAGAAAGATAAAGAGAGAGACAGAGAGAAAGACTGGGAAAATCATTAGTAAAAAAAGGGCTCCTCTAAAATGGGCCCCATCTTAGTGAGACAGAGAAAGAGGGAAAACATTTCCATGGTGAGCTCATCAGTTATTTGGTGAAATACTTCTGGAAAAATCTGAGGCTGGCTGAAAAGGTTGAAATTCCTAAAGGGAGACAAGCAGCCCTGAATCGGAATTGCAGAGTTGTGCTTCTGTGAGCCCCCGATCTTTTATTTGAACGTATGTGACTGAGCACTGAAAAAGGATTTTTAACATATAACTAGACACAGCCTTTACAAAAAAACATTGTGTCACTGTTTGGAAATCCCTAATGAGCAAGGTCTGATTACTTCAATCAACTTTGGTATTTGAAATGAACAAAGATTTGCTGTGGAGGGGAAAATTCTTTCCAAGACAACGAAGTCAAAAGCCAATAATTAGGATAATGAATGCAAAGATGACCTAATCAAGTGGTGTACATCATTGAAGGACACAAAGATATTTTATTGTCACATGCCTAGATATACTGCATTGATTAGGACATGCAGTGAAATTAGTAAGGAACTGGAACATTGGAACTAATGCTGCACTCTCAGAAAAGAAGGTACAGAATTGTACTTTTATTGTCACACCGGCAGTAACCTGAAAGGCACATAATTGTACCTTTTAACCGCTGTTTTACCCTCTCAGAAATAATGGGATTTGTAGAGGTACAAATCTGTATCTTAAGGTACAATCAGCATTAATTACCCCCAAAGTCTAGTACTTGGACCTTACAGTACTGATGTGCAGCTTTTCGGCTATGGAGAAGGTACAACCAGGTTGTAAAACAGCGGTTAAAAGGTACAATTATGTGCTTTTAAAGGTGCTGCCAGCATGGCTGTCTGGCAAACCTTCCATAGACAGGAAGTGTTCTCAGAGGAGGGATCAACGGGCGTCTTTCAAATGCCTTTGTATACTACCAGACAGAGGTACAACCAATCATACCACTGATTACATTGACATGTGCGTAGCGTTTTTCACTGATGCACGATTTCTCAGACAAAGGAAGAGCTGAGAATAGGCAGGTTGGCCAGATGACTTGAACGTGAAATTCAAGTGTAGCATCACAGGCAGGATGGGCGGGCCCAGGCTAAAGTAAAAGTACAGTACAATTCTATACCTTCTTTTCTGAGAGTGTGTATATGCTTGATGACTTCAAACACACATCCAAACTCCAAATGAAATGACACGACACATACTCACCTCATCCTCAGCCTCCTGAGCCTGTGGGGCGTTCCAGGGGGCGGAGTCGCAGTCTGGACTAAAGTGTTCACAGTAGTCATAGGCTGCCTTGGGGTCAGTCACAATCAGCAGCTGTTGGATGTCACCCTGGAAGAGATCATGGTGGGCAACATTATTGTTTTGGTCTTTGTCACATAAAATGTTGAGCAAACAAAAGAACCTTTGGGAAACAGCAGCCCTTATAAATGCATTTGCTAATTCTTTCATTAAGGTGTAAATAGGCTTGAAATTTGAACTTTCAACCTTACAGTGTCATTGGGGGATATACAATACTTTAAAACTTTCAAAGGTGTGAGGTTTTGAACATTCTCTAATAAAAATGCTTTCAACAATGTAAAATTCTGTGACAGAATCTCCTCATTAAGAGCCTTGCTGTTCCACTTGATAATAGCCCAGGTGTTCACGAGGCTGCCATCAATTGCATATGAAAACATCTCCATGAAACATATCCTGGTGATAGAGGTGGGCCAACATGTTGCTTCTGTCCTGTGGTGGCATTATAGTGGGCGGCTCACCCACCCCTTCTTCTTAGCATCACTGCAGTACCAGTAAACTAAGGACATGGGGTCAACCCCTAATGTCTGTTATTAGCAGAATGACGATCTTGTCTTTCAATCTGAGGGCAAGGATCCCATCATTACTGGTGCATAGTACGATTAAAAGCACTTTATGGAGTTCACTGGATTATTGCCTGTAAATGTGGTGTCCTTAATTGAGGTTCTTGTCCCGAATACTGAATTACTATGGCCATGATCTGCATTTTCAGGCCATGATGTCAGTAAAAGGGTTGCCAGCTTTTGAACTTAGCTTAGCATGAGATTGGGTGGTGGGATGGTGGTTAGGAGGTGGTACAATGTTTTGTGGGCACAAAACGCAAAGCAATATTGCAGATAATCAAACATGAAATTGATTAATCATGCTAATGAAAGCTATTCTGTACACTCAGTATGCAATCTACAGTATATTTGGTCAGTAGTGGAATTTTTGACATTGTGCTGAGTTTAAAAAAAGTCTAATTGTAAATAATGGAAAGGGAGTTATGGTTAAGAATGACATTTTTTGGAAACAAAATTGTCAGCAAGAGCAGATGATTTAAGTCGAACACCATTTCAAGAGCCAGATTACATTGGTCGAAGTTATATTGAGTTTGACAGTCTTAGGAGCTCACTACCAAATGGCTAACTGAATGTATCAGGAGCCAAATGTATCCCCAATAGCATGACACTACACAGCAGTAGCATAAATAAGGTCCCAGAAAAAAGTACCAAGAACTTAGTAAGTATAGTAAAAGCTAGAAACCTTACATAACTTTAGCAGAATAGTTGGAAAGAGGCTTGAGACCCCAAACATATAAACATTTACATCAAGATTATGAGAGTCCCTCATTTAATATAATATGGCATTTTAATGAATGTTGGGCCCAAATTGCCTTAAAGTTGACCACTTCAGACACATCAGAAATTAAATCATCATCCCCAAAAAAATACATTTAGACAGCAAAAATAATAAAAATTAACCATTAGGTAACGAGGTGTGCTTTTCTCCATTTGTGAAAGTTTTTTGAAAATATGCCAAGAAAAAATGCATGGCCGCTGCCCATGTTTTATGATATCATCAAATTATGTGAACCAAACCATCAAAAATGCAAAAAACCTTTATGATTCATGATGTATTTTGCAGGTTTCTCCCTTTACTACTGACAAAAAACTTCAATATGGTCATGTGATTTGTTTGAATGGTAAGTTTTGTACAAATATACACATTTGAACAAAATAAACGTGGGTCCTTATCTAGGCATGTGATACTGCAAAAAATGCACTGATCCATGTTCTGTCACGTTGGCCTTGGTCACTAGGATTAATAGTGCAACTCCGCAGCCTATGACAAGCACAGGCCTTCCTAATGATCCTGCTTATTTGGGCAAGCAAGAGATGCCATATAGGGGCAAATAAGAGTGACATATGACCAGAGGGAACTATTAATAAGCGCTGTTTAGACTGTTGAGGAGGTGTCCATACAACAGTTTCTCTCACACATATTGTACATTAAAAGTTCTTCTCAGTTATGTACTTTACAACCTCACACTCATATATACCACATTAAATGACACAATGTCTACTTTCACTCACACATTCAAGTAAATAGGCTTGCACAGCACTTCCTCTCACACACATTATTTGCTTGCACATACTTAACTACATACAATGCTGTCACCTACTCCATTTTATATGTCCTGTTACATCAACAGAGGTCTTTATTGTTGCTTAGGTTCAAGTCAAGAACAAGATCAATTAGTTTGCCCATGTCATTAAAAATAACAAAAACAGACTCAGACATGTTTTATAACATGTTTTAACTACCAAGAGTAATTTATTACAGGTATTACCCTGTTGATCATGATGAACTATTATAACTCTATTAAGTATAGCTCTAAAGAAATCTGTAAAAGATAAATTAAGCCAAACCCTCCCCTTCTCCTACTGGGCTGTAAATCTATAATGACTTAAGTATGCTACCTCTCTCCCCCATTTCCTTTTTACAGTAATTGCATCGTATAAAAGCTTCACAGTTAAAACACCCAGTGGCTTTGATATGTACAACAGTGTTACAAAAAAACAAGAGGCAAAAAAACAATAATAACAATTGATAAAAAAATGGCTTGTGAGTTTAAAATGGGAAGCTTTTTATATCCCCTTCTTCTTAAAGGAGATACTTTTCTTTGTACTTTGGCCTTGCAGGGGAAAATCACTCTCATTTTGTTGCACAGTGGTGGTCTAACTGATGAGGAATGGCAAGAAAAATAACCATATCCACAGCTCATGTGAAATGTCTTATGCTGCGTCTGTTTTCCATTTAGAGTTGGAGGAGGAAATAGGAGCCGTGCTCCCACTCCTACCTAAAGCCGACAACTCTGCACATGATCTTATTCCAAGCAGTTTCTTACCAAAAACCAACTTGCTGCCTCTAGAAATGCCAACTACAACAGTCAGCAAAACGCGTCTGCTAGGAGCTGTCATTCTTCTGATGAAAATATTAGCAGGCTCCACTGACAGTTTACAATACCTACTGTAAACAATGTGTTTTTAAAATAATAAAAATTATATGGATCTATTATTTGCATGTGCATGCACTTTTGCTTCATAAAATGCAGTATTTCACATGAGAAAATAACAATCCTATGCCAGAATTGTCTGCACTTAAGACACATTTCTTTTCTTTTCAATAACTCCCTAAAAAATGCTTGCCTTTCCAAGCCAGGTCTGGCAGGCAAGCCGGACTACTGGAATAATATAAGCATAGCTGCACTGGGAGCCTGAGTGGAAACTCACTGTCATAAATCTGTTCTCTTTTTTTCCCCCCGTCTTCTTCTTCCTCTTCTTTTATGCTATACAGTGGGCTAAGGTGGAATGCCTGTCTGGCAGCTTAGGGGGAGATGATTTAAAGCTATGGGCAAGTTCATGAGACATTAAAGAATTAAAAATTTCAAATTATAAAAACACAGAATTGTAGTGTTTTTACACAGAGCATAAGCCAGGTTGAAGCACTTTAAAGACTCCAATTTACTCCAATCTTCAATTTTGTAAAAATGCAACACTTGCATTTAACTAAAATCTGTTCATGAAGTAGGCATAATGCAGTTTGCAGCTGTTTTAAAGTCAAACTCATCTAAATGCAAATATTATGTGAAGTAGTGCTGGGCTAAAACCTGTGAAATATTTTACCATGCTCAGTTGACATGAAGCCGTATTAGCACATGTATCTACTGTACATGCATAGTACAAATCCCACACTCGCAAGGCACTGTTGAGAGGCACTGTGGGTTGGCTTAAATATATAGTAATCCTTTGGGGGAGATTTGTCGTCTGCATGTACCCCACCTGGGGGGCAGTAACCATTCACACATCAGAGGAGCGAGCTGTCCCACACTCAGAACACATGTTCCCACGCACACAGCACTGGACTGCCATTAATCTGGCACCCGGGGAGCACTTGGGGGGGTCGGTGCCTGGCTTACGGGCACCTCATCTGTTGTTGTGGATGTAGGGAGAGAGTGCTGCACACACCAGTCCCATCCATGCTTTTTTTTTTGCACCTATCATGGGGATCTAGCTAGCCACCCTTTGGTAGCCGGTCCAACTTGGTGTACCACCACAGATGGCGTCCATGGTTCCATTATGTTAATTGCCTTGACACTCTGGTCAAGGCTATTTCTCCAGGGCACAACAAGGGCTCAGGAGGCCAACACAAAGTCTAACATGACGGTGTAGAAAAGTGTAACCGCTAAGTCCTTGACACCCTGTTTCAAAAGATTTGGTGGCAGTATACAGCCCTGGAAGGCGACGGCAGCTGCATGTCACAATGTGTCATGGTAATTCTTAGCAGGAAAACACAACTGGCAATGTTATGTTAACTGAAATAACATGTTGCCTTGTTACAAATTGCTTTACGTTGAATTGCTTCTGAAGTCAGCTGTAGTTAAGTGGCATCAAAGTGACAGTGAAATATTGACTGCTCGTGGAAGTATAAGAGCTTTGCTTTGCTGCAAACATATATTAAGCTGTAGGCCACACAATATCAAGTGTATCTTATACTGGTGATATAATATCAATTTTTTTTAAGGACTATTGAAGCCTTGGAGAACAAACTAGCATTCTTTAGGGAGTCGTGTCCCCCAAAACAGTGAAAATACAGATTGTCGCCACCCCAGTTCAAAATAAGTTTACACTCTGCCGAAAGATTTATTTTTTCACTAAGTGATATCACATAGCATGCAGGAAAAGTATTTTCAGGTGCTCAAGATATCACTGTTCCCTCTGTGCCCATGGTATGGTACCTTGATTATTACAACAGATCACAAGTATAGTTCCAACTCATGTCATGTTTGCCTAGAAAATCAGACAGTGTCCTTTTCTGTTGATTTTAGTACACATAGCTACACAAAAGTAAACTTGGGTCTTTTATGGGAGTGATATGGGAATGCTGTTCAACAGACTCTGCTAGGCTAAGCTCAAATTGCTATCATCAAACCAGTTGAAGACAAGAGGCAAATCTGATCTGGGCAACAGGAATTGTGACCATTTTGAAACTACCTACAAATGTATAGCATAGTCTCTGAAGCAACATACAACTCTATGATGAGTGGAGGGAGAGATGTCACACATAATTTGAAAAACAATCGCAAGCAGCATGCTGAAACCAACTGCAAAAGCTACCAGAGCACCAGTGATTTGGCCTTTTATTGCTTTCCCAAGGAAACACACAGGAAATAATAAAGTGGGAAATCATAAACCATTAGGTGATTTAGTATTGTTGGCAATTTCCACACCTTGTAAAAGCCAGGTCGCTTCAACTTGTGTCGAGTAGCATATAGATATAAGTTAAACATTTGCCACGTGAGGTTTCTCAAACTCTTACCTCATAAACATTGTCATCGAGAATTCTGGTGCCCAACACAACAATGCCATCTGTACTGACGATTGCACGGTCACTTCTGTTCAGGGGTCTTGAGATCTTCTTCTTGCAGTCTACAATCAAGGTCACACTGTTCTTCTCCACACTGATGGCAATACGATGCCATCTGAAAAGACACAGGTAAAAACATACTTTTAATATCATAAAAGATAAAACAAAACTTTGTGAGGCCACAAAATCCCACCTGACAGCAAATTGTGTAGTGTAAAGGCCACTATAAGTCATACTTTGTCAGTCTTCAAATTTTGTTATCATGAATACTCTAAATACTCTTCTTTATTTTTATTTATGAATACTCTCACTAAAATATGGCAACAAAATAAAATGATAATGTTCTTGGCATCTTGAGTACCACAAACCATCAACTGAAACCACTCACCAAATCACACTGTGTTTCTGCTATTCTGCTATTTAAAAAAATCTCTCTTAGGAGAAGAAGCACAAACATAAAACGTGACACAAACTCAGAGGTTCCCAAATACAGTAAACACAAATTGAGTTTTCCACTTGTGTAATGATAGCCAACTGGTAGCTGTGAAGTGAATTAGTAGCTCTCCTTAGACCCCCGCACCCCCTCTTTTTTTTTTTTTTTACTTTCCATGGCTTTCTTACCGACACTTTATCACTGGACTGCAAGTTGGTCAGTCTGGCATGTCTGTGAGCATGGTGTGTATTCTTCCATCTTCAGCTGTTATCCTTTACTCTATTGCACAACTGGTGCACATCTCTCACTTCTTTTCATGCACTGACCATGGAGCAGTTCTGCAGGGGACTGCTCCAGTTGTAAAATGAGGAGTTGCCCTATTGTGTCCACCAGCTAAGTTCTCAGAAATGATGTCCAGGGTTTCTCATTAATTGATTCAGTCTGTTGACAGTCTTCCATTTAATCTGTTGTCCATTTAATCTTCCAACTTCCTCACTGGCCTTTGGGTAATACACTGAAAAGCCCATGTGTTGGAATCTCCTTTTTTTTTCAGATAACTCAGTGAAGAAAAATTGAGAGCAATTCTCATTAATCAAAATCTCTGGGTTCCCTTTCTTAAAAGAAAACAGCAGGCAGGAACTGGATGATGGAAGCGGCATCAGCTTTGATAGCAAAGGCTACTTCAGGTCACTTAGTGAAGCAGTCTACTACTGTTATCGCAAATCTACACTGTGGAAGTGCCATCTCAAATGGACCTTTTCCCAAGCAGCAGCTGCTACGGGAACGGGTCGAAGTGAAGCATCATGGGTCAGTGAAATCTTCTCATGTCTGTCTGCATGTTGTTCAGTTGTTAATTCTTATCTTTAGCAATCCATTTTAGCCACCAATATGATTCCCTAAAGTGTTTAATGTTTGTGTGTAGTGTTTAATGACCTATGCAAATATGTTGTTTAGGCAATAATTCAGGCACCAGCTACCTATGAGTACCTCTGACTATGCATTCATTTATGACTGATTCGGAGGTGTGGCTGCAAGTCAAGCTCCAGTGATATCTTCTGTGAGGGGCCAGCACTGAACAGGCACTGCACTCTGACTGGAAATCATCTTCAGACACAGCACACAGTTCAGACAAGAATGGCTGCAACTGACACCACATCCTCCTCTGCACATGCAGTGTCTGGCTTCTTAAGTGGTAGCCCAGATAGACAGTCGGCAACATGGTTCAAGGATCCAGTTCTGTGTTTGTCTTCATAGTAAAACTTCATGAGGTGAGAGGACCATCTGGCTATCTGGACAGTAGTCTTGTTAGTCCTTGCCCTTGGTCGTCTGCAGTGTCGTAAGTGCCTGATGGTCAGTATATAAGGGGAATTTTCTTCCCCACAGCCAAATGTGATACTTCTCAGCAACCTAGATGCAAACCTTCTTAATGACTGAATATTTGCTCTCATCCATCATCTGACTGGCTGTAAGATGCAAATGCAACAGTCTGTTCTGCACCATTATGGTTCAAATACACCCTCTCTTTTATAAAGGCCTCCCCTGCGGGGGTACGACAGTGGTAATGTTGTAGTATGCCATTATTTAGATGCACCAGTGAGTCGGCAGGAAACCCTTTGTGGGCGTAATTGCCCAAAATACCACACACACACAGACACAAACACACTGCAGTCAACATAGACCTTGTTTATTGGACATTTTACCCTTTGTACTTTGGTGTGCTGCACTGCGCCTTTAAACTTCCTGTAAACACGGATTTGCATGATTTCTGTTTCCTGTGAACTGACTGACACACCAGGGAGACACTCATAACTCATTCCCGATACCGTCCCACTTCAATAACCTAAACCACACCTACTAAACGCTCTCCGCAATTTCAGACTGTGGTAAGGTTGCCGGGGTCAGACAACACCAACATGCTTGTCTTAATCAAACGCTGTTTAAGCTGCTTCATTCCACTGGAATGGACAGTCTTTCTACAGAAGAGCTCAGTTGCATAGTTGGGCACAAACCTTTTATACCATGGACTCAGGCCAAGACATGTGTGCAGGGATGCATGACCAGTAGGGAAGCAGAGCATGTAGTGTAGCAGTAACATATGATTCATGTGGCAACAGACCCCCCCAGACCAATCTTTTAACCAGGGATGTTTAGAGTTGTTTTGATGGATTTGACATTAATGTTCGTTTTCTGAAGATCCCTGTGTTTACACTGAGGATTTGTAGTGTCATGATCTTTTGAAACACTGCAGGTGCTGAACTCAATCCGTAAGGAACTCTGCAGTACTGATGCAGGCCTTTATGTGAAATGGAAGTCACGAGCCATCTGCTGTCTTCAAGCAGTTTCAGCTAATGGTAGGGTGGATTTGAGCTCCTCCTTTGCAGCCTTATGGCCTAGCCATGGGAAAATGCAAACTTTTTAGTAACATTAAATTAGGCAAATTTCAGATGGTTAAGCTGGGACTTTTTCTGATATTTGATGAATTGAGGTGGAATGACCTAAGTATGAAATGTAAAACTGGCCTAAGATTTTAAAAAAAAATCAATGCTGTAGGCTAAATATGAACAAATTTGAACCAAACAGTTGTCCATGTGGATTTTAAAGGAAAACCTTCTGCTTGAACTTTCCCTGAGTTGGCACATATCCAGAAACCATCAAACTATACTGAAATCATATTTTATAATCCAGTCATTAAAATTGTGAAAGTGAGCTTGACTAAAGCAGTTTAATCATTTAAATGTTAAATATAAGAAATCAAGGAATTGACGAATACTGAGCAATACTTACTTCCCATCGGCCAAGTTGATCCCGCGGAATAAAGGATAGTCCTCAGCAGCAGGATTCCCATGCTGGTCTTCATACAGGAAAACAGGAGACCGCCCAATTTCCACACCCAGCTGCTGGATGCCGTGCTCATTGTAAATTGACAACAAGAACGACTGCACCCCAGCTTTTGGCTTGATTGTCATGAGAATGGAAAAGTCATGGGGAAACTCTCCTCCTGAAAATCCACACACAATATTTCACAGGTTGGGGGCTTTTATACAGACAACCCTTTTCCTCCATAGCCACAGCCATAGCCATTAAAAGTGTTTTCCAGTAGATCTTTGAGTCTCTTATTCTCTGTAAGTTAGACTAGAAGATCACATGAAGCCAGAACCTTCACACAGTTCCAACTCCAATGACGACTTCTGAGATGCATAAGCTGAATGTAAACACACTGATATTGCCACGAAATACTGCAAAAATGCATTTCTCCTTTAACTTTATGAGTGCCCACAAATACTGCATAGCCAGATTTGATAAAAGCATACACACTCTGTGTTTGGCATGCAAGCTGTTTTACATGGACCCTTAAACCCTTTATTCAGATCGCTCTGAAAGGATAGGTCATGCAGATAGTTCCACACAGTAAATCATGTTAGGAATCGAATAACATTAGCACAACATAATTTATGTAAACCGCACGGCCCCCTTAAATTTACATGTCTGTGTCTGGAGGAGGTCTAGGAAACAGATCAGGATGTGTGACAATTAAATGTGGACTGGCAATTTAAAACCACAGTATAATTATGGTAATGACCTGTTACCAGCATATAGACAAACATTTTGCAAAGCAGTGACATATCAGATTCCAGTGGATCACAGTAGCATAGGTATATGTTAGTGTATATTTATTCAGTAAGTATGTATAAAGCTTGTGGGAACATTATTACCTGGGAATACCAGTTTGGTGGGAGTGCTGATTTGGGCTTGTCTATCTATTCTGAAGGCTGTGTCTGGTTTAGATCCTCTTCGAAGGGTACAGAACCCTGGTACTTTTGTCACTCCATCAGGAGTGCTGTGGAAGTCAAACACCTTGAGCAGATCCACGGGTTCAGCTGTGGGCAAAACAAACAGGGTCATTAGTTACATTTGCCTTTATTACTGAGCTTAGACTTAGTATTCAAACTTACAGAAGACTGGAATCTTTTCACATATTTCTGTTTAATATATATCTTTTAACGTATATCTTTTAACATATTTCTGTCCTCCATTAAACATTATAACTACACTAACATATGTACTTAAATATAACATAAACATCCAACAATGCAGATCGTGGCGCCTTGGAAAAATTACTTATACTGTATATGCCGGTAATAGGCCTTGGCTTTTTTGACTGCCAATTATCAACACAACCTTAATTCCTTTGTGCCTTTGACTATAAAAATGCAAAAAGTCTTTCTACTGACAGATGTAATAACTCTGTGATATAAGTTGCAATCTATGTTGTAGCAGCTTACAACTGCACTGTAGGCCTCACCCTCCAAAGACAAGTGCCCAAGTAGGTGAACCACTGTGTGTACATTAAGATGTCAACAAAGAAAGAAGAAATCAAGTCTTCATTTTTTGAATATGTAACTCATATTAGCTTGGCGTGGAAAAACAACGCAACACAAACCTTAGAGTGAAACCATCTGTGTTCTCAAATGTCAAGCAATTTTGTGCCCTGACCTGGATAACAGAGTCAGCAATCTTTTCTTTGAGCTCAAACCACACATTACTGCATTTCAGAGACCACAGACTCTGATTGCTCAGTGAGGGGAGAAGAGGACAAATCTGCATGATGTGCGAATGCCCTGTCAAAGTAGTGTGAAAGCTTAGCTATGCACAAAATTAACACCATCAATCACTGTTTTTACAGTGATTCATCAATCACTGAACTTTTTTGTGAACTTTCAGATCAGTTTTTTTTTTTTAAAGATTCAAGCTAAACAGCTTGAAAAAAGCTAACTATACAGTTAAAGATTAGTTTTGTTGAGTTTTGTTGATATGTCAAGTCAGACATATTATGAATCATTATTCAACTTCATCACACGCCTGGCACATTATTTGACCTTATAAGCCCTGGGCTATTTTCAGAGTTAGTTATGTGTACCTTCACTTTCAAACTCTTATCTTGGCCATATTGAAGAGTAGGTGGTCTAGCCTTTCCAGATCTCTCTTTTGCTGTTGTAGCATTTGTATATACTTAATAAATAACTGTATAATGACAGAAACATACTGCATATGACATTCTTACATCTGTTTATGTGTCTGACTATATGATGCTGCCAGTAGACATATGTTTTCATATTTGTGTGGGGGGGTTGTCTGGAATCTGGCATACCAGAGTACTCTGTGGCTTACCAATGTTGCTAACATGTGTTTTGTGCCTGATGTAAATGCGGGTCTTTTATTCACTAACTACCTTTACTTTCCAGCTCCCATCTTGGTCATCATAAGAGTCATCTATACCTATTTTTTTCAGGACAGTTTACCAGATCAACTGATAATTCTGAGTGTAAAATAGGTAAAAAAGGGAAATCTGTGAAGTCTTTCCTTTGCAGACATTGATCTCTCTCTATGATGTTATCACTTCAATGCAGTATATATTTGGTATTTTTATTATTTGGTATCATTAAAAAGTTCATATTGCATACTTTTTTCTGATATGCCATTGGTGAGCAACAGGAGCGGCTGGTGGTTGTGGTAGTAGGCGGAGGAAGGAGGGGGCAAGGCAGAGGCAGAGCAATATGCAAGACCCAGACACAACAGTAATGACTGAGGATATGGTCTAAATTAGTGAGTACTGGCTAAAATGCATGCAAAACCATAACTCTGTAAGAACTAGTGAAAACCTTCCTGCACTTTATCAGAGTAAAAACTGTTCTGACATTTTCAAGGGGTGGTCTGATAACAACACATATTCTAAAAGGACATGAATATTTGTTCTGTGTTTTGCTGTATAACAATAGCCCTGTGCCTGTCCAATTTTTTTGAATTTTGCACGATTTCACCCACTCACACGGAAACAGAAGGGTGGTTCAAAGCATCTACTCTGGAAGATGGTTTCAAAAGTTTGTGGTTTCAGTCTGTGAAATTAGCAGATAAGGTCAACTCAATAGCCTGTTGTTTTTAATGATGGCAATGCATCATGGGTACTTTGGCTCAAAACAGTTACCTTAGTTTTCTCAGTCTTTGAAACTGGTCTCTCATAGCGGAGCGGATAAACCAAACAATCTTTCATTTGATAGTACAAGCATGGAACTTGCCAGAAATACTGTGGTGTAAAGTTGCCACCTGAAATTCCAGTATGGTGGCCATTTTCCATTTCCCGGCCTAATATACAAAGTGTGCCAGGTTCCATGGTGTTGCTACACATTTGTCTATATAACTTGACTTTTATGACAATTGTTTAATAGGTATGTTATTACTCTATCATTAACTATGTCCTAACTATGAACATAATGACTATGTTGGCAACCATCCGCCTTCCATCATTGATAAACATTTAAAGTGACAATTAAAAGTATTTATTCAACCATAGCATTATATGTTTACTGGCAACATATAGCCTACAAATTGTTACCTGTTTGTAATAAACAAACTAAATTAAAAACAAATATTTAGCTCAACACAATCAATATTACAAGTGTCTCTAAACTCTAAATGGTACATTTTGACAAACATATTTTCAGGCAATGGTCCCAGTTCACTAGTATTCTTGGATGTGCATACTATATACACCTTTTTTTAATCCTTTTTCTCAGGATGTGGTGATTTTGGAATGTATCCATCTTCTCTTTTACATGCTACAGTCTAGTGAAACTGATTCCCATTTGTCATGACACAGCACACTACAGCACACAATGAAATTCAACCTGTGCATTTAACCTATCACACATGTGAGCAGGAGGCAGCCATGACAACCGCCCGGGGAGCAGTGTGTGGGGATGGGGCACCTCAGACACAGGGGAAGATGGAGGAAGGCTCTGGTCATTCACTCCCCCCACTCACCTGTCAGTGCGGGGAATTGAACCTGTGTCTGCAAATCCGACTCCTTAACCGCTAGCCCATGACTGCCCCAGACAGTAACCCTAAGAGCATGTCTGCGCCAGTGCCATGCCTCCTTTTCTAAGTTCATAAGGCTAGGAGTAGGCTTCACTCAACACAGACAATTTGTATTTACTTTTAGACTTCTGGCCTGAACACACTGAGGAACGCCGAAACGTGCCTGTGTGAATAAATGTTGTATATACATAGTGTGGCCTTCTTTTCCTGTCTGTCAATCATGCTTCATTTTCTACTATGTGCTGTGTTCAGCATGTGCCTGTTTCTTCCTCTTCAAGATAAACCACTAATCTTAAGGCCCCAAAACTTTCAGTTTGTTTGTTTTTTTTTAATAGAGTAGAACCCAAAAATGTTTTTGGTTGATTTTTAGAGTTTTACTTCAAATTCTGCTCAGTTTAGGCACATGGCACAGCACCATGTCTTAAGTATGCACAGACTTTCCTACAGCCAAAGTGAGGCTTAAACTGAAGGTTCTGGCCGTAGCCATTTTTGCTAGTTCATTCCATTGACGTCAATGTTAATGATCTGGGCATTAAAATAATGAATTATAATAAAATAATAATGAATAATAAAAAAAATCACCCCCTCAGAGTTATCATAGACACACCAAACCCATTTTTTGAACCATACTGTAAATGTTTTTTTTTTGCTGTGAAATTGTACTTTCTAAAATGGAAGTCTATGGGAGTCACTCGCTTCTGCAGCCAGCCCTCAAAGGATGAAAGAGGTATTGCATATTAGTCTGGAACGTTGCTGCTTGATCTGAAGTACAAAGAATGAAACATGAAGAACATCTCTATGTTTGAAATGAAGCATGGTGATGAAACAGTGATGCTCTGTGGCTGATTTGTTTCTCTTTGTACTGGAAAATTATAGCATATGAAGAACAAGATGGATTCATTCAAATATCAGGAGACTCTAGTTTAAAAAAAAATCATGCTGTCAGTGAAGATGCTGAGGCTTGTGGTCATTACACACCTCCAACAGGACAAACTCCATTAAATGTTGGTTGGAGAATAAGTCCTGGAATATTCTAAAGTAGTTATTACAGTCTTTTAACTCGAACACCACAGAAAAAAAATGTTTTGGTTTGGTTTATTGCATCAGCTGAAAGTTTCATGGAAGTTAAAATGTTTATTTTTCCAAGATGGTGTATGTAGGGCTACTTTCACAGCAGTGTCCGTTACATGTGTGCCCTAATATTGAGCGACAAACACTCTCTTGGCTCTGCCGCCATGGTTAAATTTCAGAGTTTCTTCTCCCAGATGAACTGCCTCCCTCCCGACCTATTGATCTCCATCTGCCCAGAGCAACTGTTTGTTGTCCGGCTCCAGTGTGTTTGCCCCATTGCTATCTGTGCAACACCTGGGAAGGCTAGCGTGGGACCTGACTGCCAGAGGGTCTGTGGTTCGTGAGCAATTTGGGCATTTTATAGACAAAAAGCTCATCCTGTTTGCCACCACAGCATTAGCTGTGCTTTTCAGGGGCAAACAAATGGGCAGAGATCAGAGATCATGGCTGTTTTCAGGCACACCATATTGCATCTACAGGGCGAATTGCCACAGTCCGTCCTTAGCTTATTGTCACCAAGCTGACTGAGCCTGCACAGAACACATTGGAGCCACTCACAAACTGGTTTAATTAAGCTTCAATTCTTTGTCCATTTGTTCATTTCTTTCACCATTTCTGTATAATTCCCCCAATAAAACTTTGACTGGTTATTCCCCCATGCAGTCAGCTCTGCTTTTTGGTTCACTGATTTTGGGCGTAAATTCAAAGGCTCTGCAAGGGATTCACTTAAATGATCTAAACATCAACAACAGGATATGGATGATTTTGATATTCAGTGGTTTGACATGGTCCTTAGACAGAGAAACAGTGCCTGTAAAGGGCATGATGCAATGCTGATCCTGAGAGATGGGCTCACAAAAACACAGAGGGGCAGTGCAAATACTTAGTGAAGGTAAAGACAGTAAAACATTTAAGTGACAGGGAGAAGAGAAAGAACCGAGAAGATACACTGCAGCCCTAGACTAGTAACTGCTTGACATCCTTGATACACATGATAAACTGTTGGAAGTGCTGAAAAGGGATTGCCAAGAAAAGGGAGTCAGAGTTGTATAGGAAAATTTAAGCTTTGAAGGGATTACTCAAACAACAAAAGACAAGCTCACAAACACAAAAAAAGAGGCTCACAAGACTAAGAGTCAGCCACCAAAACCAAAAACCAGGACCCTGTTAGGGTTCCTGTGCCTACAGAAGTGCACAATCCACCATGCCAAACAATAACAAGAGGGAAGATAAACAGAAAATCATCTTAAATGACATCATCAGCACTGGAAATTTCTCCTTGAGAGACTCAACTGCAGGATCTCATATTCTTGTTTTTTTTTTTCATATATGACCCTACTGGGTAGTCCAACTATCCATTGCAGACAGAGAGACCTGCCCTTGCAAGGTACATGCAAATCTTGAAACTACACTCACTGTGAGGACTGACTTGAAGGAAATGGCGGAGTCATTGTGCAATTGGGTCAATATGTGACTCAAACTAAAACACTGCAAGTCCAATGCCAACTAGCTAACCGCAAAAACACCTGTTCAACCAAAAATGCCAATTCACCCATTACTGGGAACTGACGAGGAATAGGACACATCATGAACGCTTAACTAATGTTGATTTTTCAGAAAATGACACCGGGATGTACTCCTCGTAGCTGATTATTTTGCATCAAATCAGCAGCAGGCAACACTCCACACTGGAGTTTTACATGTTGTTGGCACAATCAGTCTATCAAAGATAAAAACCATATGGATCGACCTTTCCTCAAAACTTGACCTGCTGCATCATCCATTGCAGGCTGGATGATAGAGACAACACCTCTTTCACTAAAGAAACCATTGTACTAGAAAGGTCATCACACGCCCCGTGGTTCCTCTTTCTCTGTGTGTGTTTTTTTTTTTCACAAGAAGGAGGTGTCTCCTGGAAGATGTGTTTAGCAGATGGTTGCGAGCCCACCTCAGGAGACTCTGGAGGTGACAAAGACCCTTTTTGTGGTAACACGGTAACTGTTTACCCTGCTCAGTACCATAAAAGTGGAGAGGAAATAACAGTTTGGGCAGCTTGATGGGTCTGCTCTTGAGGAGAGTGCATGATTAGGACCCAGACTATCACCGTACTTGGACAAGACAATGACTAGTAGAGGTAGCCTGGCTGTTGCACCAAGCTCATAGATGGATCTTGGTCTGGTACACGGGATCAACGGGTGTCTTTGAAATGCCTCTGTGTACTACTGGACAGAGCATTCTGATCATTGAAAAACAAATAGGTCAAACAAGAGCAACAAGTTCAGTAACTAGGTACTTAACATTATCTGCTAGGAGGAACCGTTTTTTAGGGTTGGTGATTTTTTTTTTTTGAAGGGCACTGCCCCACCTGCCCATATGGACCATCCATGTCTAAACATGACCATATGACTGACTTTCTACCATTGCAGTTGGAACAGCTGTGAAATCCAGGCATGATAAAGAGCTACTTACAGGAAGATACAGAGTGCAGATCACAGTGAACAGCCCAAATCACCTAATATCCTAATGTAATAATATGTACAATTACTTTCTAATAGCACATTGTTTGACATAAGCATTTTTTACACAAACAATTGTAATACCCATTCACAGTAATTGCCAGATTTAGTAATAGCAGATATGGCACCAGCAACACCACAACAATGGTACCAGAGATGGTACAAGCAAAGCCACAACAGCACCAAATATGTTATCAGCAGTAATCCAGAGCAGCAATAAAAAGTTAGGAGAATAGTCACAATTGTTAATTGTTAAAAGTTCAATTGTGAATACAACTTTATCAATGCTCAATTGTTCATTAAGTAGTATATTTCTTTGCTGTATGTCGTTACACATTGTGGTTACAGAAAACCATCTAACAGGAGGTAGAAGGAACAGCATCATCTTTAAGGTAGTTGGCACTATGATAACCAGTCTCTTTAAATTAAATGCTGCTAGCTAACTTGCATTTAGCGTATCAGGTTTACGAGTTACCTCAGGGGCATTGCAGCCAGTTGAAGACAGTGAACATTGGTTGAAGCCTGATATTTTGGGTATACCAAGATGGCTGCCAGTCACGTGACTCATAGGCTTCAACTCGTGTCTGCCATCTTGGCACACCCAAAGTGAATCTATAAGCCTCGCCCCCATTACTGGCTAGGCTTTAACTTTAAATTGACGTGGAACTTTGATGTGATTTGGCAAAATCAACATCTTTTGAAAAAAAATCTGTATCTTTGCCCGCATATGTGATGTACTGAATTACTACATGTCAAGATTACATTACATTACATTACACTTAGCAGACATGAGATTTGGATAAACACCCTGTGACCTATTCATTTTACTTTCATTTTTACTTTTTTTATGCTAGAGAAGCTTTCAGGAGGGTTACGAGTGTGGCTGGCTGTGTTTAATGTGGGAACCCTCTGGGAATCTGAGGAAGGAAAAGGTTTTTTTGTTTCGAACAATATCTGTCCAGAAACAAACCAAAAAGTAAACTTGTAAAATTACAGTGTGCTGGAATAAAAAATAATGATTCAGCCAAGATTTCTAACAGAGTCTGGAAAAGTCTGCGTTCAGGCACCCATAAAATGTTGAAGTATTGTTAAATACTGAAATCCTAAACAAAGTAAACACGATTATTCAGAGTCAGCTCTAGTCTTGCATCACAATAACAACAATCAGCAATCGCAAAACATTGGAAAGTACAACAGCAATACATATTTGAAACAAATCATTGCACAGTTGCCTTCTCTCCCTGCCGCTGAAGCTGGGATGTACACGATCCCGTCAACAACATTCTCCGACGGAGAACTTTGAATGGCTTTTCCCTCTGTTATTCTGACTGTGTGACCACCCAGTGAGTCCAAGAAGCATTATGACACCTTAAGCCATTCAGAGGCTCACAGCTGATTCAAAAATTAGGGGAAATATTTCTATATATTGCTCCTTGCAATTCTGTGGCGGACTGTGTTTTTTTTTTCACTTCATGCAAAGAATCTGAACACCCTCAACTGGAATACATTGACTTCCTGATGGGCAGATACTTTCTGTGAACTCCAAAAGTATTTGGCCTGCCATTAACCAATTACTGCTTTAATGCATGATGCATACTCAAACCTAACGCTTAGGTTCAATGTCATCGCGTTCAGCCCTCAAGCCGAGCAACAGAGCTCTTCCTCTGATCAGTAATTGGTTGGGAAAACAATTTAGTCAAGGTCAACGAAAGCCTTGGTTAAATTCCCAGACGGAGTGTCACAGTGAAATACAATATTCTGCGGAGGTGGGCTACTACAGCGCCCCTAGCCTAGCTTACTAAGTTTTTTGTTCCTTCCTTGCTGCCTTCAATCCTCTCCTTGCTCCTCCCCCATCAAGGAAGCAGGGAAAAATGAGACGTTCCTCATTGCACAAGTGCCAGGTTAAAACATTTGACATCATGTGTGATTAGGGTGTTGAAGGTTTCTTAGAGGATCCGTCATCTTTGTCACCACCAAACAGCAACATTCCAGGCTAAACTATGAAGCCAAAACTTAACGTTCTAAAGTTGCAATACCTCACACGTCCATTGGGGTCTGACTGCAGAAGTGAGCAACTTTCCATACGCTGTCATGTTAAAAAGTCAATTTTCACAGAAAAAAGTAGGCTAAACATGTTTACAGCCTGGTTCAAAGAACAGTTTTAGTGTCTTTCGGTAGTTTTTTTGTCCATGACAACTCTGATGTGGGTGATTTTTTTTAGTATCTATCAGTTTAATCCCCAGATAATTCACATTGACATTCACAGCATGAATCGGTCAAGATGGCGGCGCCCAGAACCTTCAATTTTGGCTTCATCCAGTCTATGAGAATTTCTATGGGTGACGTCACAGAGGGTTTGTCAGGCCTGCAGTGATTCTGCAGTGCTGCAGAACAAATAGAGGCTGAAATCTGATTGGACAAAAACATACACTGACATATTCTCACACACATACTGGAAGTCAAGTGCAGTCAACTGAAACACCAAAAAAAATGAGAAGAACAGACTATTGGGAAAAAAGCAATGATGGATGACAATGTGATGATGGATGACAATGTGATGATGGATGGACAATGTGATGGAACAAATATAACAATGACGGTTGTTTTCAGGCCAACGATTCTAATGGTGTTTAGGCCAGCAGAGAAGGCCTTACTGGTCCCAACGGCCCACCACTGATACAGGTTAGTCCAATTCACCCACGCCTGATGTCCTGCTAAAGGTTTCACCCTAAAATGGATTTTCCATCTCTCAATCACCTAGTTTATCTACATTAACAATGACGGTATTTCATTTTCTGCTGTTGTGTGGAGATGACTAAATTAAATTATTAATTTCATTTTCATTCAGAGGGTGGGTGCAAGGGGGTGGGGTGTCACAAAGGCCTTCTAAAAAGTACAGGGAAAAAATGTGTCTGCACACCCTCCCTTTATTAATTAATTAAAGTCACATTTTCTACAGGCTCGGACCATTATCTACAATATTAAGACGATAGGCTTCAAGTTCATGGCCACTACAAAGTTTCAAAGTAAGTTTCCACTGATTTGCTATATTCCTGACGCGATATGTATACTACTATGGTTAGAAGAGCAGTTGAAAAAAAACTTCTCAGATCTTTTTTTTTTTAACACATGCTAGCCCGTGCCAAAACTCCGTGCCAAAATGCTGGGTCAGTTCATTCGCAATCAACCTACTTCAGTGGAAAAGAATCTTTTGCCATCAGTGCAAATAAGTCACCTGCATCATGGGCATAATTTATTCTGACATTTAAGGTAAAAACATCGACAGGACACACTTCTGACACTGCTTACCTGCTGTCACTTTGGAAACGTGCAGAAGAAAAAGGATGGTGAAAAGAGGGGTCGCCGTTGGAGGTAAAAGCCATCTTTTCGTTTTCCATCTGGTGGACCACCTTAAAAAATCCATTAGTGTATTTATGAGGGGAGTATTCCGTGCCTTAATTTAAAACCGTTTCGTGGTCTAATTGGCCATTAATTCATTGGCCCTCTCCCACGAACGCACGTTCCGGTCGCTCCAGATATTGTAAAAACTTTTCTCAATCGCGTAAACCAGTAGACCTTTCAGCAGCGAAACCAGAGGGGCTGGACATGCGGTATGAACCTGTCCAGTAGCCGAGAAAACTGACGCTCCACACATTCGCGAAGCACCGGACACGTTTGATCCCTCCCTCAAGTTTGATAGACATTAGGGATTACCTTACTGGTGAATAAATGTCAAATAGAAATAACACAACATTTCCCTGAGTGACGATATAAAATCCATTGGGATCATTAGTATTAATCAGTTAAAGGCTTTTAGCCATAATAAACCAAAGGGTTGGTCATTAGTTTAAAAAGTGTACTGTGCTCTATACAGCAACACCATCCAGTCATTCTTGATGAGAAGAGACTGCATTTTATAATTGGTAAGATCATTGATGGGTTAATTTATTTATTTTGTCTTTATTTATTTATTTTTTGCATTTGATGGCAACTTGAAGGCTTAAGTATCTAATAATAAGGGTATGACATAGGAGGCTGCCTATGAAATAAGGGTTGAACAAACTTGGTCTTTTTGTGTGTGCAGAGAGATGTTGCATGCCATTTTTCCAGTCTCTGTTGCAAATGCGGTGTTATGTACAGCCATCTGTCGGTAGAGCGCCATGAAGACACTCGGCCAAGCCGATGTATTGCTGGCTCAGGAGCACCCACAGTTGGTCATTTGGAGAACTGTGTCGCACAAACTGTTCAGGATGATGGGACAACACCTAACGCCTCCTGCACATGTTCAGTGGGAGGGTCTTTCAACTCTGTGGCAGTAAGGATCAAAAGAGGAAACCTTCACTCATGTTCACTGCTAAATCAGTGTTTTACAACTCCTCTCTTGGGCAAAGGGAAAAAATCGGTCTGTTGAAAAGCCCAATTAATCTCACAGTGAAGGATGTGCTAATCCTGATAGGTAAACAACTGTGGAGATGTTCTCTTGTATTTGTCTGTCACCTGTCTAAATATTTCCAAAGTGTGTGAGCATTTTTCTGTGCACCAGTAAAGGAATTTTTTCCTACACACTGCCAAATTTGCCTTATTTCAAGGCAAAAAATATCATGGATATTCCTAAAAAGCAAACAATATCATGGATATTCCTTAATTTGTATATATATTATAAATATTTCAGTCTGACCTTGTAAAAGCATATAATTACCCTTAGGGATTTATTATGGATTATGCCTTGACGTAACAGTTTATAGTCAATTGTTAATTTATCTGCACTTTGATACAACAATCGCCTTATTGCTTCTTTTAATTACAGTCATTCATGAATTGGAAAGAGAGGCAAGGTATAACCAGCAACCCCCACAACTAGTGAGGCAGTGACGCCATCTAGAGGACTGGACTGGAGGTCTGTCTGTCATACAACAACTAAATTGATACCCCCGTACTTCCTTCTCTTCTCTTTTCACCAAATATCTACAGGTAGCAGGAAGCACAGACATCACAGTTGAAGAAACTGTTGTTAGTGTTGACTAAGACAGACAAAACACTCAATGCATGTGTGTTGGTATGTGTGTATATGTGTGTGTGTGTGTGGGGGGGGGGGGGGGGGGTGCTCTGTGTTTTGGAGAGTACACTTTGAGTGGCTTCTTTGCCTTCTTTCACAGAACCACAAGTTTTCAATTGCTAAGATAACACAAGTATTTAAGAGTCAGTATTCAAACAAGGTTAACTGTATTTTTTCACTTACTTATGTAAATGAGTAAGAGATTTGTTGTTGCCAAAATGCTTTTCTTGCTTTCAAAGTTGTCCATGTGCCATGATGCTGTTCTCTGACAATTTATGTTGTTGATACTGATATCATTCATCACACAGATCACCTTCAGTATGATTTTAAATCCTTAGCTCCTGGATCACTACATAAAGGCTCAATAGTAATGAGTGTTAATCTTAGGAATTGAACAGGTAGCTATTGTTAAGGCTCATAAAAAGGTGGCCTGTCGGTCACTAAAGCTGGGAGAAAGTCATCTTTCTGGAATAGATGTGGTCTGAGGGCGCAGATCCTAGTGCTGCTGAATCCCTTCTTCACATTCTGGGAAGACACCACAGATCAGTAAGATGTTAATGAGCAATACTGGCCTACAATGGCAAAATACATTAACTACATATTTTTAGCAAAATTTAGTTTAAAGTGGATATTGGCTTTATAACACCTCCTTTGCTGTGTGACTAAATGTCCTGCTTCTTCTTTTTTAAGAAAGTACATAAAAGCATCACCACTATTACAGTATACCTACAACCTATTGGACTGGAACTTTGAAGGTATTTTCAATGTTTCAATGTTCAGTTTCAATGTTCATGTAATTACTGCACTTTGCCTTTTGTTGGCCAGAATTGTGGCATGTCATAGATAGTGAGATTCCTCGGCAATCTCGCAATGCTGACACTCCAATTTTGTGGCAAGAGTTCTTGTCATAATGTGCATTTTGAAGTCTCATACCTTTTGCTGTTTCTGCGTTGTTCCATGACCATATGATGCATCTTCTCAAACCCTGGGCCATCTTCAACTCACCAGGTGCTATAACCTCAGGCCACTGCACATGCATGGCGGGTATAGCCGAGACCTGCACACATGTTGCAGCAATGCAGAGATGCCAGGAAGATGCAGGCTGCAGATGCAGGGAGATGCCAATCGTGGGTGGTCCTTAACAGCTGTTAAAAAGCTTTCAACAAAAGCAAAACACAGTCTGTTCCCTTCAAATAAACAAGCCAGCCTCCGTTACACTTCTTGCCCTTAGGTAATTCTCGAACACAGAAATCCATGTGTAGCAGTACGGATGTGTAGTCTGCTGGACCTGCCCAGGTGCATGTCATTGTGCTTAAATTACTGTACTTGATTGGGAGATCGTTGTCAGGTGTGTGGTTCCTATTTAAAGCTGGGTGGTTGTGTGCATGTGTGCCTAACACCAGAAATACAGCACTCTGCCATGCAGGCCTCTACTGTGGATCGGACCTCTCCCTTTGAGACTGACCAGCAGGCGTTTGAAATCGATAAGGTGGTTCCTCTACTGTACAGTCTGCTCACATGGGCTTCAGTCGCTCACGCTCAAGATTCTCCAGTTCAGGTTGCAGTGCCAGATTTGTAACGGGTCACTATCTAAAAAGCTCTAGGAGGAGTGTAAAGCAAGTGCACAGAAATAAAAATAAAAAGCTGCCACTTAATAACGACAATAGTGTGCTTATAGCACATCAATAAAAATAATTTCAGAAGAACAATGGTATGCTTGGCCCTAGAGGGGACACAATAATGAAATACAATTTGGGCACCATAGATTGAAATGTGAGTGTGGCTTTCAGCTGATAGCAATCTGCAACCTCACTGATAGATGCCAAAAAAATGGACTGCGGCTTTACGGTAATGGCAAAACAAAACAATGCAATGACTGGCAACTGCCTTTTCATAAGGGCTGTGTTACCTACAACCAACAGCACACAGCCAAGAAAAAAACACACAAATTATATTTCATTTCATATTTTATTATTTCATGTTCAGTACAGTTTTATGCTAATAAATCACAGTAGACAGTACAGGAGATTGACATCATGCAAAATAGTGTTGTAAAAGAAAGGGAGAATGTACAGTAAAAGTGTCTCTAACAACTACATGGAAGCTTTGCTCCTTACAGTAAGTCCAACACTAGTTGTACTGCATGTGAAATACAAAAAAAGTAAAAATGTCATAAATTTATTAAATTTTAATAAAGCTCTTCATATGGATGTGTTCAGTCATCAACTGCAGAATACGTATTACAGCGATTCTTAAAACAAGAAGGCCAGCTGAGGGGAGAAGCGTAGCAAGAAGGCACTTCTGATTGCACATTCTTCTCAAAGAAGTTGAACACGGGATTCCACCATGTGTGGGTGAGGTAGTTGCCTGGTGCTGACCTGAGAGTCTGTGGATGTAACAGATAGTAATTATCTATAATAATGACATATACAAAAAGATAAGGAAACAATTTTGTTTATCATACAATTAACAGCAATGCTGGTTTCAAAGAGAGAGTGCCGCAAACAGAAGCATGGGTAAGACTAGTTAGAAACTATGCAACTTTGAGTGATTTTTGTCAACAGAGCTCCCTCTAGTGTCTCCAAGTAAATTGCACTCTTGTAAATGTATACCGTTTCCCCCCTCCCTGAACTGGCGAATACCATAGCGGTCATGTCCACCGAGGTAACTAAAGTCAGAATTTCTTCAAAATGTAACATGATCCGCCTCAATGTTCGAGACTTTGTGAGTCTAAGGGTCCTGGGACACCTAGATATTGCAATCATGGTATTCTCTCCACAGACAGCAGGGGTGGTCTAGAGAGTCTTCATTTGCCTGGTAATGACTCACTTAAGCATCTACCGACTTATGATTGGTCAATCATCGAAGATAATTAATTAACTCAAAAAAGTTGCATAGTGTTAATAACACAGTACTTGAGGTGGGACACTAGAGTCAGATGTGGGTCACCTCAATCAGTCATATTGTAGAGCTGGGCCCTTTTCATTTTTATTCTTGAATTTCACTTAATTCTTTTATATTGACAGTTTCGCCTGGGGAGTAAAACACTGTAGAACCACCACTGCTTCAGAGCTTACAATTCCATAACCACTATTTGTTCTAGCCATTCACTGCATCAGTTAATTAGTGAATTTACCTGTTTTAAGCGCACAGGTGGCACAAATAGAACCAGGTGATTTCACTAATGCAGTGAAGGGCTCGAACAAATAGTGAGTATGGGATTGTAACTTCCGAAGCCGGGTTACCCAACACTGTGTATAATATGAAACGTTTAAAAAATAATAGGGCTCATTTATGTCAAATTATGCCATTCAGCCTAACCATTCATAGAGTAGAGGCGAGAGTGTTTGCATCTTTGACTACATGAGCCAGATAATAAAGCATCAGTCTTCCTCTTTTGCCACAAGCAAGACTTGAGACATATGATGTGTTCGCTTTCTCATTCTATTCCTGTTTCAGCATCACCAATGAAATACATATACTTAATTTACAAAGTAAAAAGTGTATCCAAAGTTGTTGAAATGAAATGAAAATTAAATTTCACTCCAATTTCTCTTTGATTAACTGGTATCCAAACTTACATGCCTGTACAGAATAAAAGATACTAGGTATTTTCTTGCTTACACATGTTGGTGATTGTTGTTATTTATTTTCAAATTATTAAGTTGCACTCCTGCTTTGTATTTCATGCCATTCCTAGTGCAATGACAGTAAATGAATGAACAACTGCTGCTAAGTATTCAACTCATTTGAGTGCAAATACAAGTTTTTAAAAAGTGATAAAATGATAGTATACCTGTACGTTAGCCATAGTGTGGTACCAGTAGAAAAGCCGGGTAGTGATGAAGTATCCTACAACCACGTCCACACTGTAGTGCTCATGGGCCACGAGTATACAGACCACCCCCACAGCACTCATCAGCCAGCACAGCAGGTGGTACCACCAGAAGGAGCGTGGTGAGTCTGCACAGAGAAGAGTGTAGGGCTTTTGAATATAGACCTCAGACAATATTCCTTTTCACTGTATGGGCATGAATGGGAGTTTATAGAAGTGGGTACAACCAGATGCAGAAGTGTACTACTGCACATTCAAAAAGAAATAGACCATCTAAACAGAAATTACCCTCCACAGCTGCTTTGTAACCACTTCCTCACAAAGTGTAGCATACAGCTTAACGTTATGATTTACAGAAAATGCTATTTTGAGATTTGAGCTGTAGTGATGAGGGTCTCGGGGAAAAATAAAACAACAACATTTAAACAGGACTTTTATTTACATTCCTATTATCCCATACACCCCTATGGCTTATAATGAATTATTTAAATGCTATTTTGAGATTGCTATAGTGAGGTCCATTTTTAACAGGTTTTTGACTTACATTCCTTGATGAACAGGTAGGTCAGCGTGAGCATGACTGTGTGGCCGCTGTAGAGGAAGTCACCACACAGGAGGTGTGAGCCAGTGAGGGACAGACCACCTCCAGACATCAGATGGAGAACACGCTGCAGCTTGGCCTGGAAGTCATCATTGAGCTGGGATAGAGATAAGACAAGATGTTCCCTTATCAGTCCCCCCAATGGGGCAGGTTAGAGTGCAAGGATAAAACAGAATAAAACATGCTCTATATGGTTATACAAGAAATTTTAAAAAGTAAGAATAAAAAAGTAAGAGCAACAATACAGAAGAATACAGATTATATATTGCATGCCACCCACTGCAAATGAGATGTATGTAGTACACATTGTACCACGGTAAGTGGATGTGGTTCAATACACTAAGAGGTACTAAGAATAAATAAGAGCTAAAAAAAAAGAGCATATGTTGTACGTTGTCCATTACAAATGAAAAGTATATTACACATGTAATAAAAGATATTAATCTTTAAATTGCTCCCTCTGCTTTAAAATGCAGATAAGTGGTTACATTAACTGGTGTTTTACTAGTGTGCCCATAGGTATGCCTGCTGATTGAAAAGCACATGTGGTCTCAGAATGCTTTAAGCAGAGATCTGTGGAAAGCGAGTAAGTGAGTGGAGCCACCAATGAAAGAGGGGAGGGAAGGGAGGAGGAGGAATCATTTGTAATGTACCAATGTAGAAACCAGCAGGCAGATAAACTTTGACCTAAATCTTATCACTTCAATTCTGACTCCAACTGAATATTTGTACTACATTTGAAGTATGTGCCTTGAGGTGTTCCAGATATCACCTTCAAGAGAATGCGGCATGCATGTGGTCTCGGTGACCTTAAACTTTGACCTTTGACATCCAAAATCCAATCAGTGTATTTTTTAGTTAAGATTCATTATTAAAACTCAGCCATGTGCATCAAGACATTCCTGAGATAGAATTTAAACAGAATAGGGTTTTGATGATTGCATTGACCTTGCACCTCTCACATTTAACCAATGCCTATAGTATTGCTGAGATACCATATTCATGAATTTGATACAGACATATGGACATATGACCATACATATGGACATATGAACAACTCGGTAACAAAATTACTCTGCCCATGGCTTGTCAAGGTTAAAATGTAAATGTTCTCTCATGAGAGGTGGTGGTGGTCTTGTGGTTAGTGGTCAGGTCCTGAATGAAAATGAATCAAATGAAATGAAATGCCATAAGGTCGTAAGTTTGATCCCAGGGCCTGCCACCGTTGTTCTCATGACAAAATCCACATAACCCCATATTGATCTAGAGAGAATGTCCCTGTAGTTACTTCACTGTAAGTCACTCTAAATAAGAGTGCTTGCCTAATGACATGTAATATTGATCATTAATGTCAAATATAATGTAAAAATGAGGACAGAGACCTTTGTTCATGAAATATTCCTACGCTGTGGGTACGTTATGATTTAGGAGATACTATGACAACATGATCATTACCTTAGGAGCACAGATCATATGCATTCCTGGCACAGGCAAGGTCGTGATGTACATGGTAATGCAGCGGTACAAGTATAAAGTGCCCACGAGGAAGAAGAATCTTCTGGCTACAATGGCCCTGTACAAAAGAGAAATGAAAACTTAAGGGTTCAGTTTGCTTTTTTTACCACTTCAGCTTTGAGTGTAAAACACATTTCTCATAGAGAGTATCTGAGCAGAAGATTCTTACCTGTATTTATGAAATGTCCACTGTATAAACCATATAGAGGTCAGAATGATCCCATTCACTTCAGTCACCATGAAGGCCCACTTCACACGGTCAATATAGTCAAAGAATTTGTCAGGTAAAGGGGGGCTACTCTCTTTCGAAGGGACCCTTTCGTGAACAATTGTGATCATGACCGTGGTGAGGACCAGGCTGGACCCTGCGTAGACAAAGGCGATAAAAGTCTTCCACCACTCCAGAGGCAGCGGTTTGCATTTCCCATTGGGCATGTTGATCTTGATGTTCTCTCCATGTTTCACACTCGCCTTGGCACTGGCAGTGAGAAGAGGTGTATGAACTGGACAGGTCTTACAGGCCGCTTGGCCGGCATTAGTGCTGCTGCCCAGGTTATTGTTAGGCGTCATGGTAAAGGTATCCTACTTGATTCCTTCTTTAACAGCCCCTCTTCCCGGTAACGATAGGAATACTGGTGCCTGGTGCTCCTTCGTTGGAAGAGATGGATAACTGTGGATTATTGTCCACCAAAGTCCTATAAAACAATGCCATATGGTTCATTTTTTTCAATTTCAGTTCAGTTCTGTATGTCAGATCGAATCACAGTCCTGTGTGTTAATTCAGTACATATTTGAAGCTACTCACAAATGTCAGTAGAATTAACATGTAATAACATAACATATATAAACTCATGGCATAGAACTTAATTATTAAACGTAACACGTACTAACATGTTAACTTAACTTCATGAACATTATAACATTTAGCGACTGTATAATCCCTTTTGCAGTGATTGAGGTTTCATGTGCAGATAGAGACTGGTAATTTAAACACATTCTAGGCATTTATTTGTATAAACAACAAAAAGGAAATGTGTATGACATACACAGGTAAATATGTAACTCATACACAGTGTTTTTGAGAGATTTGTAAACAAAATAAAATTAAGGCATTTGTATTTGTGTTCATAAAGTGTTTTATGACATAGCATCGTGGATTTTTAATGGATAAGTTAATGGCTGTTAAACAGCTCATTGACTGTATATAAGAGAGTCTATAAAACAGCTACAGCATCTCGTCTTATTTAAAATGGATCCACCCAGCTGAAACCAGTACCGAGGGTTTCCATCCAAGAGCAAAGGCTGTGGTGCTGTGAGCATGTGCAGTTGGGCCTGCTCTTAATGACACATGTCTAGAAACTGCCTAGTTATTTTGTTCACAGAAGCTTAAAATACAGAGTCGAAGGGCAGTTTAAAAATAAGACTAACCACACCAGAAACGACCACACCTCATGACATAGAAGATAATTATTAAACGTAACATGTTTCTCTGTACTTTTAAACTGGTGATGAAAAATAAAAGAAGATTAGATGTTGTTAAAAGTCAGATGTTTCAGGTTAAATAGCACATAGCTAATTTATAAAGAAACACATCTCTTTTAACATATACAATTTCTCAAAACAAGTAGAAACGTGTAATGTGCTACTTTGTATGTTTTTATTTATGTAGTTTTGCTTTCTCATTCTTCTGTTACACAGCATTTTATAGCTAGTTTTATCATGTTGTTTTATCACTGGGGCTACACAGGCTACACATTGCAGCAAGTTTTCCATCAGTGCCTAAATCTTTTGCACTGACTGCTTTGTAAAGAAATGCCAATTAGAAGAACTTAAAGTGTCATTTCCCTGATATGATTGCTGGATTAGGTGCGTACAGCTCAAATGGGCATGTTGCTTATGCAATGTAGATTATGCTGTACATACAGTTAGTATACATTTGGTCTGTTGCTGAGAAACCCTCGAGTTGGCTACACCCTGCTGGTAAACCACATGAAGTGGGCCCATGGCAGTAAAATTACAGGGTAAGAAGGGTGTGCCTAGAGGTCTTTCAATATACTTACATGCAGTATTTTTACATACCTTGTACCTAAACACAGTTGTTCCTTAAAAGCTTTGAATGCAGCATGGAGGAAGCATATAGCTGAGTATATGTTATCAACCAAAATTGATCTTTTTGAGTGGTTTTAACAGAGTTGTTCAAAAATATCATTTAAGTGTAGAAATCACCAGGGTAGCAACTGAGCATTTTTTTTTGGTTAGCAGTTACCTCTTAATTTGGACGCTATGAAGACTCTTGCCATATTATACAGCACTGTATAATCTCTATGTTGAGTACAGTTTTCACAATTACTGAAAAAATAAAATACTCTAGCTTAATCTGTACAGTAGTGACAAAAGTTAAATTCTTCAAATGTACCCGAATTTATGGGCCAAGCTGTCAAATTAACGATAGTCTTGCAGCGTGTAAATCAGAAACACTTTGTAAAACCAAAGAACAACTTAAACTCAAAATAAAAAAGTTTGCAGTTATCTGCACCCATTGCAGATAAAGATAGCATAATAAAAAGCCTACCTATTTTAAGTATTTTCTCTGTTTATATTCATTGCTAATCAATTTAATGTAAAACTATTTAGTAGCTTATAAAAGATTTAACTGATATGGTAAATCAAGGATAATACACTGCATACACAACATGGTGTCTGACTTACCGTTATGTCTGGGGAGTCCATGCAGCGCGCTTCAGTACTAGCGTGTGAAGTAGTTTTTGGAACTGCCCAGCGCTTTTGTGGAAGCACATCAAACTCCCACGTTGTCTCCTCCCAGACGTAAAGTGCGCATAGCCATGTCACACACATATCCTTAATAGTTCTCTTGTTAACTTAAGCAAAATGTAGCTTTTTTCGCTTTTCGTGCGAACCATACAAAACGTTTTGGTGCCATAATAGTTATGGAGTTATGGTCATGATTGAAGAAACGCGCGTCAAAGATGGGTGATGCAGCAGCACAGTATTGAAGGTTTATTTCGGTAGGTTATAAAAGAAAGTAGGCTACTTGTGCATATAACCAACACACAATATTAATTGGGATGTCCGTTTCATCATCCTGGAAGGATGCTATAATGCTGAATCATTATCAGTGCCCACCAGAGCAAGATTTGGTACAGCTATTGGTGTATCTCTTTGCTGGTTTGTCTTTCTGTAAAAAGGGCTAACTTTTTCAATGAAATATAAATAAATATATGAAATATAATAAATATTTTTCGTCTAATATCCAAGCCTTACTATGGGAAAACAACATAAGAAGGATAGTGCGCTTGACTCAGTACAAACAAAACTCTAATTGCAGGTTCGATTCCCGTACCAGTAAGAAGAAATGTGGGTGGAGGAGTGATTAACCAGCGTTTATCCTACACCCCCATCCATGGCTGAAGCACCCTTGGACAAGGCATCTAACCCCACACTGCTCTAGGGGGACTGTACCTAATTTACAGCAAGTCTGCTAAATGCAATGTAAAAAAAGAATAAAATAAACCTATCCCCTCATCCCCACACATGGCCACAATGTCATCTTTATTCCGAACCTTGATAGATGTGAGGTTTCTCTCTCCAGAAGATTGACATAGCACTTTATACCATATTGTGGTCTAATGTCCAGTGCTGGGAAGAGGCAGAGTCAGCACCTGTAACACCGCCATAACATCTACACCCTGTAATTTTGCTCCCCCAAACCCTTTCTAGCCCACGGTCAACAGACTCCTAAACAACTGACACGAGTTAGTATTCCTCCTCTTTTGTTATTGCACTTTCACACAAGAGACCACTGCACTTACAGACCAGTTTGCACACTGCACATTGTCACTTTCTAATTCTATGTGTATTATTGCTTTTACCATGACGTATGTATTTTTTATTATCTTTTACTCATCATCTGTACACTTAAATAGACTTGAACTTGAACATAGGTCTGTCATCTATACTCACTCCCGCTCTCTCTAGGTGATGATACATGGGGCAACGTTTTCAGCAATGTTGCCGGGCAACAACATAGAATGCACTAACTGAAGTCTTTAAACGGAAGACAGTAATCATTTCAATCTCTATGAAATATAAGTTGTGGTCAAATCTTTACCGTGAGACTGCTACCTCCAGGGTTAGTCATGAGTATAACCATCATAAATACTGCCAAAGTAGGTTCATTTAATAAGAGAGGCCAACAATGCATTCAGGGTAATAGACTGAATGAACAGAAGTAAACTGTTTGTTGAGGAGACAAATATGAATTATCCTCCTTGGACTTGTGGGAGGTATGTGTCCTGTGTACACCACACACAATCTAAAAGACACTACAGAATACATCAGTGTTTGTTCACATTTTATTCTTCCCTTCATCACGCAAACAGACAATTCAACTGTCGTTCACATTGGACATAAAACCTTATTTGATTCCACTATTGCTCATTGTCTGTGCTTTACAGACCCCTTTGCCTTCCACTTCGAAGGCCGAGCCCTTGTAGGTGGCCACACACTGCCCGTCTGTCAGCAGGTCAGGCTGGACCTGCTCCCACACCTTCTTCTTGGGATTCAGCTCCTTGTCTGGTACACCTAAGGAAACATGGGAAATATAAAATGGCATTTTTTACAATCTCTAAACCTGATGGATCTCTACAGGGGTGGACACAACTAGTGGAAGAAAGTGCCCACACACTGCTTAATCTCCCACAGATTTTTAATGTGCTATGTTTCATCGAGCAAAGGAACATCTACAGGGGTGGCCGAAATAATTAGAACACCTGACAGATCTACAAATGTTGACAAATTTGCCTCAGAAACATTCTCATAACATCTAGCTTAGAATGTTAATGAAATATGCAGATGGTTGCCGTCAACACAACCAAAATCATATAAAGTGAGTCCTCCCGTTTTAAATCCACTTTGAATATTTTGTATGTGCACTTTTATTATGAAATTACAGCTGCACATCTCTCTGGCATAGTGTCATGGGCTGCATGACCATGTCAGCTCTAATGGTATCCCAAGTCTTCTGCAACTCAAGCAAAAGGCTTTTCTTTGAATGTACGATAGATCTGTCTAGTTTCGCCTCTGTCTCACAGTCCTGCTGCTTTTCACTATATGTCCCCTTTAATAATGTGTTGATGGATGGAATAGATGTTTGGCGATGTCCTTACCTGGGAAACCTTGGCAAATGACTCTGTCCCCTGGCGAAGCACCTGCAGGAGGGTCCAATATCTCCACCTTCTCGGGGGAGCTCGCACACATGACCATGGCCTGGGACACCACTCCTCTCATCTTGGCAGGTTTCAGGTTACACAAGAGGACCACCAAACGATTTTGCATCTAGATGTTTTGGACAACACAATATTTTGTCAGACAACCTGCCTGAATATTCCTTCCACACATAAGTAAATCCCACATGTATCAAACAAAGATCTCAGCCATACCCTTTTGTCATACCCTTAATAGTGAAATAAACTGGATGCAGCCATAGATTGTTCTGATAGTTAATAGATTTTTAGAAGACATGCATGGAAAAACACATCTTTTTAGGCCATATTTAGTTGAATTAATTACCTGTCATTTATTGTGTGGTAAATTTAATTAACCGTTCATGACTATTACTAGTCTATGCCAGTTATGCTTAATTTTTTTCCTATAATGGAAATGTTGTTATGTTATATAACTACATATTTAAATGAAGCCAAGTATTTTTCGTTTATAATGTGGTATTTTTGGCTTTGTACGTTGGTTTGGAACCACTATGGAGACCTGAGTCTGAGGCTCATACCTCACTGGTCAGACTTCTTAGCACCCTTGAATTTTACCTTATCTGTTAAAGAATTCAAAAATATTTGATTGATGGGTAGGTTACAAACTAATTCACAAGTTACCTGATCCAAGGGGATGTGTTTGACCAAGCCACTGACGACTGTACGGGGAGCGGGCTCGCCAACATCCACCTTCTCCACGTAGAGTGCATCAGCGTCTGGATGCTTCTCAGCAGTGATGATGCGGCCTATTCTCAGATCAAGACGGGACACGTCCACCTTTGCCTCCTCCTGTGGCTGCTCTGGAGCTTTCTTCGGTTGTTTCTCTAATATTAGAAAGGTAGATAGATGCATGGGGTCATGTTTTCAACTCATAAAACATGGATTTTCATCTCATCTTGACTGCAAGTAGACAGATACAGCTAGTTTTTCCAGTGTTAAGTTATACATATTTTGTGAAAGCTGACCCACATTGACATTTGGGTAGATTTACTTAGATTTAGTTGTAGAAATTGATTTAATCTTCAGGTTATTTTGTTGTCTAATGTAAATGTGTTCAGCCCGAAAAAAAAATCGTCTGTGGCCCTTAATTGTTAATGGTCAAAAGCTGACCGACACATGGGCTAAGCCTGGTGTATCAGCCCAAGATGAACTGCATTTTATATTTGATTTTGTTTGCAAATGATTTCTGAGACTGACCTTTCTTCTCTGCTTTCTTCTTCCCTTCAGCAGGTACGCTTCCACTGTCACCAGTGGCCTTCGCAGCAGCCGGTGCAGGACTAGATGAGTCCACTGGTTTGGAGGCATTCAGGGTGGCGGGGGCTGCCACAGGCATGGCTACCTCCCTCCCTATAAGCATAAGCAACAGCCAACATAACAGTACACAAGTCATTATGAGTGCCTTTAGTTCGGCATGTAACCACAACCACCTTTTGGACAACAGGTCCCATTGACCTTATTTCAGGTTATCTTTGATAAATCAAATTTGAACGCATTGTATTTAAACATGAGAGAATAAGGCACAATAATCTGTTTAATACATTCTGTGTCCCCTTTGATTTTTGTATACGTTATCCTTCTTAGACATATTGTTTATCATTCCGAGTGTAAAGCTGGGATTACCGTGACAGCCTACCTGCTTTTCTCTCTTTTTCCAGAAGTTGCCTCTTTATTTCCTCAATGCTTTCTTTGAGTTTAGCATTTTCAACCTTCAACTTCTTTTCCTCCTGGATAGTGGCCTGAGCAACTGTAAATGGGAACACCTTTGGTTAGGCTACAGATCACTGAATTACTGTACGTGACATGTCTAGTTGGACAAAAGAACATTTACTTCAAGGTGTTATAGGTGATCACAGTGCTCTAAATTGCTACTGCAATCAAAGACAAAATACTGTAAAGAGTTGAATGAATACTTGCTGGTGATTTCTTACACATAGCACCATCAAGTGAGCTGCACAAAGGTCCTCTTACTCACTTGCTTTGCCCTTGAGAAGGTGAACCTGTTGCTTCAGATACTCTATGAGCTTGTCTGCTTCTGCCGCTCTCTGCTCCAGGCGCAGCAGTGCTGATGAATGGCCCGCCATCTTGCCCAAGGATCTGACAATGTTCCTGTAGCAAACAAGACAGCCAACATCATGACGACAACACAACACCAATGTGTCTACATGACCAAACTCCAATATGGACTTGGGGAACATGGGAAAACATATTTACAAAAGGCTGCATACGTGTACAAACAAGATCTGGGAAACATGATTTGACATTTATATTGTAACATAGTTGATTTAATGATGTTTTCAGACACGGATAAGTTCCAAAATCTTCTTACATGTTGATAATAGATGGAACGAATGCTGTGAGTAATAATATAGCAGACACACAGATGCATACACACACATGCACTCATACTGACACACCCACATAGGTCGCATACACACACACTCACATAATAACCCAACAAAAGTCAAATAATAACTTGTGTTGTAGTTACCCATTAACTACACATTGTAATTTGTGTTTTTTCTTTAACGACCATAGTTGCTTCAATTCAGAAATATAGGTTACATGACCCAAAAATGAAAATCCACCCCATTATCTGAAATGTAGCATAAAATGCATGGTAACTTACATCAATAGCATTTTTCTCTCAAGTATTAATGGTTTGGCTTCTAGAGGGTTACTGGTTACCTGTAAACTATACGTAGTGAACGAATAGAAGACTAAATCTAAGTCAACGAGGTCTTCATTTTGGGCAATGGATAGCAGAACAAATCGGTCCACCCAAATAGATATGACAGTAAAAGCTGGAACTGAAAAGATTTCAAAAACGATATCAGAACGAAAACGTCGAGTTTTTGACAACCTAGGGAATGTTTATTGGACGTTGGACGTCATTGGGCAAAGTTCCCACAATGTACCAGCTGGGACAGGACCATCTTGATTTTTATGTCAATGTTTTGGCCTGTCAATTATGAATCGTTGAAATATAACAAGACTTGACGTGCTTAGCGTTGTTAGGTTAAAACCTTTTCTTCTGATTCCCTCAATAATCGAAATTCATTTTAACCAAAGTTCGAACCAATCTAGAGGACTTTGCTTTATCATGGGAAATAGGTCCTGATGAAGGTATGCTAGAGCTTCTGCCAAAGCAGACATTAAACGTATTCAGCCAGAACCGACGTTTAATTTTAAAGACATTGAATGAGTCACTGGATTCTTCAGAAAACCACTTAGCTGAAAACATAGTAGACACCTACTACAATAACGGTATACAGGCATAAATACTTACATGAGGTTAAAAAAATCCTGAATTGCTCGACGGGCCACGCGCGAGCGTGAAATTATCTTAAATAACAGAAGCTTTTCCGGTCCCTTTTTGGGGCTTAGGAAAGAATGTTCAAATTAAAAGCCCCGCCAAACGGTTCTGCGTTTGAAGCACAGAAATGATCGCAAAACATAGTCACATAAAGTGAAAGTCTTTTTTTTAACCAACTTAACTACACCCTCTATGTCTCTTTGTCGTAGAACAGTCAGCCATGTGAGAGCTCTAAGAACTTTACCTGTGAGATACTTTACTTTGGTACAAAGTATCCCGGTTTGGTTTTGCTTCCTGAGGTTATTTTTGGTCACAAGACGCTCCTGTTGTATTGTCGCAAGATTCACGTCAACCCCAGCGTTTAGCGACCGGAAGCGTTGTCTGTGCTGGTAATTTGTTATTTTGAATGATTTTGCGCAGGTGACATTTTCACCTGTCACTGTTGCCCTGAACCTGTGCTTGTGATGTCTAGCATGAGAAGTATCAGTGTGTCAGAGCACCTAACGTCAACAAGGACTGACTGATTTTGTAAGTATGTAGGCTAGTGCATCACGACATTTCAGTAGATTCACCTTACACATTTTAATCTGCACAGAATATAGACCCCGAGCTTTGTAAGTGAAGTGACTGCTTTTGCTATAACAACAGTGCAGTCCGACGTATAGCATCAGGTTTGATTCAATTAGCATAGCTCCCGGCTGGGCTAGATGTAGACAGAAGTGTACATCAACTATGGACCACTAGCTGATGTGCACAGTGATTGAAGCTACTCCTTGAAATACAAACATATCTTTCTTAAAGTCAGTATCCATAATCCATCAACCTGCATTCATGAAGGGTTACTATGAGTCAAAATAATGGGAATGAGATGAGAATACAATTTAAGTAAATAGGCTACATGAAGGCCTTAAGCTGTAGTCATAGGGCATAGTTTTGAGAGATAGTAGGTTAAGCCTTAACACATGTTCTGGTTGTAATTTATTGACATGTGTCACAACAACAGATGTTTACTCAGCGGGACTGTTGTCAACCACATCAGTTATTATGGAAAAGCTGGTGAGGTCAGACTATGTTTTGCAGCTGGCAATTCATTGCAAGATCAAGGTATGGGTGGAAGTTGAAAGGGGAAGTGAAAACCTGCGCCTCTAGTGTTTACATTCGGAAAGTGAAAGTCATTGGTCATTGTGGTCACACAGTGCACACAACAAAGTCCAACCTCTGCATTTAACCCATCACACACGTGAACAGGCTGCAGCCATGACAGCGCCACCCGGGGAACAGTATGTGGGGTTGGTACCATGCTCAGGGTACCTCAGTGGCACTACTGAGGGTGGTTAGATTCAAACCTGTAATCCTGTGGTCACAAGTTTGTTACCTTAACTGCCAGGGTACCACTGCTCCAGAGTAAGACTGGTTTACATAGAAAATCCATAGACCATAACTGCATCCAAAACCTCAGAAGGCACTGGCCAAATTTGGTTTGACTCGCGACATGGCAAGTGAGATCAGATAAGATTTGCTGACTTGCAGCTTGAGGGGCTTCTGGCTCTTTAAAGTTTAAGAACCCTTTACAAGCACTAGCTTCAAAAAACGTGGAAGGCACAAGAAGATTTCAGAAATATTCGAAAATATAAGATATGCAATCTAATCAGTAATTGTGAATCGTGCAGTTACATAAACAGCACAATGTGGCGACCATACTGTTGTACGGTACATCTAGATGTGTTTATAATTTGGGTTGCTCAAACAATAAAACGTTTTGGTATTTACAGCCTCACTCCACAGACGCTGAACATGAAGCCACTAAGAGACGCTCTGTTGGGAGCCTTTACCTTCTTCGCATCTCCACTGCCACATGATGTCTGTGGCAGCAATGGACTCCCTCTCACTCCCAACTCCATCAAGATACTGGGGCGGTTTCAGGTTCTGAAGACCATCTGCCATCCCAGGTTATGTCAGTATGTGGACATCTCTAGGGGGAAGCATGGTATGTTTGAAAAAGTAGCTGTGGTTGTATGATGCATTTTCATGCGTTGCTGCATTTTGTTTTTTGTCACTGTAAAGATAAAATCAGGTGGCTCACAGGATCCATGATTAACCTTTTAGTGAAAAACGAATGATGATTATATGCGTCCATGAGTATATAATTTGTGTGGATGTTGGCAGAATTTTGAAATGAAATGAAATGAATTTGTCTTTTTAAGAACGGCTGGTAGTGGTGGCTGAACACTACGAAAACAATTTGATGAACTTGCACAAGCTGTGTAAACCAGTCAGGTAAGACAACAGTGTCCTAGCAAAATACATCATGCCTCTAGAAAATAACATCGTACACAGTCATACACAGGTTGAGTTAATTTGAGTTGATCTAATGTTTTTAGAGTACTGTGATCTTAAGTAGTTTCAGGGTGGAAAAAGGCAAGAACAAGGCGATAAATGAAGTAGGGTCAGCTGAGAAATGGACGAGTAGCTTGGGTAAACTGTCATGCAAGTGTGAAAACTAAAGTTCTTTTTTTTTTTTTCGTTTAGTCCAGACCAGGCCCTGCAAATAGCCTATGAAATCTTGGAGGGCCTGGAATTCATGAACAGGCATGGAATGGTTCACCGAGCTCTATGTCCTCAAAATGTCCTTTTGGACTGTGAGGTAAACAGTCCATTTTTTGTTTGTGTAATGAATAGTTGAATTTCTTTCAACAGACCAGAAGTATTCATACTCCCACAAATCTGTTTGCCCTAGGGTAATGTGAAGCTGGCCAAATTTGGTTTCTATCACATGACGGATGGTGGTGCAGATGTTGACTTCCCCATTGGGTAATTGTGCTAATCTTTTCAGATATTAAAAAAACAATTCATTGTGCAAATTACTTACATCAACGCCAATAATTACATTTATTCTATAGATATCGTACATCATTCTCACAGTGAAGTAGGAGGCTTAGCATATGCTAAAAAACAAAAACGTCTGACTGCTTATGTGTTAACTTTCATAGTTGTACTGGCTGGATAGGGCTAAAGGATAGCTAGTCTTTAGTTTTTTTTACATAAGTGTTTAAATAAAAAGATGGTACTTTAATGTTTAAGGAAATCTGACTTGTATCCTAGATGTGCATCATATCTGGCCCCAGAAGTCATTGCCCAAGGCCCCGTCCATTCAAGTGGCTCTTTCCAGAATAAAACTCCATGCCTCTCCGGACCAAAAACAGATGTCTGGTCGTTAGGAATATTGCTCTTTGAGCTATGTGTGGTAAGCTTAATATGTCAATGGAATGATTTCATCTTAGACATACACTAATACAGTGGTGGCCAAAATTATTAGAACTCCTGACAGATCTAAAAAATATTGACCTATAATATTTGGTATGTCCACCTGCTGTGGCAGCTATATCGGCACATCTCTCAGGTATTGTGTCAATATATTCCCTGAGAATGTCAACACTAATGTTACCCGAAGCCTTCTGTAGCTCGTCCCAATGGCTTTCCTTTGACTGTACAATAGATCTATCCACTTTCACCTCTGTCTCCCAGTCCTGTGTCTTTGGGTGGCACAACATATAAAAATCAGGCCTTATCTAACTCCTACCTAACTTTACCAAACTCAGCATGCTACTTAACTCTTGGTACAGACCATGGTCATATCTTGCCTAGACTGCTGCAATGCCCTTGTAGGTGGAAGAGAGTCCAAAAGTCAATATTGCAAAGCCCCACCAAGGACAAAATGGGTAGATTATTGACACAAGTTGGTTATAAAGGGGAAACAAATGCCGCCCTCAGACAGTAAGCTCATTAGAAGGGGTTCAATACAAACAATGGTGACATTAAAGTGCTTAATCTAAAAGAGAACCAGTATTGAGAGTAATGTGTACATTGTGAAACATTTTAGGGGCTTTTGGGGAAGAATATATTTAGACATTAGACATTAACAGACTTAACAAAGAAACACTAAATGGAAGCATGGGGCCCTTTTGTGTTATTCTCTGTTAATAGTTAATGGGAAAAAAAACATCAGATAGGTTAGTAATATGAACAAACATAAGTAATATGATTTAAGTAATACATCCTTAAATATCCATATTTTACATTACTTTACAAATTTTCTCTTTACAGGGAAGGCGACTATGGCTGAACATTGAGAACAGTGAATGCTTTAAATTTATACTCAATTTAGGTAAGTGGTTCTATGTCATATACACACGTAACCTACTGTGGGCAGTATCAAGCCAGAACAATAACAAAGGACGAATAATTATTTTGCCATCATTGCATTATTAAAAAGTCGCAGAGAATAACTCATGGTTATTGCCACAAAACTCTGAGCAAATCCTGTGACTCAGAATGCTAAATTAGGTGAAATATATCTAAATGTTTTAGTGTGATATTAGTTTAAATGTAATCTCTGAAAAGAAACAAAATACCAAAATATAGTTCCCAGTTGAGACTACAGTGTCGATGTATTTGCACTTTTTTCCGCGCAGGTTGCATGGATGACATAGTTACTGTTCTTGCGGAGGAGCATGGATGCTTGGAGATTATTAAGGTGCGCTCACGAAGTTTGAAATGTTTATTTCAGTTCCTAAATTCTCTACTGATGCCCAAACACTGAAATATGACACAAATGTGCTGTAACAAGATACTGGTTTTACAGGAGTTGCCTGAGAACATGCTGGCGTTACTCAGGAAATGCCTTATGTTTTTCCCTTCCAAAAGGTATGTTCAGAGCACATTGCTTGCACATTTGCAGATGGAGGCCTTAAGCATTAAGCATAATGTCGCATAAGGTTCCACCTCAGTTCATCAAATGTCAGAAAAAGTCCCTGCTTGGCAACTAATAGTTTTACAACTGTTTTCTTTAACATCTATTAACAATTACTAATGACCCCTCCCCTTACCATTTGAAATACTGACTATATTGAAATGTATACTAAAAATATATGATATATTTTGCACTTCTGCGATATGATAATAGATCTTTCTTGCAAATCTGAGATGGCCGAACTGGGAGCGTTTGATGAGCTGAGCTCTAATGACCCAGGTGTTAATTTATTAAAACTGATGTTTTTCTTGCTGTAGGCCCACCCCTGTGCAGCTCCTAGGGGACCCTGTGTTTGGGGATATCTCTGGCCTGACCGACCGCTTTCTCCAGCCCATCAGCCTCTTCTCATCTTGCCTACGCTCCGCACACCTCGAACTCCCTGATGACATCATGAGTCTGTGTAAAGGTATTATCTTTTTTATTAATTAACAAATAATACATTTGTAATTGCTATTGAAATGGCTATTCAGACACACAGGTGAGTTTTGTATTGGTGTTAGTGATGAGGAACCTAATATCCCCTCAGCAGATGGTGCAAAATATGCAGCTGTTTGGGAAAACAATAGAAATGTTGTGTGCCACTAATATTAATGGAAGTAATGGGAGTTTGAGAAAAAACATCTTTTTGAATTTTGGAATCCACTGGAAACCTCAAATTGGGTGAACTGATAGAGCATTTAAATAACCCAGCGCATTCATAACCACAAGCGCTATCAGTAATGTGCTCCATTAGGTGGCGCTCTAGCATTCTGTATGTCATCTTTACATCAGGGACAACACATGTGGCCCAGGAGGCATTAGCCTTTGCAGGAGCCTGGCTGTTAGTTTCTCCAGCTGCAGAGACAGACACCAGATGATTCCGGTCGCCTGATTTAGCAGGTCTCTGTGATGCGACAGATGTCACACATCTGGGCTTGACTGTAGGAGAGAAAATAGGGTTACACTTTGTTTTGAAGGCCCTTTTACGGTGTATCCAATGTAACAACATGTGATTATTATGTACGTAAAGGTGACAGAGAATCAAAAAATGTTTTTACCTTGTCTTTGTTGAAGAATGGTAGTCTACCCACATTCAAGAACATACGAAAAGTGCTAGACATTCTGAACATCTCTGTGTCATAGAAATTTCTCTTTTATAAATGTCCACCAGAAAACGTGTCAGTCTAAACAACGGATACATGACTTAAAATGTATCTCACTGCTCCACCCCTCCCCCAACTCTGATTCCATTCCCTCCCCTTCAAAATATATACAACTGTATTCCTGCCCCTTACAACGAGTAATTTATTTGCAGCAGTGTTTGTAAAGTTTGCTTATATGATTGTGTTTTCACCTGCAGATGAAGGTAAGGACTACCTGTCGGAAAGAGCCATCGATGAGGTGTACTACCTCTGGTGCCTGGCAGGGGGCGACCTGGAGAAGGAGCTCATCAACAAAGACATCATCCGCTCCAAACCATCCATCTGCACTTTATCAAAGTAACCTCAATTCTATCCTATTTTATTCTATTCTGTTCTATTCTACTTTTATATGTGTATGATTAGTCTGGGATGAAACACATACTTACCAGTGATGCAACTACGTCTTGTTTGTCATTGGTTTCCTCAGACTGATTTTGGATGATGGGCAGTCATTTGGTCAGGGCAGGGACAGGAGTTTCCTCTTGGATGACAGCACTGTGACTCTGTCCCTGTGCCAGCTTAAAAATGTAAGTCATGTGTGTCTAGTAAAATACAGATATCAGTGCCGTGCCTCTCTTAATACTCATCATGAAGTGTACTCATACTGATTTTGCATGCTGATTTTACATAGAATGCTGATTGTAGAATAAATGATTAAATGCTTTAGTTTGTTAACCATAATAACTTTTAGCTGTTTGTAATTGCAGAGATTGAAAGATGTGGCCGGTGAAGCATATTATCCTCTGCTGGAGGATGAGTATGGAAACATTATTTTTTATCATATTCTTTATTATACAATATGTATGTTTATTATATACTTTCTATACTATATATAGTCATACTTTATTATGCATTTGATTGGACCATCAATGTGTTCAACCTGAGGTACCATTTGTTGCTGCTCTTGTTTTTGGAGTATTAAATGGACTTAGTATTTACATTTACGTGTCCTCTGTGGAGGTTTGCCAAATGAAAGTACTCATTCGCTCTTCTTCCTTGCAGGCAGTCTAACCTTCCTCAGTCCAACAGCAGCAGTGAACTTTCTTCTACAGTTTCCCTGCCTCTCATTATCCGAGAGAGGGATACAGAGTACCAGTTAATGCGCATTGTACTCTTCGACAGACTCCTCAAGGTTTGTCACTGAATTCATACATTTAAATAGAAATAGAAGAAAAGATATTTGGATTTTTAAGTCAGGTGAAATGTACTTTAATTTATTTTTGCCTGATTTAGTTTTTCATTAATCAGAAGAATTTTGATTCTTTATTTGGGTTTTTGGTGATATTTATTTGTGATGTTTGCTTGTAATGTTAGGCTTATCCATACAAAAAGAACCACATTTGGAAGGAGGCACGTGTAGACATTCCCCCTCTCTTTAGAGGCTTGGTCTGGGCAGCTTTGCTTGGAGTGGAGGTAAGTTTTCCCTTTTAAGAACTAAATATTAATCCTTAAATTTAATGTACTAAATGATGAATGAAACACCATGACCATATCTCATTCTTTTTTTTTAAAGGGAGATATTCAAGCAAAGTACAATGGTATTGATAAAGACACCCCTATACCAACAGATAGACAGGTAAAGTTGAAATGTATTGATGTGCATTCATGTGATGCTCTTGTATGTACAAATGACTTCATGTGTCAGTTTCTATTTCTTGTTTCTATTTTTTAAATATTTTGTTTTATTAAACCAATTTTAATGTGCTTTTTGTTTGTGTGTTGTGTGGCCATTAAAGATTGAGGTGGACATTCCCCGCTGCCATCAGTATGATGAGCTGCTGTCCTCACCACAAGGACATGTGAAGTTCAGAAGGGTCCTCAAGGCGTGGGTAGTGTCCCACCCAGACCTGGTCTACTGGCAGGGTGGGTGTCGTAACACAGGCACAAACAGGCTGCAACTTACAAAATACCCCAGTGTCTTATACTGTCCTACAAGGGCAAAATACCTTAACTCACCAGAGTGGGAAACTGAGAAAAATTACGTAATCTTCCACTTGTTTGTGTTTTCAGCATTACAGTTAAGCCAGTATCTTTTTTTACCCAAAAGGCAACAAAATTGACTCAAGATATTTCGCCATGTGACAAAACTGATGTTTATTGTTCCACAAATGACTCATTTTCGGCCAAAATGACTCCACAAATGACTCATTTTAGGCTAAAATTAAAGTTATGGTCGTCTGACTTTGCACGGCAGATTGTTTTTCTTATACTGATTTTTTGGAATATTAAAAAACAAGCCTATGTCCTTTTAACCCTCTTTTCCACTGCAGGTCTGGATTCCCTATGTGCTCCTTTCCTCTACTTGAACTTCAACAATGAGGGTACATCAATCAGATATTTTAATAGTAGCTGAAATAAAATAAAAAAACAGTTGGTCATTTGCAAATCAATAAATCTTTGTTCTTATCTTCTTCCTTTAAGCTTTGGCTTATGCATGTATGTCTGCGTTCATCCCAAAGTACCTCTACAACTTCTTTCTAAAGGACAACTCCCATGTGATACAGGGTAAGTTGCCTACATTTAAAGCTATGATCAAATAAAGTCATTTCTAAACTGAATAAAACTGGTAAAAGTTTAATTGATGAATAGATTTGGAAATTGTTTAACCGTTCAAGTATTCCACAGACCGCATTTAGGAAAAGCTGTGCAGTCTTTTTTTATGGAATGTTAATTTGCCAGTAATTCGTCAGTGTTGGTTTGTGGTGGCTTCCTTTTTTAGTAAAACATAAGCCTATTTTACTCTACATCTTTTTCAGAATATCTGACCGTGTTCTCTCAGATGATCGCCTTCCACGACCCTGAGCTCAGCAATCACTTGAATGAAATTGGATTCATTCCAGATGTGAGTTTATCTTAATAATGCATGCTTTAGAAATATATGCCAACAGAAACAGGGAGAGATGAAGAAAAAATATTTTGGAATACACCGATGTTCGGTATATGTCATATTTTAGTTGTAATAGCTTCTCTTGTACACACTGACTGACATTAACTTACCTTTAACCATTTTCTGGTTTACAGCTTTATGCCATTCCATGGTTCCTCACAATGTTCACACGTAAGTAGACCATATTTTAACTGTCAATAGGATATTATCCATGGATAAACTGGCTAGAATATAACAGATATATTATCTGAATATTTTACAGTGCAAAACATTGCATGTTCAGGAAAACATTGATGTGAGCAGTGTAGCAGTCTTTACATTTTCCAAAACCAGTTGCTATTATTAACTGGAAGAGTACCTAATAAATGTCCTGCCATCAAATATAAATATATCAAAATGGAACATGGCAGTTTGCTGCTAAAGTTTGATGAATTTAGATTATGTAAACCATTAATGTAATTTATGTAATTTAGGTTATGTAAACTGTCTTTTGTCGATGTCTTCACTCTTATTTCCCCCACCAGATGTCTTCCCTCTGCACAAGATCTTCCACCTGTGGGACACCCTGCTGCTGGGGAACTCCTCCTTCCCCTTCTGCATTGGGGTGGCCATCCTGCAGCAGCTCAGGGATCGCCTGCTGGCCAACGGCTTCAATGAGTGCATCCTCCTCTTCTCAGACCTACCCGGTAATAACACTGACAAATGCAAAAAATAATAAAATAAAAACATTTAAAAATAGGTAGACAGACAGACAGACAGACAGACACACACACACACACACACACACACACACACACACACACACACACACACACACAAATAAAACATTTTGGGCATACTGTAATTGAGCTTACTTTCATCAAGAGGCAAAATATAAACCGAGAAAAACAGGAGCTCAAACCCTTGGACAACATGAAAATAAATATGACATTGCAGTGTGTAATACTGCTTTGTTTTGTGTCTTTATTACAGAAATTGATATTGAGCGATGTGTTCGGGAATCCATCAATCTCTTCTGTTGGACACCCAAGAGTGCCACCTACAGACAGCACGCACAGAGTCCCAAAACCCCAGGTGATGGTAGCAGCAACAGCAGCAGCAGCTTCGACAAGACCAGCATTTTCCTCTATTCAGACTACCAAGACTTCCCAAAGACCGATTTGGTAAGTTTGTTATTACATTACATTACATTACACTACACTTAGCAGACGCTTTTATCCAAGGCAAATTAGAATAGACCACACAAATAGGCTACAGATATGCAGAGGAGAAGAGAGTAAGCAAGAGTTTTCTATACTTTCAGTAAGACTTGAAAGATCAGTAAGAGGTGGAAAGTATTACAATTGTGAACATGTTTTTATTTTCCATAGAGGTTACATCCACTGCCTAATTATTCTCTATGATGGTTTCATAAAGCTGAGCAGGAAGGTACCTTCCAAAGGTCAAAGTCATTGCTGTTGCTGTCTCATCTTATGTCTCCACAGTCACGGGAGCCACTCAAGCTGTCTGAATTGAAAGCAGAGTTGTCACCGCGCATCTCTGCCGAAGACCTCATAGACTTGTGTGAACTCAGAGGCTCATCTCACTTCAAAACGCCCAACAAGAGGGCCAGAGTTGGCAAGCCCAAGATACTGGCAGTGGACATCCGCAGCCCGGAAGAGTATCCTTCTACATTTGCTGGGGAATTGTCAGCAGTGTGACATTTTCAGTATTTTAACACTGGGCTACATCTAGCTAAAAGAATTTTTATTTTCACTATAACACAAATATAAATTTCCAGACAGAGTATGTAATTGTCATGATATTTAAATGTCATGGCTGTACCTCTTGCTATCTGGTCATAACCAGAACATAACCAAAACATAACATAAATGTAAGGTCCATTTAACGAGGAGCAGATGCTAAGTTTTGATGGTAGTGGCCCTCAAGAAACTGCTAAGAGGGTGAATCCTGTAGCAAAAGTATATCAGAGCATGATGGCATACTGAAACATAACGCTAAAATTAATTCTGATCGAAGCAAAAGAAATGTATTTAACTTTAATTTAAAAAAGGGCTCTTACTGTCAGTTTGCCCTTGACAACGTGTTCAGCTTCAATCGAGGGCACATATCGGGCAGCATCAACATCCCCTACACTCCATCCTTTGGGGCGGACGGAGAGCCGGTGGTCTTCCCTGCAGTCACAACCCTGAGCGGCTACAGAGGGCGACTCATTGTGGTTCTCAGTAATTTGGTGAAAAACGCAGTCATGGTAAGTGTTTTAACACCATGGGGGGGGGGGGGGGGGGGGGGGGTCAAACACATGACGAGTCAAATGTCTGTGTTTGTGTTGAATCCATTAGTGCTGTATCCAACCAATTTGATGCATTTAATATCACTGACTGCACGTTTTTAAATATCAAGAGTAAAAAACATTGGGCCTCACTGTGATGATCACTAGCATTAGCATGGTCATTTAGGTTTGGACTTTCTTTCCCCCCAGCAATTTTGTGTCAATTAATCGCGGGACACTGAAACACTAGGGAACATGAAACTTGGTGGGGATGCAGTATTAACAGGCTGATGAGGGAAAGAAAGTTTCTGTTCGCTTCATAAATTGCCATACTGTAGTTACTGTAGTTAAAATCATAACAAAAAAAAACACGATTTCTATCATCAGTATGTATCTCCCTGGAATAAAAATATGGCAAATATTATGAATATTCCTTAAAACATGTTGGCTGTGAAAACAGACATTAAAAAAAGTGGCTCATCCCAGCACACTGTCTACTGCATATAAAAAACAATTCAACTTACATTGACACCAGTTTAAATTGGATACTGGTGTCTTAGTCTGAGACAAAGTAGTATTTCGGTTTGTGTCAAATTTTGGATCTTTTTCTCTCCCCAGTTTGCCACACAACTAGTAAAAATGAATTACCCTCGCGTTTGTGTCTTGGATGGAGGGATCAACAAGATGAAGGTGACAGGACTCCTGACTGTGCCCTCTCCTCAGATATAAAGTTGTTCAGTAGAGGTTGGTACACAAACTGTGCAGAAATGTGACTAATGATGCTAGCCTTTTCCCCCTTGTTTAGGAACTTGTATTTAACATAATGTGTTGTATCATGGTTATTACTTGTATTTGCAGACATTTGACATATTAATATAAAGCCTTACAAAACCAGGTTTTTAATTTTTTTATCAGGAATGTCACGGTGTGAGAAAATACAAGTTTTCCTTTGTCTGTAATGCTCAGAAGCACGAGTAGGAGAAACATACTAAATATATTTTGACCAGTGGCTAGACTTGAACATGTGCATTTTCTGAATGGGAATTTAAGCATCAGTTGTGGTGTAGAGTTAGCCTGGCTGTCACACCAAGCTAGTAGACAGAGTTTGGTCTGGCAAGGATCCCATAGACAGGATGTTCTCAGAGGCTGGATCAGCGGGCATCTATCAAATGCCTCTGTATACTACTGGACAGAGCTACAACCAATCAGACCACTGATTCCGATGGTGTATGCGTAAGCTTGTTTTTAATTGGTCCCCTATTTCAGGAATAAAAGAACTGCCGAAAATAGGCCTGTGGCCCAAACTGACTTGAATGTGAAAATCTACATTTTAGTTCACCTTCTGCATAACTCCTAGTGGTAGGAATCATTACTACAGTGATGGTGCTGTATGGTTTTATGTACAACTGTACACAAGGGCATTTAGAAAATTTCCATGCACCATTTTGCTAATTTGCTCTTTTTTGGGGAATAATGCCTCTTCACGAAAAAAACAAAAAAACAATAACTGATTATAATAATTCATGTATGTTTCTTAATAAAATGTATGTTCATGAAATGTCATGTACGACATTCAGTTTAAAGTGAAATGTGTTTTATCACAAAACTGTTTTTTTACAACATTTTGTTTACAACTGTGCCAGTGTTCTCACTACTTTATGTTGTATCAGTAAAGAAAAACGTGAGTTTACTCCAAGCCATTTGACTTATCTTCTTTTTACTGCAGTCATTCCCATGTTGTACTCCATATTTGGAATATGTTGGGCTATAAATGAAATGTGGGGTAGGGAGCTGAATTTCAGACTTAGTTATGGTTTATGTCTATAACCAGACCACATGACGAACTCATTTTGCTTACTTTTTATGTCTTGACATTGTTCAAAACCCACACAAAGTCCTCAATCTTTAACTGTTACCACTTGGCCAGCCAAATGCTTATGCAAATAACCAACTCTGAATCAAGAACAACTGTAAGATATGCTCAGTATAATAACAGTGGATTATTCTCCCTTAGTAGTGAAAATCTCCTTTTTAATGCATTTATATTATTTTTAAATAACTTCAAAACTATCTGTTTTATGTTAGTAGGGGGCACCAAAAACATCTCACAATGACCTTACATAAAGATGCATACTTGCACCTTTTGATTTGACTACAGCACTTAAACCTTGGGTTAGGGTTAGCAGGATCCATCTACACTTGCCACCAAAGATGCAGGTCCCTATTGCTTCTTGAGGTTGGCAAGTCCGTCAAAACCAAAAGGAAAAAGGTTTCTTTTTAGAAGTGCATTTTGTTACTTATGTCTAAATCTAAATCTTGCTGTTGTCAGTTTGATGGGTGTCAAGATAACAGTGGTAGATATTAAGCACATAATTTACGGCAATCTTTTCTCAACTATAGAACAAAGTGTATCTGTTTTAGTCAGTCATTGGTTTGCTTATTTATGTCTACCTTTACAAGTTAACTTTCATGGAAATATTTTGAAACATGTTTCCTCCATTGAAATTATTTGTGTTGGTGTGAATTTAAACATAATAAAAAATGGTCTTTTTCACAGGTGTGTAGGTTCTTATATTCATTGACTTCACAAACCTAGCAGATCCAAGTTTAGCCCAGATGACTCTTGAAATGGTTCGTCATTCTCTGCCTGTTACCCCATAATACCCCATAATGGTATTTGGCCTTTTGTAAATGTGCACCAATACGTGTGCCTAATCAAGACTTAACATTAAGTGTATCGGTCCGTGTCCTGGGATGTGCTGATTGTACTGTTGGCTTTCGTGAAGGCATGTCAGGAGATTTTTGAAACATTTAAAGCTTGTGATAAGGGGTATCTGGTAAGCCTCCTCCAGATTATACACACACATTGTGAACATTTGTAAAAGTATGTTATCAGTTTCCTATTTAATCAGTATCTGTTTTTTTTAATGAAACCCTTGTAGAATACAGCAGAACATAGTGTGGATCTACTTATTTTCAGCTCAAATGGTAACCTTATGTGCAATGTTTCGCAATGTGCAAGCAGAACTACTGGCGGAAAAGAAAAGTATGATAAGCATGATATGCAGGGGTGAAGTCTTAGAGGATTTAGGATGTTTATAAGGGCCAGGCATTGACACAGGGCCCTTTGAGGACATGGTCAATATTACTGTTATGTTTGGGGCGGAAATTGTATTTCTATCGGGCTCAACATTTCTGCAGCACTCCTGATGACATTTATGCATTCTTCTTTGGGACACAGTAAAATACTGCTATTCACTTTGTACATTGTACATTTTTTTTCTCTTTCACAATTTTCTGGAAGAATGCATTCCGTTACTGGCAAAGCCATTATTATTGTCTTTTGTTGTATTTTTAATGTCCCTTAAAAAAAATGTGAACTCAATTGTTTTAGATCTTTGAACGTGCCTAGACCCATATGACAAAGAATCAGTAAGTGCAACTGAAGCAGTTACTCTGTACTCTGAAGTGCATCATCATGTTCATACTCAAAACACGTCATGCCCTATCCTCATAAAGTTATTGCAGTCTGCTATTTCAGGCAGGGTGTGTAGGCCTCAGCCTACTTCAGTTCATTTTTCCATTTAAAAAAAGCCTAACCACGCCTGCAACCACTCCTCTGCATGTTGACTGTATATATTACTATGACCACTAGGTAGGTGCCTGATTTCCTGCAGTTTTGTGTCCATCACTCCCTTCACAAGTGAGCACATCTAAGAAACACAAGTACTTTAATTCAAGTGGTCTGTTCTGAGGTAAGTGTATAATCTTGTTACCACTGTTGTTGCACATGGACAACATTGTTTTAATTATCATATATATTTATACACATGTCAGCATATATAATTTTATATAAAATATGTATTGCATGTAAGGCTGATCATCATGTGTTTGTATGCTCATTTGTGTACCAAAACACATCACGCTTTGAGAGGCACATGCCCACTGGTACACTGTTGACGAATCGAATTTAACTGGTTATGCCTTTGACAGACAAAAGCGAAATATATGTTTAGACTGTGTCTAAGATGTTTTAATAAGTCACAGAGGACCACATAATGCAGCCAGACCTGGTTTGATTTTTGCACACATCTCTTAAAAGAGCAGCCACTTATTCCAGGCGCCTTACCTGTTTACCTATTCCAGGTGTCTCACCTGTTCAGCTATTCCAGGTGTCTCACCTGTTCAGCTATTCCAGGTGTATGGCTGATATGTCTGCTATACGCTCTTAATGCTCTCAGGGCCAGTAGTGACATTAACTAAGATTACTATTAGGGGTACCAAACTACATGTGCTGTCTGGCAAAGAGTGTGCACTTGATTTGCGTTCCGCAGGTGATAAACTATTATTGATTGTGTATGTGACAGCATTTGCAACTAGGTGGAGCTAGTGATATATAAATGACAGTTTTGTGCGTCTCAGTGATTTTTGCAATGTATGACGACCAATTGTTAATTTACTGTTAACTCTTCATTGTTCATGTAAATGTGATCTATTCTTGGTGTTCTAAAAGTTTTTAAACAATATTTGACGAAAAATATCACAATTGTGCAGAAATAACCTGTGCAACACAGAAGAACAATGGATAAAATAGAGTTAAGAGTGTGAAATATGTAATTAGAGATGTAGATTTTCAGGCAGATGTTTTCACGTTGGATATTATCAAATCTATGTGAGTCCACATTAACTTATCAAAGATGGCAAATGCTGTACAGAGCAGTGATTTAAACAATGCAGCTGGGTTCTGTTCAAATATAATGCAAGTTTTTTTGTCTTTTTTTTCTATGTCTTGCAGAATGAGTAACCTCATTTACAACATTAATGTGACAACAGGAGACCGATTTTGTGCCGGCACTTTCAGCTCTGTGTATATTCGACTGATTGGAACAGATGGAGAGTCTGAGCAAGTGAAGATAAATTTCAAAGAAGGATTATCAAGGAACTCGGTATTAAAAACACATTGATATTAAAGTGAATTATAAGTTATACATTTATATGTAAATTTAGAAAAACCCCAGTGAACCTTGATACATATTTAATCAAGGAATCTAACCTCTTTGTAGGAAGCACAGTAATAAACCTGAAATGTTTTTTATGCATTTATTATTTTTTTCATTGATGTGTATTTATCAAACAAACAAACCATTTTTCTTAAACTATAAACCAATTTGTCACATAATAGGTAAGACATCTGGAACTGGTAGCACCCTCAGCTCTGGGTGGGCTTGAACTGGTGGAGTTTGAAGCCAAAAGGTTTCTGGGCATAGTTGATGATGACTGGTTTTGCTCCAAAGTGGTCGTGACGACACCAGAGGAAGAGGATCTTCTGTTTCCATGTTACTGCTGGGTGTCATGCCAGGACATGAAAGTCATCAGAGAAGCCTCAGGTCAGTGCAAAAGGAAAAACTGTACTAAAAAATAACTTAGACTTTAAGTAGAGAAAGTAGAGATATGTTTTAAGCAATGTCATTACTGTGTGTTCATGCTACATATTGTAGTCAAAAAGATTAATGTTGTCTTTTAATAAACTGTCTAGCGAAACTTATATTTCAAGAAACGAGGGCCAAGTCCTTGGAAGACAGAGAAATGCAGCTGAAAAACTGCCAAAAGGAATTCAGGTGAGTCAAAACCAAACCATGTGTGGAAAAAAATCCATTTCATTATTTCATGACTTCAATTTCTAAACAATATCTCATGTTAAGATATATTAAGATATATATTTTGAGACATCCAAAAATTAAAAGAGCCTGCTATTTCCAACTCCTGAGATGTTAACGTTTTAATTTCAAAGCAGTATATTGTTATTTCCATGACATATTGCCATATTGTGTCTTATTGTAATTGGCCTTGCTTAATTTGAAACATAATTGGCAGTCACTGCCATCGTGTGATAATAACTTGTTTTCAGTGAAGTAATCTCTAGGGTATATTCTTGTCTATATTTGTTTTAACTTTACAGATGGCTTGAATATGCTCCAGGACTGCCACAGATTGTCCATGTAAATAATGCGTTGGCTTTACCTCCCGAGACCCGCTTTTCTTTCACGAAGGAAACAGAGTTCCATCTCACACTGGCAGCAGCGTAGGTCAACACACAACAACATATTCCCCTATTCGTGTGCAAGTCCTTTACGTGTTTCAGTTATGCGCATTCTTTCCTCCGGGCTCCCTTTAAGCCCCCTGTTGTAATATTACAGCATTAAGCATCATGCATTTAATCACATTTAATTCTTCAAAATAAACCTTCACGTTTTCTTTCTTTTTGGATTTGGATGGTACTTGGATTTTGGATGTCAAAATTGAACCAAAAAAAACACTGATTTCCGCATTAAGTATCTCCTACATCATCATCTAAAAAGTTAAAACCTTTTTGAAGTCTTCTTCTATATGTGGCCTAGTGGGGGTTAAATAGGCCAACCACATCACAGCCTTCCCCAGTAATGTCATTTCTGTTTGACTGATAGTTTGTTTAAGAGTAGAGTCTTTGATACGACTGGAGGAAAAAGCCTCAAACTTAACAGTGCATCACTTGGTTGTAGATTTGTTCCACTGAAATTGACTGCACTCGCCGACAACAGGAACTCATGGGGAAGCTTTCATGATCTGGATCAAGTCTTCGTCAACAGAAAGACCAAAGCCTACGGTATGCTTAATATGAAATTATCAGGAAGGTAAGACCGTGGGACATTTAGTAACATTCCTCCCAATGTTTCTCATTGTAGAGTTTGTTCGGCAGCACTGGCAAGATGATGACTTCTTTGGGTATCAGCTTCTAAATGGCCTCAATCCCATGGTGATTGAAAAATGTTCAGAACTTCCAAAGACATTCCCAGTCACTGATGATATGGTGAAACCCTTTCTACCAGCTGGAAGCTGTCTGCACAAAGAGATAGAGGTAGGACATTTATTTAGTTAGTTATTTACAAGACACTTAAAGTCCATTTTGCATGTCTTTTATTGGTTGCTTAAGCAATACATTTATCATGTATTATGTGATATGTATGTTTTAACATTGAGGACACAAATTATTCCACATCAAAATGTTTCTCACAGCCTGCGCTGTGGTAAAAAATGTGTCCACATGTGTGAACATACACACACAAACTCACATATAAAACACGTTCTAACTTATTTGGCCAAGAGCAAGTAGGCCTAGATATCCTTGGTGACTGTTGGCAACAGTCAAGAAAGCACAATTTGCATTTGCTCTGTGGAAATGCAGTGTAGTTAACAACATAGTCTTCAGTAATACTCTACTGTAGCAATACTGTATTAATATTGCATAATGTATGTTTATAGTATTAATATTACTATTAATTCTCATGACTCACATTGAAAATGTTTTCTTATGTTGTGGTATATGTCCATTAGTCTCTTTGGATAGAAGCATCTACTGTATAAGGCTCTGAGGCAGCTTAACCACTGTCACACCGAATCATCAATGTTTCATAAAAATAAGTGCGCAATGACAAGAATAAGCAAAATATTCTGCAAACTGCAGTGAGGGGCATAAGTTCTAATTATTTTTTTTAAATTACTCCTCAGAATGGAAATATTTTCCTGTGTGACTACAAGGACTTGAGCTGTGTGGTGGGGAAGGGTAATGTCATCCATGGCCAACAGCAGTACCTGGCCGCTCCGCTTTGCTTGCTCTACAAGACTGCTGATAAGAAGCTCCTCCCCATTGCCATCCAGGTATGTGGTCTATAAAAGACTAACTGCACCCCCATAACCACACCTACCTCACATTTTTAAAAAAAATGCTTCTGAAATGGGTTGGGGAGGCTGAAGGCCTCGAGGAGAGAGGCTAAGGGAAGGGCGGCAAAGTGAGGTGTTGTCATTTAGTGTAGTGCACTTCAGTTTGTGAGTGAGAAAAGTTGGTCTGCCCCTCTGTGATGTCAGTCTTTGCTATTAACGAGTAATTGTGTGCTTCTCCAAATGTGAGTCATATCACCTAGTTAACAGCTAAATAAAGAGAAACTAATTTTAAGGTGCAGTTACTCTTTAAAAATAATGGTACAGAGCTTCACATTCCATGCCCTGTTCAATATTCCACATTCCCCTAGCTGTATGTATAAAGTCATGCTGTGTTACTCTGATTTTTTTCTTCACAGCTAAAACAAGAACCAGGGGATGATAATCCCATATTTCTGCCCTCAGATGGTCAAGACTGGCTCTTGGCCAAAATCTTTGTGAGAAATGCTGAGTTCTATGTGCATGAGCTGAACTACCACTTGCTCCGTACTCATCTGTTGGCTGAAGTCTTCTTCATGGCCACTGTGAGGCACCTTCCCTCTGCGCACCCCCTCTTTAAGGTATATTTTTGCCACCGACATGCTACCACATTTATTTTGAATATTACACCGTCGCCCCAATTTTGCAATGACAACTGGAAATAGGAGTGGTTGTTTCAAAATTGAGAATACAGTATAAGAGAGTGTGTATTGCATTGCAGGGGTGTTTATGCCCCAGTGTCCAAGTGGGCCTGGTTCAGTGTCTAAAGGCTGTATAAGTTGCTTTAGATAAAAGTGTCTGCTTAATACTTATACTTATGTTGTGTGTGTGCCATCATCTGGCTCAAGAATAGAGTATGCTGTACTCTATATTGTGGTCTTTGCAGCTCCTGGTGCTCCATTTCCGCTACACTTTACAAATAAACATCATGGCCCGAGACCAGCTCATGTCTGAGGAAGCCTTTTTCTCTGAGGTATCTTTTTTATTTTTTCTACAAGTACAGTAACATACATATTTATATCAAAGTGAACCTGAGGAAGCAACACGCGAAACGCGTTGTTCACAATAAAACATTAAAATTTAAGTCCTTTCAGTGTGCGGTGATTCAACCCTTTTTTGTCGCTGGATTACTTTAACTGCACTTCACCGGCACCTGAAAATTGGCTGTGCATAGGACTTGTAAATAGATACATATTTATATATTATATATTCATATTCTTCGAATGAAACACCAAAATACTACTACTTCTAACCTTTGACTTTTTATCTTTTTCTAACTCTAAAGCACACAGGGATTGGGTTAATGGGTGCGACAACGTTGTTGGAGAAAGCTTTAGACACCCTGACATACAGCTCCTTATGTTTACCAGAGAACATCAAATCACGTGGTCTAGAAGACATGCACAACTTCTATTACAGAGATGATGGCCTCAAACTGTGGAACATCATTGATGAGTAGGAAGTCATTTTGTTTTCATTTCACTCTTTACAAGGACAGTATTTACCCAGATGTACCACATAGCAATGCATACGTACATTTCACAGTAGTAGGTTTTCTGACGTACAAGGCATTGCTAAAAACAGAGGCCACCAACCCTGTGCCCTGTCTTTGTGTAATATATTTGTACTCAATGCCTGGAAGAAGGCTCTCTGTCAGGGATGCATGCTTCTTATGCTCTAAAATTTGAACTTATTGTGGTTAAAAAAACAAACCATCAAAATTATGAACATTGAAAAGGTCAAAGGTCATTTATTTCTTTTATTGAAGATTTGTAGCATGTGATTGATATATGTAAATTCCCTTTGGCAGTGAGGCCATGTCCATATCAGAGTATCCACATTGACATAATTTTTCTCTTTATATTGATAAAAAAAATTCATCTGCTGGGAGAAAGCCTCACCCCAGTTGGCCAGGTTAATGGCATGATCACCTTTCTCATTGTTGGAGCTTTACGTTTTTTATCTGATGTGTCCGTCACACTTTTAGTAACTGCAGTGCGTATGTGTTACAGGTATGTTGAAGGTGTGTTGGGATACTTCTACACCTCTGATGATTATGTCCAGAGAGACTCTGAGCTACAGCTTTGGATTAAAGAAATTTTTGAGAAGGCTTTTCTTCAAAGACAATCCTCAGGTTGGAGAACTTGGCAATCTTTTTATAAGTCTTCATTGTTGGGATTTTTTTAGTAGTATTGGTAAAAATAAAGTGTATCAGTGATGCTTATGTGAAATTAAGATCATGGATTACACAGATAGGACTCAGTAAGTGTCAAATAACTAACATGCATACTCCCAATTTATGTATCAGAACTTAATGCCAAGACTAAGGTGAAGAAAGTTCTAAACCTCTTGCTTACAGCTAAGTGTTGGCTCATCCAACCACATTTTGTACAGATCTTGTATTTGCATTGTGTAAAAGGAAAAAAACATGCTTTTTTGCAGGGATACCACAGTGTTTGACATCTCTGGAACAGCTAATAAAGTTTGCTACCATGATCATTTTCACGGCATCTGTCCAGCATGCTGCGGTCAACAATGGACAGGTTTGGGTGTTAAGCTTAAGTAATCAATTCTAATTTATTTTATTTATATTTCTCTTGTATTCTATTCTTGATTTGTTTTGGGTTTTTTTTTGTCATCAGTTTGACCTTGGTGGTTGGATGCCAAATCTCCCCAGTTCTTTGAGGCGCCCCCCTCCACCCAGTAAGGGAAAAGTCAGTGAGGAGGACATCCTGGAGACACTACCCGACATCGGCACCACAGTCCACACCATGACTGCTCTATACCTACTTAGCCAGAGGTCCTCCGACTATGTGTGTAATGTATTATTTGCTTTATTTAGTTCATAGAATATTTCTGTATTTATTTTATTCTGATTTTACCATGAAAGTTTAATGTAAATAATAATAATAATAATAACAATACCAACAATAACAATAATAATATCAATAATAACAATAATAATGCACTTGTAACACATTATGGGTTACACAAATAGAACATAGAACTATACATTTTTGTCTTTAATACTTTGCAGTACAGTCTTGGTAACTACCCTGAGCAGCTGTTTGTGGAGCCGAAGCCATTGGAACTGACTGATAACTTCAGAAGAAAGCTTGAGATCCTCAGTTATGTCATAAAAGCAAGAAATGTTGGTCTGCCTTTGCCATACACCAACCTAGACCCAGAGAATATTGAAAACAGTGTTGCCATTTAAATTTTAAAAAAGAAATCTGTCAGTCACCTCATAGGACACAAACACTTGTGCTTTACATGTACAGTATGTCAATTTTAAGGTGTTTGATTGTACTTTTTATTGAGGGACCAATCATTGAAGTTGGTACAACTCCAATAGTGTTTCAGTCCTTACATATTTTGCAAGGACCAAATGTGACCAAAGGTGACTAACAAGCTCTTAGAATGCACCAGAATGCAGGGGCTTCCATCTACTTCTTTAAAATCACAGTTATGAGTATATCTGTATATATCATGTTACACTGATAGACTGTTTTAGGTCTATTTTGTACATAATTTAGTTTATTCTGTTATGGATTGGTGTTTGGTGTGGCACCTTAGGATTTGCAGTGGCCTCCACAGGCCTTAATCGTGACATTTTCTGGAGGCAGCACTGAATTAACTGCTGAAGTTGTGCTTACAGATACTAACTTTCATCACAGCTATGTTTGAATTTGTGTGTTTTGTTCGTTCAGTCTGTGTAACTGACATAGGAGTGTACTGCTACTGCGAAATATAGAGTAGCATGGACAGAACTAGAAAATCATAACATATTGCCAGAATTGAGTTCCTCATTTCACCTCAATTCATTTAGAATATTAACCTGTAGACCTAACAATAAATAAAAAGTAAAAACTTTTAGCACATGGAATACAGTATAAATGTAACGATTGTTTTTAAACCATAAGTTGCAACTTCCAATTATTTGCAATTTTCCTATAATGTGATTACCTTGAAACAGTAAATGCATTTTTTTTTTTTACAATTTCTGATATATTGGATATGTAATACGTAATATGTAATAAGAAGCACATAGGTAAAATGGGCATAGTCACAAAATGACATTTTTCAACTTACTCTCCCCTATCGATAGTTGCACTGACACCCCAGCTTTTTCAAAAGTAATCCTGTGAATCAATGAACATAGTCTCAAAATAGTCTTAAAATGGCAAGCTAACTGTCAAAGCTAGCAAGGTGCTTGTATCTACCAGGTATCTACCTTCCAAGTCCAGTAGCTGGCTAGGAGGATGGCTATGCATGGTGTCCACTGTCAGCAGTCATGTCCCGGGGCAGCCTATAATGGCTACATTTGTGCTACATCCAATCAATACTTTGTGATAGTACTAATATGCGATAGACTTTTTTAAATGAAATAAACACAATTACATTATAGGCTACACAAGCATTTACCCATCATGTCAAATTTGTCCCCCCACAAAACTGAATAAGGGCGAAGCAAAACTGCCTCTGTGGAAATCGTCTGTAAGACCATTGCACTTAAGTAGATTTCCAGCCACATGTCTGGAAGACAGCCACCCTTATAGTCAGTGGCACATAAATATCACACTAGCATAAGGAAATACACATAATACACACTAACAACATGGAAATGAGCAAAGAATGTTTAAAGCATGTAATAGAAGGCCAAATATAAAATGTATATATATATATATAAATGGAAAATATTTCACCGGAATATACAGGTATACAATTATAGTAGTTACCAGCAACTTCTTATGAAATGAATATAGAAAAAATAATAATTAATATTAAGTCAGTCTAGAGCAGTGATGGAAATATTAATCCTTGAGGGGTACCATGGTCTGGAGAAAATGCTTTTAAGCCAGAAAGTGCATTTGGTGTAAAAAAGATCTTACAAAAATGACTGTACCAAGAGGGTTATCTGTATCTTCTGTGTAATCTGTGTAATTTCCCTCTAGCACCAAATTATGTAAGTAGCACAGTGTGTTCATATTTGCCATTATTATTATTATTATTATTACTATTATTATTATTATTATTATGGACATCACTGCTGCACCAGCTTCATCTTCTCAGGTGACGCTCTTCCATGCAGCGCCCCCTTCTGAGGGTGATGTCATCAAGAGCGATCAGTCCATGTTGATCTCTCCTCCGCTCACCTTTTATAATTATCTATTAAAACAGTGAAAGTGATTAGCCCCAGTAACCACGCCCCTCCCCTCCCAAAAACATTATTCACATCCTTTAATGTCAGTTAAATATTACATTACACATAAATAACATTAACAGATCGCTAAATTAGAAGAAGACAACACGAATATAATAAAAAACTATTATTTTTTTATCTAAAGATTTTTTTTAAACAAATATACTTGCCCTTTCGAGTTTGTTGACGGAGAGTGTGATGTGGGCCAGCCTCCAGCCACTGCCCCCTTGTCTGCCCCACACCACTGAACTGTGTTGTTTGCCTCTTTCCTCAAACACCTGCAACACCCCCACACGGTGGCCAGGAAGATAATGTCGAAAAGACAAACACAGAAAGTCCTGGTTCCGTGTCACACTGAGAGGCAGGATGAGCTGAGCTCCTCTTCGGCTGTGTTTAACAGTCACCTCAGGAAGACTCAGGTAACTCTCACCTATCAAGTCAGGACAAAGCAAGGTTTAGTTTATACAGCTTTGCATTTCGTGATCTTCTTAAACATCTATTACAATATTGCTTCCGTCCTTCAACTTCACTGTTCCTTACTAGGTAAGGACAAAACTTCAATATTTTACAAACTATGTGCTCAGAATGAATTTTGCATTCAATCAGAAACCTGATGACTGTAATTATACAAACTTCTTCTACTAACGTTATTTTCCTTAAATAATGTCATCACTTTCTTTTCTCACGAACTAAAATTATTAATAGAAGACACACATTAAGCCTGCATCATTGGAACCTCTGGTCTAAGTTGACAAGAGAATTATCGAATTCCACTCAAAATTAATTTTTCATTGTACCTGAAGGGTGTCTCGTGATCACCCATTTTGTGTCTTCTTCTCTTTGTCTGATCCACTCACAAAGATGATGGTCAAATGAACAACTGAGGACACCCACCTCTGAAAAATATAACATGTTCAGGCTGCAAAGACAGTGTCAAGTTTCCTCACAAACGTTTTTTTCTGAGATTCATACATAGGAAGCATCAGTAAATGATGGTTTCAGTAACTAAAAATGTCTAGCAAACAAACAAAATTAAAAACATTCAGCAGTCATGGTCCTTGGCTCATATAGCTGGCCAGTTACATTGGCTTGTAAGTAAACAAAGGGTTCATGTGTCTAACAAAGGGTTTATAACTATGGACATAGCACAGACCATGCGTGATATATTTATTTCAAATAATTGCATTATTAGTGGACCAGCTGGTCTGATAATGAATCTGACTAAAGGGAATGAGGACTGGCGGATTTAATGTACTCCAGGATTAACTTGCACTGGTCATTGACATTGAAGTCTTCAGTGCAGGTGGGATGTTTTGTGCTTCAAAGCATTTTAAGGAGTTTCTTCAGCAGAGAGATGTTGTAGTCACAAGTCTGTGGTGGTGGGGGCTGGGGCACTGCTGAAGGGAGGGGGGGGGGGGGGGGGGGGGTGTCTGTGCTGTCTCTGAAACGGCAATGTACAATTGTTTGGGACTTGTGATGCCAGAGGGCAGGTTGCCCATGCCTATTCTCAGACCAGCTGTGCCACAGGCTTTGAAGGCTACAGATTCAGTATGTGCCCCTCCTTCCTTCCTCCCTTCTCCCCCCTCCCCCCTCTGGCCTCATGCCCCTTGGCCTCAGTCATGGCTTCATGTCATTAACAATGCTTCATTTGTTTAGAGATTCCAGCACTAACATGACATTAACTAGGGCCTCAGACTTTTATTAGACTGTTGGTGCCTTGACAGTTTGAAAATGGCCATAAAACTGTCAGGATTCATAAATACAGTTCAACCTTACCAGACCTGAGGTAGAAAGCACATACACCTGACTGGTTATCATATCGGCAGATATTAAATTAGGTTTAACCTTACCTGGATCATCACCCATTTCCCATTGCTCATCTGTATTTCCTAGCTCAATGTCAAAATCAAAACCCAGTCCATTGCCCTGGCCGTGTCTCCGTGGAACTAAGGAAAAGCAGCAGACAGGTCATTCACAACAACAGTAGCTGAGTACATCAGGCATTTTAGCAAAGGTGCCCACATCATAACCCAGGCAACCCAGCTCGAGTTCGGCTTAAGATCATTTCCTGACCCTTCCCCACCTCTCTCTTCCAATCATTTGCTATTGTTCATCACCATCCTATCTGATTAAAGGCTAAATCCCCCCCCCCATACATAAATACGTAAAACATACCTAACACCCTCCGAACCCAACCCAAGTTAACCCATTTTGACTTGTAATTTTTTTTATTGTATATACTCAGACAAATTCAATACATACATAATACACAATTTCATCACCGTGTGTTACTTAAATACTAATTTTGAATTAAGGAAATTTCACAACAGCCAGACAGCAAAAATGCATGTTAATGAACAGCTCCTAAACAAATTCATTTCAGCTCAATTCTCTATTACAGACTCACAGCAGGGTCCATAGCACAGAAATAAATCACTAATAAATAATAACTAAATACTCACTATGGACATCTCCTCTCTGTTTTGGTGTGAAGTCTTTGCTTATCCTGTTATCCAAGGAAGGCACTGAAGGGGTAGCAGGAGGGCGCTGTGGGGGGCGAGTGATAGAGGGAGGCTTTGTGGTAAAGACTGGAGGCCTCTGGGGTTTTAGACGTGGTTTGATGTCCACTAATGGAGTTTTCTGAGAAGGTTTTTGAGGCTTACGTGTAGGAAAAAGCGGTTTGTGAGGATTTGGCTTCCTTCGATGAGGAGGGGGTACTGCAGTAGTAGTCGTGGTACTAATTGGCTTTTCTGTACCTCTGATGACTGGTGGATTTGGGATGGGGATCCGTGGGAGGTCAGGAGCAGGGATTTCTTCACCATTATTATGTGGTGTTTTCCCAGGTCTTGGAGGCTCAATAATGACCTTTGGGATTGCTGAAATGATGACAATTAATGTATATGAAACAGTTAAAATTTTAAATTTTAAAATTGATGTAAACTCTTTGTAGGTAGTCAATCACAAAATATAGTGGCAAGGGAGGGCCCGAACACCTCCAGTTCCATGACCAGTGGCATGTCATCAAACATGAAGTGTTAGGGCATTTATCTTAAACAAACAAACTTTCTGATATTGGGCACTGCATTTCACTCAAAATTCTTTGCAGTCATCATGTTTTGTAATGCCATTCACACAGTCATGGCCAATGATGGCTAAATCAACAAACAACCCCATCTTTGAACCTCCATGTCTAAGAGACCACCAAAGGGACCATGCTCTTTTCTTTGTTTCACATATATTTTACATATATGTACTTTCCAAAAAGCTTTATTTTGATCTGATCTGTACACAGGACCTTCTCCCAGAAGGTTTGTGGCTTTGTCAAAACCATTTAAAAAACATCAGTTTGGCTTTCTAACACCTTGTTGATAACAATGGTGTTTTCCTGGATCTCCTACCTTTAAAGAAAACAATATACCCCCTTTAGTCATACTTCCAATAAAACCTTTTCAATTTAAGTTCAAAGCATCTTACTAGTGCATTGATATTTTCCATTGATGAAAGTCTGGGTGAAGCCCTCAAAGCATTTGCAGATATAGCCCCCAAAGGTGTTGATGCATCTGTGGAACCTGGGGCACACGGCAAGACCAGCTGCACACTCATCTATATCTAAAAACATAAAGACATTTTACTTATCACTCCTACTGCATATTCAGTTACCCAGGAGCAAGATATACCACTAATCTGTATCTGAGAATAGTAAGCTGTCAATAGTAATAGTAAGCTGTAGTAAGCTGACTGCCAAAACACTTTTTAAAAAAATACTCAATGTTACTTCACAGCCTTTGACTACAGATTAAAGGAGCTTTGTGTCAGAAATTAGCTGCAATGAAATCAGAAATTGCTATTGTATGTGATCAGACATTAGGGAAACATGTTAAATCTAATAGTAGCTTCACTGACACCTGTGTAACAGCCAGTACAAACTTAAAATTAAAATAAAAAATGTAAGTTCTGGCATGCATATTTAGTTCATAATTTGAGTTTATATTTTAGTCTGTTTACCCCACTGGACAACATTTCCCCAGTTGTGTAGCTAATAGCAATTTGACATCTGGGTCAACAGTTACGGAGGTGAGCAAATGCTCTGGATTGGATATAACTTAATCTAACTCAACATAATACCTAAGCATAATACCTTACCATAAAACATAAAACCATAAAAACCTAACCTAACGTTACAAAACATAATCACAAGACCTTACTACCCCTTTCAAAGAATTCAAAACAGCAGTCTTAACTGAAGATTAATTTGGAAAATGCAGACTACTTAAACCAAAAACATTAAAACTCAACAAAACAAAAACTTAGCATTGATTGCACATCGTCAAATGAGGGCATGCCCTTTTTGTTCAACCCTTTCAGGATAGCATTACTTAAAGAAGACTAGCAACACTGTGTTTACTGTGTCATCAGTGTTTACTGGGTGTCCAATCCAGTTTATACGCTGGAAATCATACAACATGAACTGACAAACGTTCTATATATAGAAATGCAGTGATTGAAAAAACAACTTTTAGTAAAGTTTTTTCCCAATTGGACTATTGACAGGAAACTGACTGAACAGGGTTGTGTGCCAAAATGACTGTGAGAAACCAAACAGAATACAAACCTACACAAGTCCTTCCATCTGGGGCAAGATGTAATCCAGGAGATGGGCACTGGCACCGCACCTCTCCTTTCACCACATCACATCCATACTGGCAATCTGCCATGGCACAAATGTGGGCATCTGAAAAACAATTTGACAGGATAAATGAGGCAAAACAGGCATCCTGCCATCTCTTCCTCCCTGTCTCTCTGTGTACAAGTATGCACATAGAGGTATGTGCATTACACAAACAGATATAGAAAAATGGAGATATACACCAACTTTCTGGCAAACTGAGAAAAAAATCAGCCCGCAAAAGTCTTAAACAACACTCTAGAACACTGGCTGATTTTCTTGACACGTTAAGGGAAGTATCCACAAACTTATGAAAAATCTAGGATTGTTCACATAATAAGTGTAGATAGACCCATTTTCTCTCCCAACACTGTCGTTTTTCTACCACTTGGTAAAAATATCTACTTTAGAGCAGTTTCCCTCAAGACTCTGGCTGTCTCCCAAATAACACAGACATGAAATCACTCCTTCAAACGTGCAGTGCCAAAGCTCTTTATAAGGAAATGTAAGACACTAAAGGTGGTACAGTAACAGAGTGCTCTAATGTCCAAAACCTGGATTAACTGTAATATATTTGGTTATATTAAGAAAAACAAGAGGAGATTTTGTGGCACGATGACCTATATTCCACAGTCATATTTTTCTTTTGATTATCTGGGTTATCTGAAGGTTGAGGGCCTGTTTTAAAGACATTACCTCATACATTAGACAGATATTCCAAAACAGTTTTTTTAACATGTGGGTCAAACAGGCTTTTACAAAATGATACTGGGAAAGCCTGACATTTAAATAACCCTTCTGAAAAAAAAAAAAAACAGTGCTCTTACATATGCTGACACTGCAGAATGAATGTAAGAGAGCGAGAGATACAAGAATGCAAGAGAGGTGGAGATATTAAAAGGTTTGTTTGAATGGCAAAAGCTGCAAGGCGTGTACAGACAGACAGCACCTCACCCAAGAATCTTAATAGCTCACGGCTAGCAATAGGAGTCAGGCAGAAGGCAAAAGACAGACAGGGTTACAGATCAAATATCTTTCATAGTTTTCGTTTTAGTCATCTTACTGGTACAACAGTGTTTTTATCTGTGACCTGGCGAACATACTGCAGCTACTGTTACACCATATACAGTCCAATAACATCAAAATGTCTGTGTGCATCAGCAGTGGTGCGTCAGGCTTGAAAGTGTTGAAGAAGAAAAGAAAAACATTACGTTACATTACACTTAGCAGAGCCTTCTGTCTCAAGTGACCTACAGTAGAAAACACAATTCAATATGCAGGTTTGTGCCAGGTTTTTTTGAGTAGCACTAATGTTAAGGCAGTGTGATGGTTTTATGTTGTATGCAAAATGATTAAAGTATGAAGACATCTTCCCAATGCTCTTGGCGGGCTTTTTCATGAGTGGAATGAAGCTGGTGTGGACTGAGTCACAGAGGCTCTAGTGGTGGTTATAAAGTAAGCAATTAAGTCATTGCTTAACTTTGCCAGCTCCTTTTGATTTTTAAACTACATTCTTTCTCCCACAATTATATTCACATTATTACCTCACTTTCCTGCTTTTATTCACATTCAGTACATTGAACTGTCTGAGTGTATGAAATGTGCTCTATAATAAAGCTGTGTTGCCTCGCCTTGCAGTGATTTGCTGGTGCTTTTCTTTGTGTTGCTTTGGTTCAGTACCACATATGGTGCCAATGGGGGAGCACCTTGGGTGGTTATTGGCCACAAACACAGGGAATTTTCCGTCTCACTGTGCATGACACCTCTCCTGTGCATGTCATAAATAATCCACTATAACAAGGTACATCACTGTGGGTTTTGTGGTATGTAATGCATCCATGTACTGTACGCCTTGGGCCTGTTTGTCCAAATGTTTTTAGAATAGATGGCAATTGTGTCTTTTGCATCCCTATAATCTTGCATCTCAAAGGGTTACAGTACATTTTTTATCCACCAATAAATTACATTGCAATAAACCACACTGAAGACTGAGGCTCAACTTTTTCCCCCTAGCACCACAATAACAAGACAGAGCAGGTTTTAAAGACAATTAGGTGTTCAGTGAGAAGGAACAGCAAAATGTACTGGAAGTTGGTCAGATTAGTACTGTAGGTTAGTGTGTGCCACACTGCATACTACTAAAAGTTTGAAGTAAAAGCTAAGTTTAAATAGGAAAATGATATGTGTTTGGAGGATATACAGAAGAGAAGGCTGCAATCCATTAAGATACATTTTGTATACAAGCTAACTGACTTTGGAAGTAATGAAACAGGGAGAGAAATCAACTGAACGCACAATGATTAGACAACTCTAACATGACATGGCTATGAAATAAAAGAAAATGTGAAAAAAAACTCCTAAGGCAAATCAGCAGGCAACTCATAAATTCTGACTTCATTTTAACTGTTGACACAAGATGTCAGTTTATGAAATAGTCAGTAAAATCACCTGTGCTATGGATAATTCTTTGTGTGTTATGTGAGAAAAATGCAGTCGTGTTCATCAGTGTATTAAACTATCAAAATCAGAAAAAGCTATGCATGTATTCTTACCTTGGTTGCAGGTCTTTCCTGTGAAGCCAGGGTGACACTTACACTTGTTGGGTCCTGCACACTGTCCATGCTTGCAGCCATGGTGACATACAGCTGTTCCACAACAGACAAAATAAAGTTCCCAGTACAAAAAAAATAATAACAGTAAGTGTCTGGAACATGACAAGCCCTGTCCACTTCTGCTATTTAACAATATGTTGTTGTTCATCTTTGCACTGGAAAAACAAAACTCTCTCATTAACGTTAGCTGAGATATGGAGAAACGTGATCCAGGCAGGATTTTTTTTTCTTTTCAGTCCGGGGTGTGGGGCAGTCGGGGGCAAGAAGGGCCCAAATAACAGTATTGCGTCAACATAACTGTATTAGCTGGGAAGTCATTTTGGATAAACGCATCTGCTAAATATCTGGCCACCACCTCTGACATACTAAGCATGATATCCTGCTATCACTGTCCCATGTTCTGAAAGTTGCCAGTCTAAGATGTGTTTAGCTCTGCAAAGAGGTTGCACCATGCCACAGCAGCAAAACAACGAATGTGATTTTTTGAAGCTGATACATCAATGGTGGTGGGCCTCATCATTCAAAACAGTGTGTAAGCACTTGACAAGACAACAACATTATAACATAGCTAACCTTGGGTTCTGCGTCTTATCCCGAATACTTTGTAGGTTAACATGTAGGATGCTGCAAAACAAATGTGCCAGAAAATAAAAAACACAAAACATTTCATGCTCTGTTTTTTAGTGAAAGCATTGCCATGGACACAGAAGTGTTTATTTGCCAATATATTAAAGAAGCAAGTGATAGCATAAAGCAGTAAACTCTTTTTGTGTGGTGAGTTTCTACAAAATAACACATGCTTAACGATAATACGTCAGTGAGACACTGACCCCACACAGCCAGTCAGGATCATTCATGTGTGAATTTTCACATACCACATACCACTACTACTACCACTACCACTTCTACTACTACTACTACTACTATTATTATTATTGTTATTATTATTATTATTATTATTATAGATAGTTTATTATAAGTATAATGAGATTAAGTAATTAAGCAATTCTTAATCAGGTTTTGAGTCTTGTCTTGTTATTTTCAAGCAATGACAGTGACAATGGTCCTAAAGAATACACAGTGTTACAAAAAAATCATAGTTTCACAGTCACGATTGTATTGTTTTCTGAAACATCATCGCAGATGTTACTTTTAACAGCAACTCATGGATTCCTGCAAAGCACTGGGACCAAACAGTGTTAGAGAAGCAGAGGAAGCCTTGACTGACTGTGAACGTTCTTCACTCACGTTGGCAGTGACCCCAGGAGAGTCGTGTCCAGCCCCAGCAGCAGTCGACTCGTCTGCCGTATCGACACAGTCCATTGGAGGTTGCTATCTGCGTAGCCCACCTGGCAGGTACAAGCCATAATGGTCAGCATCCTACAGCAAGTCATTAGTTAATCCTGAATGACTGAAATGTGTTGCTGAAAAATGTATGTATATTAGGTAGACATTGTTTCCATCATTGCTGGGTGAAAGTAAGTTCTAGTATAACTGACTATTGGTATTGAAAATTACCATTACAGATTGATGTTCATGTTTATAATATTTGGCAGACACTGCAATGTATAATACTAAAACACTACATTATAAACAAAAGTACTTGACTTAATTAAAATAATCATATAATGATGTCTGAATAATGTAAGAAGGGTAAGAGCAATATACTGTTGTGTTTCTATTGCACATGGGAAAATAAAGGACAAACTCAATATAGCTGTTAGAATTAAAACTTCTTTGCTTCTCTTGAGACAACAGTGCCTCAGGGTAAGGCAAAGAGGTCCTTATTCACAAAATAGGTGTTTTGTTTGTAGTTCAGTATCCACAAGAGAATAAATATATTCACAACATAAAAACCGGAGCACAATTAGGCTATGCGGGGTGAATACTGGACGGGTAGGCCTCCCATCATTTGGGCCAGGTAAATAATTGTCTTAGATGCAAGGGAGTTACTCCACCAAAACCTACCGTGTTACTTAATCAGCCTTTTGGGGCTACATTCCCACCAAGGTTTATTTTCATTCCTTCAGAAATCATCGGCCCAAAATTGGTGGGAGGCGGGCGGGAGGCATTGAGATTGGAGCGATGCCCGACACACAAACACATGAGACAGCTCAGTTGCAAGCTTCTGTCTCTGAGGGGGTTGGCCTATAGGTGCCGTGCATACCTTGATATTAATCCAGCGGGCGCCCCTCACCATAGCCAATGAGCACCAGGGATGACTCCTACTGTAAAATGTTACTACACACCAAACATCTGTGGGCTGTAACACCGATCAACCTACATTCCATGACTTCGGGCAAATTCTTCAGACTTCACGACAGAACTCATTAACTCCAAATTAAGATGGACAGTCACAGGACGCTCTCTCTTCCTTGATCCCGTTCAGAATCGTGATTTAGCTTGTAGTGGCGTGGATGAAAATAAATTCAGTAAAGGCAAAAGAAAAGAAAAAGAAAAACAGGCAAATGTAACGCCAAGGATACGTCAAGCTTTTAATAATGACATAATTATGTCCGCCTTCTTTTTACAAGAAAGAAAGCGAGGCTTTGAGTCATTGCCATGCTACCCCGTAGAAGTCAAACATAAAATAAGGCCTTAACAGAACTTGACCAGCCCTATAACAACTAAAAGTATTCTTTGTCATGCTGGAACTGAATATACAATTGTTTAGGCTATAACACAATATTCAAACAGCAGTCTTACCCGCCATCGAACTCTGCATTTGTTGAAAACAAGCAAGTGCACAGAAGCATCAACTTCAGATACCAATCCGTCTCCCAAAGCAAGTTGCGCGCCATAGTGTGTATTCCAGTCCGTCAGCGACCCTTTCCGTGAATGATGGGCAGCCCAAATTACCTTACACTGCGCTTCAAGCGCCGTATAGCTACCGCAAACTCAGTTAAGTGTACGGGAGGGAGTGAACCTCCAGGGTGTCTTTAAATGGTATTACTTCTGTAGAGCTCTGTGACAGCAAGTTTGACTTCACTTGCTAAAGGGTGTACCCTACTGGTGTACTGGTGTACTGGTGTACTACTCAGAGACAAAGTGAGTAGAGAAACAGCTATTAAAAATACCGTAATTTTATTGCAAATTGTTTTTATAAGCATAAAAATTAACATACAGTGTAGGCAAAACTGCTTACATTTCATCCACTTTATGTGTTCAACCTTTAACATTGTTTAAAATGTATAAAAAGTCTATTGACTGGACAATGGGTCTGTACAAACATTGTCCGTGTCAATTAGATAACTGCTTCACAGCTAACCAGAAATGATGTGTTTTGGTCTTGGCTGGCCAACTAACATGTTATTTTTGGGTGAGCAGCTCTCTGGCTCCATCGTCATCACTTTGACCGTGTAGCCCAGAATTTCGGCAGCCTGGCACCTGTCCAGATCCACCAAACCCATGCAGCTTTTCCCTGTAAGCAGTACAGAAACACAGTGTTAGGTCAATTTTAAAAGAAAGAAAGAAAGAAAGAGAGAAAAATGTTTCTTTTTACAAAAATACAGCCAAGAATGTTTCAAACTATAGACTTAGATAAAAAAAATATGAAGAGGTCATTAAACTATGCCAATAGAAACATTTCAAAGTTAAAATTTATGAAATATAGGAAAACAGTCTATGATTAAAATGTGTGGTGTGGGCTCTGCATGCTTATTCCGGTCATAACACAGCGCTCTCTTGTGCTCAGGAATTCCATCCTCCCGAAACCCCTAACATTCCCTCACAATAGTGTGGACTTGGAAAACAAATTGCATATGTAGCTGAAATATACTTCACCAGCCAACATTTGCACTTGGTCTTACAACTGGAAATTTACCAATTTTACGTCGATCTTCTGGAAGCTGGACGGCTGTCTGATCTGCGAACCGACACAAGATCATATGCTCCTGTAGGAAAAGAACATCTGTTCAATACAATATGTAAGAAAAACAAATGTTATACTATTCACATTTTCTTCCGAAACTGATGCATCACTTTGATTCTACACTATTTCAATACAACATAATAAAACTTTAGGTTACACTTTTCTGCCTGTTACATCAATTAGATATAATGTAACAAAGTGTGTAACAATATGCATCATTATGTACTTACACTGTACTATAGGATGAGAAAGTAACAATAAAACATGCCCTACCTTGTAATCCAGTATCTTCGAGAATGTCTGGCTGCATTTACAGAGAAAAAGACACATACATTTAGGTCGGTTATGCTGCACAGCATTTAATTTTTCATCTTTCACTCAAATTAAAGGACTGCAGTATCCTAAATACATGACCCCGTTTCCATGTATATTCTGTCTAGTTTTAATTTTTTATCTGCCTGTCTTATGCAAGAGACATAAGGAAAACAGACCTGCGAGGAAAAGTGAACTTCTGTGTGTTCTGAATGAAGCCATAGCAACAGGGACTTATGACAAATGCTGCTCGAGCCTGAACACAACGTTCCAGAACCATGTCTGTTGCAACTCCACATGCATGTAGTGCGACCTGCAAGTAAATCACAAATCATCACCAGTAAGTTATGTAGAATCACTCTGACAACCTTTTGGAAGCACAATATCAAGTATGGCCCAGTTCATGACCCAGTCTTAAATGAATTTGTCAGCTGGTGTAAAACTTCAAACTTGCACCGTATTATTTTCAAGACTAAAGAGCTGATTTTTGATTTTAGACAAAAAGCTTTGCCAGCCTCTCAATCACATACTGGAGGAGAGGTTGACGTGGTGACGGATTATAAATATCCTCATCTTACTATATACACCACAAGCTATGTGTACAGAGGCGATTTTTAGACAGGGCAAACAATGCTTGTGTTTCCTAAGGAAACTGGTTCTCCACAGACAGTGGGTGGGTTATGTCAGTGCAGAATTTCCCACAGGTTCCTACAATTTTCTCCAGCTTACTTTTATGTGTGATTTTAGAGTGCCCATACCAGCACACAATACCAGCAAAGGATACTTAATAAAAGACTTGGAAAGTCATAATTCTAATATCTGTTTTAAAAAAATTAAAGTTTATGAAACTTCACTGATACTTACCCCAATCTGGAAGGCTCCAATGTAGTAACCCAGGTTGGCTTGAATGAAACCAATATTTGTCAAGTTTAACATGGTGCTTCTTTCCCTGGCTCTTACAAGAGACTCCTCTTTATTCTCCACCAGGATAACCTGATAACAAAAATACAACGTATGCATTAATTTCATAATCTATGACGTACCAACTTTGTGACATAGCATTATTGGTGACGGTACATGTAAATAATCAACAAAGTTTAACAAGTTACACTGAGGATGTGTCCATACTACCAGGTAGCTGCATCCCAATTCAGTGTTTTTTTCTCAAATATATAATTATATGTTTGCCGGTGTAAATCAATAGCAGATGCATAGAAATAAGAACATAAATTGTCAGAGCCCTCCTTATTTGATATAAAAAATATATAGATCAAGAGATACACTTTTTAAATTAGGGTAAAGAAGGTCACACCTGACACTGAGGAAGCATGTGTGCAAGCACAATCCCAACATGACCCTAAAAAACAAAAACACAAAGAAAAAGCTGATACATCACCTGCTGAATTAGATCATTGCAATAACAAAATGGTATTTAAAAATTATGGGCTTTAGTAAACAGTTTTGTCCAAAGGAAGAGGGACTTGCACTGTGAGAACTTAATCCAAACCCCTGTTTGGACAGCAAATGCTACTGCTGCTGCTTTACCACAATACATATCACAGGTAATTATTTCATCAGTCAGATCAATAAGGGAGGGGAGTCTTTACAAACGAAAAAAAAGAAACAACTTTTGAAGCACAAAGGCATTTGAAAACTAGGTGGATATTATCCCTCTAAATTTCATGGTGGTGGTCAGGTAGTGCAAAAAGAACAGTAATCATAGAAACTGTCGTGAATTGTCATGAATTAATTACATTACATTACATTACATTACATTGCATTTGGCAGACGCTTTTATCCAAAGCGACTTACAATCAAGGGGGACATAAGCAATAGAGGAGGACACAGAGTAGAGACACAATAGACATATGTACTTCTGCATAGGGATAGAGAGAGAGAGAGTTTAGATTAGTGTTTGTTAGTTATATTAGTTTTGTTAGGGAGGGAAGCAATCTCGGAAGAGAAGGGTTTTTACAAGCTTTTTAAAGATAGGGAGGGATGTTGCTGTTCTAGTTGCAACTGGTAGGTCGTTCCACCATTTGGGGACAACCACAGAGAAGAGCTTAGAGTGACCTCTCTTTGTGAGAAGTGAGGGTACCGATAGACGATTTGTGTGAGCGGAGCGTAGCGCCCTGGACGGGACGTGAGCCTGTAATAAGACATTGAGGTAGGCGGGGGCGGAACCTGAAATTACTTTGTAGGCTAGTGTCAGAGCCTTGTGTTTAATTCTGGCAGCTACTGGCAGCCAGTGAAGATCTCTAAAGAGTGGGGTAACATGTGTTCTTTTGGGTTGGTTGAAGATCAGTCGCGCTGCCGCGTTCTGGACCATTTGCAATGGTTTGATCGCACAGGCAGGTAGACCGACTAGGAGAGAGTTACAGTAGTCGAGCCGCGAGGTGATTGATGCCTGTATCAGCAATTGAGCAGCATATTGGGTCAGGTACGGTCTGATTTTTCTAATATTGTATAATGCATAGCGACATGATCTCGCTATGGAAGAAATGTGATCGGAGACAGATAGACGGTCGTCTAATGTGACACCTAGGTTTCTAGCCACGTTGTTCGGGGCAACAGTGACATCGCCAATATTCAGGGTGATGTCGTGGCAGATTGACTCATGGACAGGGATGACCAGGAGTTCGGTTTTAGACAGATTAAGCTGGAGATGATGATCTCTCATCCAGGAGGATAGGTCAGCGAGACAGGCGGAGATGCGTGTGGAGACCGTGGTATCGTCTGGTTGGAACGACAGGTATAGCTGTGTGTCGTCGGCATAGCAGTGGTGCAGACACTGATGCAGACATTAAGCAGTTAAGATCTTCGGACTTTTCAAGGAACTTACAGAACCTTGTTGTGAGATTATATTCTTACCCCACCGCTGCAGAAGTCCACTACAATGTCTCCAGGGCGTACCAGTTGAGTTACCATGGCAACAAGGTTGTTGAGTTGCTGGCATTTGCGTATGGCACGAGTGTCTGACATTTTTCCTGTGATGAACATGACATTAAATATCCAACACATTCCACATTAATAGAAACTTTGACTATAATTGACTTATTGAATAAAGGAACTGACATAAAGGTTTGAATGGTTTCACATAACACATTAAAACAATGTGAAACAGACACACTTTTTAATTCACAATATCAGTATCAGAGTGGACCAAACATTTACACACAAGTCAGGCCTGGCTTCAAAAGCATCCAGAAACTGGAGACACACACTTGTGACTTGGCAGCAGTTATAGAACCCAAATACCTCTATCCCAACTATACAGCAGCACTGCTTTTTTCTGCATGAGGAACTGATATGCCTCTTGAAAACAGTGGCCTCACAAAGAAGGATAACTATGTAGGCATATAATTTAAGGCACATATTTGAAGTAGGGCAAATTAACCAATCCATAATTGTGCTTCACTTTCTTTGTAGAGGACAAGGCAACACCATGGCATGGTCATAACATGTAGTACCACTACACAGTGCATACTACACATTCTACATGTCTCACCTGTACTGGGGTTTACAGCTGTCGGGAGATCTTCCCATGGGACCGTCCAGGTTGGGCATGGATGGGGAGAGAACACTGCTTCAATGCCACTATCCTATGACAAAAAGGACACAGACACATCCAGGCACACATGCGCGCGCGCGCACACACACACACACACACACACACACACACACACACACACACACAGTAAGCCCGGAGTCTTTGATGACTGCAGCAGTGGGATGGCATTTGCATCAACAGCTCAGCAGGGAAAACGTATGTTGAATTGTTAGACAAATGCTAAAGGAGACAGTGGGAGACATTCAGGTTTTTAGATTAAGGCAAGGATTACACTTAGAAAAAACAAGCAAACAGAGGAAGACAAAGTGGGGTACTCCAGGAAATAGGTGTAGTCACTTATAAATGGTTATGTTTACTCAGAGCATGTGGTAAATCTCTTAAAGAGCATGCATGGCTTTTGTTTTGCAAGGAAAATGCAGCCTTTTTTTTTAGGAGGTTTACCACTTACTGTGAGTTATCGTAGCAAGGTTGGTCCCTTAATGTCCTACCTGGAATAACCCCAAGAAGAATTGTTTTTTTTTGTTTTTTTTTTACCTTAAGTTTAGTCAGCGTGGGCCTTGGTCCTCCAACAAATGGCATCTTCTCTGGCTGGATACTCTCTGGCTCTAGTTCACCGGGTGTAGAAGGCTCAGGTACGACCACACCAGACTCGGATGGCTGAGGCGTAAATAAAGTCATCCCACAGGCTTCAGCAGCTTTGCGGACCCCAGGGACGTCCTGAACACGACAGTACCAACGCAACAGCAGAGGAAGACTTGCCAGAGCATCAGGAGTATGCCTCTGGAGAGAACTCTGAGGAGAAAAAGATCCGATCATATGATGATTAGTGATCTCCACCACAGCCATAATGCATTACACTGTCTACCCAGCCCTTTCAAAAGCAATATTTATATTATATTTGCACACACACCCTTAATAGGTTGATATTTCACATGTAAGGAGGTTGATTATGAAGTCAAGCAAATAACTGCAATGTGGTAAACAGCCCCCCCCCCCCAGTACCAAAATCTCTTACCAGGTACTGGTGGATGCAGGGCAGTAGGACTACATCTGTAAGTGTGAAGTAGAGTCCCTCTGCAAAGTGGTGTTCAAGCTCTGGCAGATGTGTTGTTTTCACTCTCCTAATATCAGCAGGCTTCTTAGTGTCTGCATCAGTAGGTCCGTCCGTGGTGAGTTTGGCCATAGCAGCATTGAGTTCAACTCCGCCTGTTGGCTTGGAGAGTTCTACAGTGGCATCAGAGCCTTCTTCCTGTGGTGTGGACTGACTGGCTGTCTGTTGCTGAAGCTTCTGTCTGCGCAGTTTGTCATCATTATGGACCTTGACGGGCTCTCCCAGCCTCTTCTCCAGCAGCAAGATAGCAGGAGGAATACAGCGCTGTGTAGGGTCGCCCAGATGTTCCTCCACTGCAGTGGGAACCTCAAGCTCACACAGTCGTGTCCACCTGCTGACCTGGAAGCACGTAGATAGAAAGGTATGATGCTTTACAATACCTTGAATAAAGTATTAATACAATGAATAAAGTATTAATAATGGAAATAAAAAGTTTAATAAATCGTAATTTAATTTGACTCTGAAGATGTCAGTCAGTTTGTGTTTTGCACCAAATAAAAATATAAAAGTTTAAGCTGCAATGTGCTTCAGCTCCTCCTTTATATAATTTAATTCACATCAGAACAACCAAACAGTGAAATACAGGCTATTAGTAAGAGTATATGTTATACAGAGAAGTCTTAAAGTAAAATTTAAGCAGATGAAGGGAAGAGCAGTCACTGAACCCCTGAACAGTCAGGGGCTGGAGAAAGGAAATTCAGAGCTGGTGGGCCATGACACCAAATGACCTGACAACCAAGGTATATTTAAGGTATATTCATCCTTTCGCAGGGACTGAAAGGTAAATTGCCTTGCATACATACTGATCTGGTATGTTTGCCATGCTAAACGGTCCTGACACATAACACGAAAGACAAAAAGTCTTAAGAGTAATTATAGATCATAATAAGTTATGTCGAATTAAATTGTAGCTTAAACTCTGATAATCCTCCCTTACCTCTGCACAGGCTTTCAGACACGTGTTCTTAAATCCCAGCAATGAAGAAATATTAAGATGTCCAGGACTGTCTTTGCTGCTCTTCTGTACAATGTTCCTGAGCACTACTGCCAACCCCGCTCTGCAAAACATTCCATCCGCTTCCAACACGGCTGGCAACCTGCAAGCTCTGACTAACGCTGGTGGTTCTGGCAGCTGTACCTGGTCTGCTGCGAGGGTGGAGGGCAAATCACCCACCCAGTTCCACTGTTCACCTGATTTCGCGGACAGAAGGATCACACGAAAGGATGTGCTCTCACAGTAGGAAAGAAGAAATAAAGTTATAGATGTGTGCAAAGGTAAGGAGTGCTGCTTGTTTTCGCTTACTATCTCTAAATAAATACTGTCTGGCACCCGTTTATTTTCTAAGTCATCCATTTTTCAACTCCTGCTTTTAATTGTTTTGCAAATTTAGTTTATTCCTTAACTAAGCAGATGCCCTTTAAATGTTGTACTATGTCTTGCTAATAACTATTTTAAAAAATAATCTAAAAGAGGGACACCACTTTACTGTTTCTAAGAAACGAAGAACAAACCAGGCTGACTAAAATTACAAAAGTTAGGCAATGTAGGGGAAGCCGAACACTGGCTAGCATAGCTTTGGAGCATACCGCTAGGTTTACACTACAGTCTACCACAATTGATACAGTGACGGAATTGACATCTCCGGATCAAGTAACCTGACACCTGGCAGTCGTATGTAAACTGGGTTTTAAATCCCTTGCTACTGTTAACTGTAGGTAAACACGTTGCCTTTCCTTGAAAGTACTATCTGAGACCAGTGTAAAGCGTGATAAACACGCAGTCAATGAACTACCGGGAACTACACGTGCAACTGTGGTGTAATCTTCACGCGCGGTCATCAAAATAAAAGTCCTCCCATGAACTTGGTGTGTGCACAGAACTTACCTAAAAAGATTGAAATGTCAATTTCATTTTGGATAATGCTTATAGCAGCTTTTGAAAGCATCAAATGTTTGATGTAGTAATGATAAAAATGTAATATGGGGAAATGTGTTTGATGGTGGACCTCTCAAGGAGGGGGTGAAATGCAGATATTAGCCAAAATGTATTTTTTATATGTAGCCTAAATGGTAAAAAATACGACCTGAATTTCACGCAACTTGACAAGCTTTTAGATGTTGCTGCTGGTACACATCTAAACTGATTTTCCTCTCGGCCAAAAATATTGGCAGATTTTTTTTTTTCCATTTTGTTTTTTAATTTATGGTTTTAACCAGATAGCGATACACTACAAATGCAACTGAGGTCATAGAACTTCATGAAATCTATGTACAACATAACCTAATTTTGCATAGTGATCCTAGCCTACAGTCTACCCATAAATTATTCACAGCACTTCTTTGTCAACTTTATTTTGTAATGTTACAGCCTTATTGCAAAATGAATTAAAAAAAAAAATAGAAAGAATCCCCTGAAACTCTACACACAATACCCCATAATGACAACGTGAACATTTTTAGCAATTTATTTTTTTTTAAAAGCTAAGAAATCACATGCGCATAAGTATTTACAGCCTTTGTATTGAAGCTGAAAATTGAGCTCAGGTGCATCCCATCGCCACTGATCATCCTTGATATGTTTGCTTACAGCTTAATTGGAGTCCACCTGTGGCAAATTCAGTTAATTAAACATGATTTAGAAAAGCAAACACCTGTCTATATGTGCATGTGGGAGCACAAACCGAAGTGACGTCAGAGGCAGGAATGCCTAAAAGCACAAATTTTGTGACATGGTAACATAACAAAGGTGTGTTAATGAACAAGCACTGAATTTAGTCAGAATGGTTTTTACATTGCAGAAACTAGACACATTAGAATCATCCATAAATTGTACTGTAGTACTGAGAGTAATCATCGGATTTGATTCTCCCTCTTCAGACTTGTTCCAAAAATACTCAACCTTGGGGCAAGACATTGTACCAAGGTGCAGAGATTTGTGTTTGACAAAAGCCCAAGTAGAGGTGTGTACAGGCTATGTGAAGGTATTAATCATTTAAACTTGACCATACATGTCATTCATTGACCTTTTGTCTCTTTATACAGGATGTTATGATCATACTTCGGCCTGTTTATCAAAACCATCTTGGGACGAAAATTCCCCCAACGAAGTGTGTGCCTGTGGACGTTGTCAAATCAGCCAGTCCACCCTAATGTTACACCTGCACAGGTTCTGTGCTATTAACACCTGCCTGGCACATCTAACATAGCCCATGAAGAATCACCTGGAGCTGGTGGTGTTCAACTTCGGCTCTGCTGGCTTCCCAGAACCATTTCAGCGGTTGATTGATGCAACATTGTCATAAGGAGACCTCCAAACCAACCCCCATTGCATATTTTAACAGAAATCAGTATTATTCAGTCATTCAAAAAGCTTTCTGTGACAGCAAGTGGTGCTTCTGCCATGTCACCACAGGCCATCCAGGCAACTGGCCTAATGGCAGAGCCTTCCCCCAGCCAGTCGTTACCACAGATTTAGCCAAGGACCCACACTTCCTCGTCCCCAACGTATGCACATTGTTGGGATGGTGAGGGATAGCGGATGGTCTTCAGTGTGTGTGTGACTTTAGGTATGAGTGGGAGATGTACCATGTCCTACTTAATGACCATGAGGCTTGGCAGCGGTCCTTGATGGTGGAAAACGCAGAGCTGAAAAAGGTGCTTCAGCACATGAAGGAGGACATGGTCACCATACTAAACCAAGCTACATCTGGAGCCACTGCAGCAGACAGCCTGGAGCCAGTGAGTGCCTGGTGACTCATTAAACCATAAGGGTTCATCGATTTTTCAGAACAAGCCTCCTAATGGCAAATGTGTAGTGCCGGGAAGTAATGAGTAGGCTATAATTGTCATCCCTTCACACCCTTTCCGCTATCCCTCACATTGTTGGGATTCTGCACACTCCATCAGAAACTGCAATCTGCGTTGTTAAACACTTCGACATCCTGAAAGCCAAATTCAGGAGGCTACAGTACATCTACGTGGCCGGGGTGGAAAACATTTGTTCGGGTGTAACACAGGCAGACATCCTGGGTTCAGAAAGCAAAAGTCCTGGTCTACTGAACCAGCTGACCCTACTTAGCACAACTCTATAGTCAGGTAAATAAGGTATTTAGTGAAATCACCCGTGTTGCGAGCATAGGCAGAAGGAATACAGGACAGGATTTTTACTTTTTTTACCCAAGCCGGTCTGTCCACCTCCGGTTCCCCATCACACCTGCATTGAGCCTGCAGATCGCCTCAGTCTGGGGGATGCAGCAGAGCTTGAGGCTGTAGGCTGAGTATATTGAGCCACATGAGGATCCACAGGCAGCAGAGTACAGGGATGTCTGTAGGGCGTCAGGGGAAGGCTTGGCTGGATGGTCTCCTGGTGGCCCCGTCTTGTGGAGGGTTTGGGTGGAGAAACGAAGGAGCAGAGGGCACTATGGCAACTGCTGCTGCCATTGCCGTTTCTGTTGCTGATTTAGCTGCTGCTGCCTGGTTGGGGGAAAAAAGTGGCAACTCCACTACTGTAGCCTCTGTGGCACTTCCAACCGAAGACCCACCAAAGATGTCATCCATTTTCTGTTGACGGACAAAAAGACAACATTTGCAGGATGAGCCAGACCCCTGCAGACCTCTTAAACCATCATAACATAACCCTGCTTCGCCATGTCTTTAGTCACCTTCTGGTAAAATGTTTCTAAACAGAAAATCAGGGTGATGTGGTGCTTTGTTTCTGTAAAGATATGTGGTCTAACTCTTTCAAAAGGCACTACGAATGTATTTTTCTCCACAGCACTGTTAAACAATTTAAATTTATTTTCCTGTTGTCTCATTGTACCTGGTTTAGACTCATCTTCCAAGCACCACAAAGCTGCTGGTCAGGTCACAGTACTGGAACTGAATGGTGCTGAGGCCAACTCCGTTATCAGGATCGTGTGCTAGCTGGCTGTCTGTTGGTCCATTGCTGTTCGGTTTGCATCATGCTACTTTGTGGGCCACTAAATATGTGGCTGATAATTAACTGGGTGATGGACAGACCCAGAACACCTGCTTCATTGCCAATAACATCCACACCTGCGTCGCATTGGCAATGTGTTCCATTGTCATTAAGGACATAGATGTTTTAAACTACTGTTCAAATGGTTGGGATAACTTGTATGTTTTTTCCATGCCCTGTCAGAAAACCCATTAAACCTCAATCATATTAGCTGTTTTAAAATGGTTTCAGCTCATCTTTAATGGTTTTGTGTCAGTTCTTTCCTCTAAGATAAAACCATGCAGCACATTTCAAGAAGATATATCCATTAAAAGACGTTTGCTATTTCTATGTATAGTTAATGGTATGGCATATTTTCTTCATTTTATCATCTTTAACACTTATTTTATCATCTCAGCCTGGCCCACTGTGTACTGAACTAATATGTGGCTGAAACCTATCTAAAGTGATGACTGAAGGCTTGACAATTTCCCCAAATCTGAATGTTAAAAGTCCAACATGATGAGGCTGATACTATTCATTTGTGGAAGAAGACATTATTATATTATCTGCAAAGTTCTTGAGACAGAAATATATTAGATGCAGGCCTTTATTCACAGAAAATAACTGCCTAATACGTTCATGTTGTAAAGTAAAATGCCCATTCCAAAGGCAGATCACGAAAATTCACAGGAAGTAGGCTGTAAGTGTTTATATATACACCACCCTTATTCTTTCATCTCAAGAGATTTTTTAAATGAATCATTTTCACAATTTCAGAAAAGACTCAAACAATAGTAACCAACACCACAAATAATCAGCCAGGTCATCAGCTCTTAATAGAAATCACCTGTGCATTGCATACCTATGGAGTACATGGCAGAGTTGTCCATTTCTGGAGATGGGATCTTGACCTCTGGCAGCAATGCGTTCATCTCTGATATGATAGGTGAGATTTTGTTGTAAAAAACATTTTTTAAATAAAATACCCTTTCATTCAGAAATTAATCTCTTTTATGTTATGAACACTTCATGATAGATAGAAAATGATTGTTCAATGAAAACTCTCAGAAAAAATGTATCGGAGGCAGTTCCAACTCTGAAAGATCTTATTTCATGGCAACGTACTTGTGCTTATGTACACCACTAAGTTGTATTATAACAGCACTGCGGTTTAGTTCTGAGTGTAGCAGAATGCTAACAAAGAACTTAATGGAATGCTGGTAAAGTGTTGCTCTGTTCTGCATGGTCCATGTGATGAGTTTCAGATGAACACAACATGCTGCGGTGGAGGAAACAAAAAACGATCAATGACCAGGAAGTTTGTCTCCATCGTGCAGTTGAAGGTCCTTTGGTTGTTGGCTCGGTGTAACTTTGTCCTCTGTGTAACTTAGTCGTCTAAGTTACATTGCCCTCAATCTCCCACAGCATCAGTCTTTCTGATCGTGTTCCATAAAGTGGTGTCATTTACTTTTCTCCACAAGAACTCCACATCATCTGTTTAGATGGGGTTAGCATACTACAGATCTTTAGTGAAGCGGAACAGACATCTTTGTCTGTTTGGCAGAACTGAGTGTTGGAAGAGGGGGCAGTAGAGGTCCGTCTGGTAAAGTTCATCCTAAAGTGTGAAAAGCATCACAGGAAGGTTAAAAGAGTAAACAGTAAAACATGTCAACACAACACCCAACTGAATAATTTACAGAAAGAAAACAATTGTAAAGGACAATTATAAAAGCACAAATGTACTTCAATTTACCAATTTTCCATCACCACGTCTTTGTGAATTTAATGACCAATATCTGCCAAATGTTTTTCCAGCTGGTGGTGATATTGTTTATCCAGTAAGATTGAAGGTCTGGAGCAGGCTTGACAATACAGTTTGTAATATCCATCTGAAAAAAAAATCAGATTGTGATTCATGGAGATCAATTGTACTGGCATACCTGTTCAGTATTCATATTATTTATTTCTGCAGGAGACTAAATTATGATATATATTCCGGCTTCAATGATCCAAAACACATACTCTCTCTCACACTGGTCTCTTCTTGGCCCATCTGAAATACTTTGTTACTGGTTAGCTCATCCACTATTCTAATGGCCCTTGAAAGTGGAAACATACTTCTGATACAAAAGTAAATATAAATGTAGATGTACAAAAAATGAAAGAATATGTGTTAAGTATTACTGAAGCATGTTCATCTTTTAGCGGACAGAAAAAAGACCATTATGAACAATGAAAGTTAATGTCACGGTGAGTCACAGTGGCTGAAAACTTCAAAATTGAGATTTTGGTACCAGTGACAACACAAGACCGCTATAAAACAATTTTCTGGTCAATCTCGTACCTTAAGTCTTTCTCCCTTAACCACCTTATTAGGATCAGCCCATATATATGTTACTCGGGCTAGGGGAAAATCAGAATGACCTATAAATTAAGTTTTAATACTGAATAATCTGGCACTCTCTTACTTGTCATACATTTTCTTACATGTAGCACCTTCACCTAATTGAAGTAAAATATGCATAACATGAGTACAACTCACCCATCCACCTCGCTGCATCAGCCATGGGGCCAGGCACTTGTAAGCAAACACCCCCATGGTGTCCACTATGGTGTAGATCATTGCTGTTTGTCCCTGATAGACACAGTCCACTGCCAGAGCACCTGCCAGCGCATAAATGGCCACCACTTTCCCCCATGTCAGGCCTGCAAAGGAAAAACCATCATGCTAGGTTTTACTCAAGGCCATGGTTACGGTTGAGCAAACCCATTAATCAAAAGCAATTTATGAAAACATTTGAAAGAAAATAAATAAATTAACTAATTTTTAAAAAAGCTTTAAAAGGGAAACTCTGGTCAAAATGCATTTGATGTGTTTGTGAATGGGCACAAGTTAAACTTTCATGTAAGAGGAAAATTACATTGATAGGTTAGTTATTGGTTAATTGTTTTTTGTGTTAACCCATTGACACCTAAAACGCACATAAAAACATGAAATAAATTGCATTTACAAGGTAAGACTCTCAGCTTGAATTAATACATGTACTAACATACCAACATCCACAATGCTGCCCTACGCAATACATGTACTAACATACCATACAAGTCCACAATGCTGCCCTACGCAGCAGCCGGCAAGAGATTCAAAGCTGCGCTACGCAGCAACCGGCAGGAGGTGCAATGTTGCGCTGCGCAGCATCCGGTATAAATGAGTTAATGACTGAATGCTTGTTTAACGAGCATGCTCAGAGCACTTGGCAACACGTATCCACATGGTTATTTTTTGAAACAAGAGGGCTTGGCATAGCAAACCTAGTAATTAATACCATCTGTATGCAAAATGATCATTTTTAACAATACTCTTCCTTCACAGACAAATTTAAAAGACTATCAATGGACATGGATGGATGAGACCACAGAAAAGGTGTGCCGTTTTTGGTCCCAAAATGCCTGACAATTGTACATGACATTGTAGCTACATGGAACATGACAATTGTGCAAATAGAACAATCTGATGACCTCTTTAAAAGATAATCAGATGGCATATCGTTTATAAGACAATTGGGAGTGTTTACATTAGATTTTGTGCACACTGTAACAAGATGATGAGATTTACTGTTAACTGCTAGTGATATGTGGACATGGTGAACAGATCTCACATCCAAAGAAGATACATGTACAGTAGATGATGTAATTCATTTTCATTGGCCATTTAGACACCCAAAGCTTAAGTATACATATCCTGGTGAACAGGTTGAAACTGAAGCTTTCTTTTTACTTCAGAAACAAATCTTGTTTTTATGTTATTGCTAGACCAAATGTCTCAGTGGGGCCTTGATAGCAACTGTACGGAGAGCGGCGCTCTGATGAGACTGCTTTTCAGAAGCAGATCAGGCGGCACTGTGCAGACTTGATTTAACGTGATGCATGCTGGTTAGAGTTTTTGTCCAATATGGGCTGGATGGGAAGGGTTTGGTCCCCATACAGACATCACAAGTCTGCCGGAAGTTCCCGGAATTGATTTCCAATATCCATGATCACCTATTCGTGAAATTGTCCAAATTTCGTCTAATAATAGGTAGTAGAAAGTGTCAAACCTGACAGCACTGATTTTTTAAATATCCTCCCCTGCGCTGGCAGCAGGCCAGTTGCCGGCACAATTCATGCTGAAAATGGCTAAAGATCTGGGTCTTGTTATTAAGTTGTACCCTCATTTCTGTTCGTAAGGTGTTGACACAATTCCCAACACGATCATAGGTTAAGTATACCCTCTGGACATCATTTGTAAGCGTGGTCTGGAGCAAAGTTATGCTTTATCTTAACACAGTGTTCATGTTAAACACGTTTTACAGCCTGACAATGTCATATTGGTGTCAAAACGTGTTCACTTACTGCCATGGAGGATCTCCATATGCTTGTGTTTAGCTTTCCAGGTCACAAAACACTACGGCTCACTACCTCCAGTCCAGTTAGCCTAATGAACAGCACCTACTGTATGTCCAGTCTCAGGCTTGCTACATAAGCCCTGTCTCCTGAGCGCTCTTTGTCTTGCCTCATTTGGAGAAGCTCCAAGCACAACCTGTTCTGGCTTTCCTCAAACGGCTGTAGACTTCAAACCTGAGATTAACCTGAGTGTCTGCTCCTTGTGAATTTACTACTACAAATAACGCAAGAACACTTCTCATATATAATTATGCATAGTATCTAGATGATTCATGTGTAAACCTCTGGCACATAACCATCCATTTATTTGCCTGTTTTAATTCCCTTTTTCCTATTCACTGTGACAAATGTGGGCCAGGATCAGGTATACTTATTGTGTATTTTTTGTTTTATCATAACAGCATAGCAGACGACTTTTGTAACTTCTGAATGCAGTTATGCCATATTTCAGGTATGACTGGCTCACTGATAAATGTTACCTTAATATGAAATTTAGAAACAGTTTCATCAAACTGAGTTTGGGTATCCCACAATTTAGTGCAAATTGTAAATACTAAATTGGTGAATAGACAAATTAAACCCCTTACATACCATCACAGCATACATGAAAACATCTACTCTCACAAATATTTTTCCATCACTTACCAGATGATGATATCTCCATTGCAACACTAAAAAACGCATCTGACACCATATTCTCCATATCTACCAGAATGTTCAGCTGCTTTGCAATATCACGATACACACACGGGCACATGCTCTCCATTTCATCGCCTGAGGATAAAGAAAACATAAAGCAAACAGGCATGCTTAGCTACAGCAGTTAAACTCGCCACTCGGTCGTGGGTATCACTGTGTTTCGTGAACGACTTTGTTGTTTTTCAGACATTCAAAACAGTGGACCACTTTCGGCTCACCGGTTTAGATGGGACAGCAGGCCGAATGAAATTAGCCTTTATGTAGATCATGTGTGTGCTTGTCTACTGCTTGATGTTCACCTCCAGTTAGGCTAAAGGTCAGAGGGGCTCTTACGTGCCAGCGCAAGGACAGCCCAGATCACCCAACAGGTAGTAGCCTAATGCCTATGCCTACCCTACCATTTTGCAAGTTTACAAGTGACATAAAGTAATCATGTTTAAAATACAGCATTTCGATGAATGAGACCCTTCCATTAAACGTTATTTATGGACGTGTGTGTGATTTAGACTTACTTAATTTCAGCAGCACTGCGAAAACTTCTTCTGGTGTCCCACTTGACTTTAGATGTTCGTGTTCCGTAACTGGTGAGATTAACTCTTCTTCAACCAGTCTTGAATAAATGTACTCTATGCAGAGTGCCTTGGATTGGAATACAAATGTTCGAGTTCGATCAAACGCTTCAAACTGAAGCGGTGACATCTTAAAAATGTACCCTTTTAATTGGTGTAGCCTCAATGCCTGACGCAGACAGCCAAGAAAAAAATCCAAAGCCTGTCAGTCAAAGGCAGTGGTTAAAGTCCGGTTAAAAAAGAAATAATTTGTTGCCCCAGCAGTAAGGCAACCACAAATCCTGGCCAACTGTGACACATGGCGGCTTTTTGGATATCAAGTTATACGTTCATCTTTCAGGATGCCTACAATAATCATTAATTCCTGGAGCCCAAAAAGATGAAAACAAATGATAGAGGTCGCGCCACGGGAGTTCCTGATCTTCTGAATGAGACGCCTATGGTCCAACAGGCCAGTCGGCCTGAATGACATAAGAGAGATTGAGGTTGATCCTCGTTTAAACGAGTTAGCCTTTCTGTGAATGGCAAGGCTTATAGGGAGTGCCCAACCGACCTAGGACACCCTAATCTCTTCTAAAAATACAAGGCTAAACCAGAGTGACTGACTATGTGAATATCAAATGCTGGCTAAAATCGCACTTATTTTGTATGTTAAATTGATGAATTTTTATGCCAATCTTGTCAACATCTGCATCGAAAAACTGACTGATGTCATCTCTTTTATCTGTGACTACCTCTCCATGATGCAGTCTTGGTGCTCACTTCAAAACACCACAATGGCAAACCTTTTCCACACACCCACTTGATCCAGTAAAAAAAAAACTGTAGCCCTACATCATCTTGTCCAGAGGGTAATAATGGCCAACTCCATGCCTTTTGTGGAGCATGGGACAAGTTGGTCCAGGTCCCAGTCATCCCAGAATTGCTATAAAGGATAAGAAACTTAAGAGTTTGCTGGCACAAATCTGTCAGTTTATTGCATTGCAAAAATGCCTTGGTGTTTTAAGGACAACGGTTTACAGGAGGATGCAAGAAACTGGCTTGTCTTTAAAAGAATCATACTATTCAGTGCCAGACCAAGAACTTGACATCATTTCAGATATTCGCCAAATGCTGCGGATTGATGCTGCAGGGATATTCTCACAGATTACAGCACTGGAGTGTTATACAAAGAAGTTATTAATGCAAAGCCTTCTCTTCTTACTCCACAGATATGATACAAATCATAAACTGAAGGTAATATAAAATAGTTTGTTTATGCCATCATCTATACAGAACATTTGGAGTGGAAACCATAGGACATGATTAAAAACAGACTTTGTTATATCAATGATTCTTCCTCTTCTTAAAAAGGTACAACACTGATCTTTGATGGAGTGGATACTCAAGGAAGGCAAGTGTTAAGCATGTACAAAAATAGTCAGTTGCATCTTACTGTTATTATTATTAGTAGTAGTACTTGTTTTTTTCATGAGTATTATTGTGTATTGTTATATTATTTATAGAGCATTTTGGCTCAACCCAGTTGTGTTAAATGTGTTATAAAATATATTCATTTGACTTGAAAAATGGTCAGTCTAGTCAACAGTTTAAAATGAACATTCTAAAGCCTTTCTTGCTGCCAAGACTTCAAAAGAACACACTAATCACTGTGACAACATCATGGAATGTTTATTTGCATTCTAGAAAAACAAAGTAGAATTTTCAGTTAAGTCCAAAGACCTGCTCAGTCTACTTTGAGACACCAGAGAGAGAGGCTGCAAATGATGAAGCTCTACAGTATTTTTTTGGCTACCCAATGAGGACTGTATGCCCAGCAACAAACAGCAGAGAAAGGAAGCCAAGATGGCTGGCAGGAAAAGAGAGGAGGAAAAAAAAGGTGTGAAGACCCATTTCTGAGGTGGCATTGCAAGTGCAGAGAAGGCCAATGGTAGCAAAGAGCCAGAGAAGAGACTCACTTCAAAGCAAGGCCAGTGTTCTGCCCTTCTGTCAACTAGCACAAGTACAAGACAAGAGCCTCTATCAAGGCACAGCTGGTTGTGTAGGCAGATAAGTCTAGTTGATTGACAACTGACGTGAGGTAGGAGGAGAATGCTGCTGACTTGGTTTGGCCAGGCTTGGACAGGCTGCATTGGAGAGGGCATGTAAGTATCATATCAGCACTCTCCCTCTAGCAAACACATTACACAAATACAACACAACACATTTCAAACTAAGGCTAAACAGCTTTGTACAACATTTTAAAGACTACATGTTTTGGACCACCTAAGCATTCTATACTATTTTGGTTCACCTCAAAAATGAATATAATGAGCAGACTCACTGTCTCAATACAGCCTTTAATTAGCATTACCTCTCACTCAAGACTCCACCCACCCAAGAAGACTGCCCCAAAGATGTTCCAAGAACTTAAGAAAAGCAGCTTTTGCTCACACACACACACACCGTTACGATTGGGCTTGTTTGAAATGACTAGCTGGCTGAGTGGCTATCTTAAAGCAATGCATTTTGGGCTTGAAATAGTGACCTTTTTTGGACAAGCTCATCTAAACATTACTGTACCACATGGGTGGGTACCGTGACGTTTAGATGAGATTGTCCAAAAATGTCACTATTTCAAGACCAGAATGCATTGCTTTAAGCACTCAGCCAGCTAGTCATTTCATACCAGTCCATTAACTCCATCAGCATCCCCTCCGCATGGATAGCAGTATACATGCACACATCACATAAATGTAAACTGTAAAGGGGGTGGAGGGGGGGCATACAACCAGTCTTCTATGTGTAGAGGGCTGCTATGGTACATTATGGGCAGTTCAAGTATAAAGAGATTCGATGTACTTTGTCCATAAATTGTGGCAAGACCTTCAGCTAACAAATCTTGGCATTGCCTGTAAAGTATACACACACACACACACAAAATGATCGTGTTTGGCCTGTAAGGCTCTTGCTCTTCACCGGATAAAGTACAAACATATACAAACACACAAAAAATATCTTTATTGTTTATTATAAAGGTCATGAAAAGAAAGGGAGAGCACTGGAATGTTACCTTGGTTAACTATCAAAGCATTGTGATCTCATAATGAATTATAAAAAGAAAACCGACATTTATAAATCTGTTCTATACCGCTTAAAACTAAACAAATACACAGCATTTTGTAACAGACCACATAGGAAAAAACATTATAGAGGGAGGGACTCAAAATACTGGGTAGCTTTGGCTTGTAATAGAGCTACCTTCTCCTTCAAATGCAATGTCACATTTTGGTCTGAAACAAAAAAACACTAATCAGGCAGACAACAGATGGGTGTTCACTGAGGCACAGTTTCAAGGTCAATACCAACACGAGAACTCACTTCTTATCCAATTACTCCTCCAAATTCCCCTATTTGAAATATTCCGATAGCTAGCTACAATCTGCCCCCTTAAGATGACTGCCCGAAAACGCATTTGGCCAGTTCAGTGATATATTGGGACAGGCTGATGGCATTACGTTCTGATGATTCAGCTGATTACTTCAATGAAGATGACACAAAAATAAAGGTTATATATGTGCACACTGAAAAACGTTTGGCTCTTTGCAGCAACATTAAAAAAAACACAAACACAAACAAAACTGGAAAGCAAAAAGAAGAGAAAACACAACATACACATATTTCATTTGGATTATATTTAGACAAAAAAGGTAATGTAACTGTCTGCATAATACAAAAAAATACAATAAAATACTGTTTAAAAAAAAAAAAATTCTTAAAACCATGGCAATCGTTTTTCATCTTCTTGCACTTCTTTGCACTTCTGCAGTCTTTCCTTCTTTCCTTCTACGCCAGAACAACTGCAAGCTCTGGACCTGGAGAGATGTTAAAGTTATTTTCTAATTCATCAGTTCGGATTTTATAGAACTTCTGACTCTTCCGATAAAAGGGATTTATGATTAGTTTCAGATTTTTAACAGCAAACTACCCCAAAAATCACTTTAGGGTCTCCACTCACTCCTTAATGATGAGGCAACTTTCATTACTGCAACCACAGATTTCTGTATTTGAAGTCCTACCAGATACTGATGTGTTGATACTTGCCCCCAAGTGGTTGAGTCCCTCAGGCATGAACTCCATCCCCATCTCCATCACCCTGCTTCTGCATCTGTGCTTGCATCTTCGCAATCATTTCCTGCATGCGTCGCAGCTACAGGGTGTAGACAATTCAGCAATGAATTTACACAGTGGTGAACAGATGAATATGCTCAAAATAATTTAAATATTAGCAAATAACAGCAACATAATCAGACATGAAACGTATCATAAATACATCAGTAATTCATACTACTAAGTTTATGGATGTTATTACCAGTCATATTAGAAATGCCCTACATGATTGAACCTTTTTAACATCATTATGGACTATGGGCTTAACATTAATGCACAAGTATGGCATGCAGGAATGAAGCACAACACATTTTCCAGTGTAAATGGCTTGTAGACATCTAATTAACCACTTGAAATACACTGCAAATGGTTCTCCGCACACCTTATACTGAAGTGTTACAAAATATAGTAGTACAGCATTTTTCTGTTACAATGAGAACACATTGGGATTGCCATAGTAGTTGAAAAGTGAGCAAGTTGTAAGATTCGTGATGATATGCATTCAATCTATGCTTCGTCAGGTTAAGATTTCCAAAGTGTTCGTACCTCAGCCTCCTTCTCCTGCAGAATCATATCCTTGTCCATTTCCTCAGGCTCTGGTCCCTTCCTGAAACAGGGCCACACAATGAAGATGGCAGGGCTCAGGTGAACAAGAGTATATTACAGCTGGTGGCTTTCTTTGGCCATCATTAGTTTCGGCATCCTTTTAACATCTACTATACACAAAGCTTTATCCACAAATCATGTTGTTTGTAGCCATCATTAATGTTTTTTCTAACCTTTTGAAACATGATGGAAAAGACTTAACTGCAATAGGAATATCGTGACCACTATGACACTGGACGATCATGCTATTTAACGGTATATCAGATTATATTAGGAATGGTAATTGATTTTTAGATTCCAAATGTTACTTCCCTTCTTCCTACAACTAACATTGCATTCTAATGTATCAATAAAATACATTACACTGCAACAATTCTTTTTGTAAAGTAAGAAACAATAATGGCATCACCCAGTCCCCGTGCACAGAATTTCACACTTAATCGACAGGTTGCAAGTTTTTTTTGTTAGCAAAGCAACATTTAGCAAGCGTTAAGCATGAAGAAACAAGTGAAGGGGAGGTGGGAGTTTAGTTGTCTGCATTAGGAAAAGGGAAAGGAAAAGAAGACTTGAAGACTAGTTAGAATTTCAAGAGTACCTTCCCATTCTACATTAATGAAATGTATCTTTTTTTTTGTAGTATTTTTTTATATCCAAGGCAAACGAGTGCTTTTTGCAACAAAAACTGCTGGTTAAGACTCTAAATGGTTTTTAATTCAAACATTCGTTAAGAGTTTTCCTTGAACACGAGGACCACACTGATTTCAACTGACCAAAATGTCTTACCATTTAAAAAAACAAAAAAAAAAAAAAGGTGAAAGAAAAACGGACCAGTCTGAAGGTGATTCTTCTGCATGACGTGAAGTTTGGTGTACACAACACCTCCAGGATAGAATTTCAAATGTTTAAGTTCCCTTAAAATCAACCACTTTAGATTTCAACCACTGTTTTTGCAAGTTCCCATTATCGACAATAAGAATATTTGTTTAGATGTACCTTTAGCATGATTATTTTATGATAAAATGCTACCTATAAACAGTGTATATCAAATTATGTTTGCCAAGTAAGCGTACTTAGATATACACCTTTTTTTTATTTATTAAAAATCTGCTTTAAAGTTAATAAATGGAGCACAGTTTTTAGGCTGCCTACATGGTTTGGTAAACATTTTAATGCTTTTCATAACTTAAACTATTTATCTATATTATTTCAACCATTATTACTATTATTATGCGGTGACCTTAGGGAAGGCACAGGAAAGCATGCAGACAAAGCAGAGCAGTACGTACACAGGCGAGAGAGGCAGAACATAACCATGAGAGGACAACCTGCCACCACGCTTCAGTCGCTCGGAGCGGAAGTTCTCGTAGTGCAAGTCCTGAGTGACCTCCTGTAGATCCTGCATGTGAGTGCTAAGAGAAAGAAGATATGAAATCTTATTCAGTTAAAAAAATAAAAACATCGATAAAATAAACACACATAGAACTGGCAGATAACTTGTAAACAAAAAATGAAATAGAAATTATGAACTGATGCTACAACTAATAGATATTAATGATGGCTTTAACTCTCACATCAGCATGGTGCGCAACTTGAGGAAGTCGTTATGCTCGGGGTTCTCCACCTCTACCACACCCCATGGGTACAGCCGCCCTCGCACCTTCTTGCCTTTGGCCTCGATCTGCTGGTTGGACCCCACTACTGCGAATGGAATACTGGCCTGAAACCCAAATAGTGGAGATTGTCATTCATGTGGTTGATAAAACATTAGCACAGTTGTTCATTTGTAACTAGGCTACATTTTGCAAAAAAAAAAACATATGGTCATAATGACACGCATTTTACTCATGAAGGTTCTGTCAGCAGCTATGAAAAAGGCAGATGTACCTTTAGAATTCTGGTCTGTTCCTTGAAGTCCTCATCCTCATCGGATTCAGCGTCAGGCAAGTGGTAGATTTTAATGCCATGTTCGTCTATCTCGTCAAGAATCTGTCAAACGCAGAAAAGAAAATTTGTAATGAAACAGGGCAAGCATCAATCAACTCCACTATTTGCTAACAAAAAATGAATCAAGATTTGTATTTTGGCTTATTATAAAGAACTGAAAGTAAAAACAAAGTCTACTCTGAAATTTACACCACCATCAAACTTGCTTAACGAAGTGGTCCATTTTTTAGTATCTGTGAAAATCTAATCTGACCCAGACTATAGGTTCACAGAACAAAACTTGTTTTCTGCAAATCTGTACATTGTTAAAAAAGGAAAATGGGTAAAATCTCAGTCAAACCCTTTACCCTTCGTTTGAGCCTCTCTCTCTCTCTGAGAGTGAGGGTGTCAGCCTTGGCGATGACGGGCACAACGTTCACTTTGTTGTGAATAGCCTTCATGAACTGGACATCAAGAGGTTTCAGACTGCAGAAAGAACACAAATTTCATCAAACAGTTTTAGTTTGGTGGGTCACAGGGTTTTTACCCCACTGCTGATGTAGTTGAGTGGCAATAGAACATACCCGTGCCCCAGAGGGGAGATAAAGTAGAAGCAGCAGTGGACGCGGTTGTCAACAATATGTCTGCGGTTTAGGCCACTTTCATCATGCAAGTAACGCTCGAACTGGTCATCAATGTAGGCAATAATTGTACTGAAACTGCACAAAAAGAAAACAAAAACAATTTAAAAGCAAAACTTCCCACAACAGTAAATAAAATGGAGATGTCAAGCATCAACAAGCCTACAGTATTACATACACTACTATTGCTTATACAACATGAAGAAAGAATTTTTTTAACACTATGCACTTTGTCATTCATGTGTTTGTGCACAACAGCTCCTGCTATTCCAAACCTTATTACCTACGTATTACTTTTACCATTTGCAGAGACTCAAACAAAACTCCACAGTGTAAGTGCAGCTCCTGCTTCAGACTAACTACAATAAGCCAGGTTCAAAATAACTGAAAGCTCGAGACCTCTCTGTAGTTGCCCTTTACAAAAGTGCTGCTAGTGAATAACCAAACACACAGACAGACAAAGAGTGACGCACCAGTCCTGGCTGTTTATGGCATCTCCATAGCCAGGCGTGTCGACCACGGTTAGGCGAAGCTTCACTCCACGCTCCTCGATCTCAACTGTGGAGGCCTCGATCTGTACAGTACGCTCGATCTTTTCTATAAAAACAGAAGCAGGCAGAGGAGAAAAAGTGTTATTGACGTCGAGAATAATCCACAGACACAAAACAACTTATTATGCATCAGGACAGATCTGGGAGTGGTATTTAAAATGTAACTGAATGCTCAATGCTCTGGTCATGTCACTTGGATCATTTTGTTTATGGGATGCAACTGCAAATGGGTTTTGAGCAGTTGCTGAACTGGTGAACATTTTCAACTGAAAATTAAGAAGTAGGCTCACATAATCATCATGTACACTCCTTGTAGGCACTATGAAACAGAAATATTTGTGTTTGACCATGGCACCAAACTTGCGTGTCTGCCAAGTTTGAGAATTACTGCTCTAGAAGTACCCAAACTGCCTCACCTGCTGCTCCAGGAATGATCCTCTCAGGGTAGAGGTCAGTGAGGAAGAGACTGTTGATCAATGTTGATTTTCCCAGGCCAGACTCCCCTAAAAGACAGAAAAGTGCATTTCGTCATTACCACTAAATACATCAACAGACCTCAACAAGCTTTATAAGAAAACCCTCAATATGACTATATAGAGGTGACTTAATTTAGTTTCTGTAAGACCTGAGTGCTTTCCCCAAATACATCACAATTAAGATATGAGACACTTTACCTTACACAATGACATATCAACATGCCACTAAAAACGTTTGACATAAAATGATTTCATAGTGAAAAGAAGCCAACTTACCAACAACCATGAGTGTAAACTCGAAGCCTTTTTTCACAGATTTTCGATGCACTTGGTTGGGAAGATTTGCAAATCCAACATACCCAGGTGTCTCTGGGTTGGTGAACTGCCCTTGCTATGAATATGATGAATAAATCAAAGAGAAACAAATATTTCAATTGTAATTTTAACACAGCAAGTGCATTTACATTTGATCAAGTAAAATATAAAAATGACATTAGTGTTGATATTGAAAACACTTAGGCTATGTGCAGGAGAGACTTTTGTATATCCAAATTACCTTGAGTTTATCCACCTGAGACATGGTCAGCACCACCCTGCAAAAGAACAAGCAAAACAATCTTATCAAATTACCTACACTACCCGAAACACACCTTTTTAATACGGGGAGGACATCATCACTAGATGTTTACCCCTAAGCCTCCATTACCTGGGTCCACAATTGGCCTGGGAAACACCATGAAACCCTAAATACTGTGATACGCCACTATATCACGGTTCACCTTTCAGGGTTCCACTATATTGCAGATTTTTTTTAAATTAATATATGCATGTTATGTCACTGAGCATGCTACCGAAAAGTTTGTCAGAACAATATTAGAATATATGAATTTATGGGGGAACACTATTTGCAAAAAAAAAAATCTGAAAAATACAAAATGACCAGAAAGATTTGAAGAAGGACAAACGAACCAATCAGGAACTGTGCATTGCTTTCTTTGCCATGTAACACTACACAGCATTTCTAGTTTGAGGCATAATAACTGGCATTTTGCCACAAAAGCTCTTTACATTTGAACCTATCTCTGTCAGGAAGAATTTTCTGTTATGAATATGTACAAAACTGAGATGTTGAATTAGCCTATATATAAGCATGGTAATTATATCCTGAAGGCTTTGACAGAGCAAAGACTGCTGATTTTGATTTCCTGTTTACACAGATGCCAGATGTCTGGGAAAAGACACTGAAACATGCACACACAGACACTGGATGTTAAAAGTTCACTGCACTGTAAAATGTGCTGCTTAGAACTAATTTAATAACACTTACTTAGGATATTTCTTAAGTGTAATTACATGAGTGACATCATCCCATTATTTGCCACTGAAAACTTAACTAACTTTTTAAAGTGTTTGGCCACCTTTTTGTGCATGATGCATGAACAGACAAAATGACTTTTATTCAGGCTCTCATAATATGAGGTGCCAAAATTAATGGAACCAAATTAAATGAATTGGAATCTTCCCTATCCCTACTAGCAGTCCCACTGATTTCAAAGAAAACTGTTCAGAGTATCAACATTAATGAATATTAATTACTGATTTTGCCATGCAGATTACATAGTTGCCTTATTTGAATAGATATTAAGTGATTATTTGGCCCTAAATGACCCTGAAATTTAGTGATGAGGCCCTCTGTGAGAATACATTTGACTGTGACTCTTAAGGTACTGTGAATGTAGCCATGTGACCTCAATACGAGCCTTCTATGGTTCTGAGAGTACACAGGAAGTCTGCGTCAGCTCAGCTGCTTTGCACAGGATAGAAAGACAAGATATATCAAAAGAGAGACTGTCACATTAACGCTTAAGCAAGCCAACATGTTAAACTCCACCACATAACTGCACTGTAGAGAACTTATGACTGAGAAACAGTCTGAGAACAGCAAAACATGTAGGTGCGATAAGCCGGGAAGAGGTGAAGTAGGGTTGACCACACACTGGCTTTACTTTAGTTCCTCATGCAAGTACGCAAACAGTCATTTTTGTAAATCTGGTGACCCATTTTAGCTTCTTATCTGTCCAAAAAAATGCCATATGGCTGGAAATGACTGGAAATCTCCCACTATACCCTTCCTACAGGCTGGCTGTCTGTTTGGCTAAGGGTCTGCAGACCATTGACAAAGGGGTATATGGCATTATATTAGAAGACACAGACACATAAGCTAGGCTAAGCACCTCCTGTGTTTTAAAGCAGTTTGTGAGCTAAAACCCATGAAATACAAGTCAGTTAAATGAACACTTACATGAAACGTAACCCATGCTACCATTGTAATGCAGCCTACACCACCTGGCCCTTGCAAATGACTGCATTCTACAAGAGCCTTTGTAGTTATGAATTTGTTTTTGGAACTTTATTAAAGAAAGTTGCAGCTGTGCTACATATTTAGTGTCTTCTGCATAACACGAAATAAAGAATTCCTGGATTCATACAAGTAAGATACAAGTTTTCTTTCTGTTTTAGCTGTGGCAGTACAGAAGACAAAACTAACATTAGCTCAAGGCTCAAGACTATTTTTAAGCATCTATTCATTTCTTTTTTTGCCAAAGTGACACAGGGTCACACACAGCAGACAACCAACATTTAACAGGAATGTAGGCTACACAGTTAAGTTTACATGAATACATGAAACGGCCTATAGCTGCTTTCCACACAGGACTAATCTTGTAGGCTAGGCTGCGTGTTAGTATTTTGCCTGATAATATTAGATAAATGCAACGACTAACGACTCTACCATAACACTGGAAAATGTGTTTTCATTGTTAAAGGATATGTGGGAATGTATAGTTGCACCCCAAAGGCACCTGAGCCCTGAAAACCTCGCATTTTACACACACACGTGGCACATATACTCACATAAGCATGTCAGAATAGGCATGTAAGAATTCTCTTGAAATTTGTACGGCCTTGTCAACTGATCTGATTGATTGCAACCGGATGCAGACAAGACAAAAACTTCTAAACCTTTTTCCAGAACCATCTTGAGTTATGAAAACGCTTGCAACAGTAACTACAGGAAACACTGTAACAATCACCGGCTACCACAAATAGACAACTGCAACTGTAGGAAAACAATATTCGGTCTCAACAAGGCATAGCCTAGGCTACCGTTCATTTCATGTACACGCGAAATACTTAGGCTACACAGGCTATCTGAATTGTCAAAGTAGCCTTAGTTATTTCCTGCCGACAACCAGATGTGTTTCGACAAGAGTACTACACAAGATAAAAGAACGAGTAGCCAGACTGTGCAATTTCTTCAGGCACTGTAGTAGGTTAATTAAACTAATTAATACCTCTTAACAATTAACATAAATGTCACACTGAATGCGTGATTTGGCTAACCTTTACTCACTGTGGCCTTGTTAGCCAACTACCTCTCCAGCTAAACTGCATTGAGGTGACGCCCTTAACACGATGTCTAAAGACGTTGTCGTTGAAGATCTCTCAAATATAAACGACACAGTGGTCGACTAAATATTATCTCCTAAATATCAATAAACTTAGCAACCAGATTGTGCTGTACAGTTAGCATCTGAGTTAACAAACACTCGATTTTCAGTCCATTTCGTTATCGGTTTTTGTGTAACGTCAACACTGCAAATCACAATCAGACCATTTCCTCAGCTACATGTAGCTTAAGTTAGCGTGCTTTCCGACTATTTTCCCTTCCATTTCTGACAATTTCCAAAATCCAAATATTATTTTATTAGCACAGAAACTCGCCTATTACATTACCTTACTTTATGTTAGCCCATAACGTTAGCTAGCCACTGACAATGAATAAACCTAACAACCATATCTGAAGGATTAACCTTACCGTCGGTAATCATACTTGTTAAAATAAACATTCTTTAGACTCGCTTCGAGAGATTACATAGCGTTAACCAATTAATGACGTTAATATTTAATGAGCTTCGTTTAGCGAAACATTGGATGTCTATACATTTAGTGGCTAACTAATATTTAGGTCGGCAACGTACATCTCAATCATTTTTTTAAATAACCTACGAGACATTCTGCCCAACGTGGTTGTTAAAACCGCTGCTTCAACACAAATGGTATTAGTAAATAAATTCAATGCACAACGTAGTATTTTAAACCCTTACCGTCGGGATATCTGAGGCTACTAAAAAAGTGTTCGTAACTTCTCAATGGCAGTGCGCGCTGGAACAATTTACATTCTTTGAATTCCAGTGCTTCCGGGAGTTTGAGGGCTTTGTAAAGCTAGAGGGCGCTCGTTCACGTATGTTGTAAAATAATTTGGTTTAATTGCGATATTTAAAGATTTTTGTCAAACTAATGACTGTATTGCCAACAGTACCTTTAATGGCCTCATTTGCTATCCTCAATCCATGTCCCTCTCTTTCCCTTTTTCCATCTTCTTATCTAGGATTGCTGCTAGCATCTCTCCTTGCTGCTGCTTGTGTTGTAACGGCACCACAATAGCCTAAAAAAATCGAAAGAAGAACATATGCTCTCCTTGAAGAAGGGCCTCTCTGTAGTTCTCTATAAGAGACAATTCTTCTTCCAACCTGTAGGGCAGGGGCGATTTTAGCATCTGGTCTTTAGGGGTGCCCGGCCCCCAGTGCTTATCACACAACACTATTATTATATATAATATATTATTACATTTTGCACTGAGCCAGGGGGTGCCGAGCAGTTTCACGGGGGTGCCTTGGCACCCCTAAAAATGGTCTAGATTCGCCCCTGCTGTAGGGCGATAGAAGACCAAAACTACTTAGTGTCGCTTTAACACCACAGCCACAGTGTAAAAACTGTCAACTGCACTCGAGCTACTGTTCCAAGAGATTAAGAGATGGGACAACAGTGATTCTTTCCAACCACCTGATGTGAGCCCCCACCATCTACCTCTGCCTCCCTTGGGTCTGCCAACCCCAGACCCAAGGGGTTCAGTAGACTGAGACAGTTAAACCTGTCAAGTCTCTTGTATAAGTGTGTGAAATGCTGAAACACCTGCCTTGAACCTTCAGGAGCATCTAGCAGCAACCCACGCAGAGCATGATGGCTCCACCATCTACCCTTGTTGCTCTGGTTTTTATTACACTTTTTGTGGATATAGAGCCTCAGAGATACTGGAGTTGCTGACTCAGGAACAGAGTGCCTCACATCTCTGCATGACTCTTGCAGATTGAAAATAACTGCCAGCTCTGCAAAGAAGGTGCCCCCAAGTGTTATGGCAGCAACACGTCTTCCCACGTTTTCACGGAATTGCTGCTACCAGACATGGTGTGGAGGGTGAGGTGTTGGCCCTGAAATAGCTAGAAGACAGTGGATACAGGATAATACGCCATGGCACAGTTTTGTGTCCTAAAGAGCCCTGGCTGCCAGCCAGGCCCGATGGTGTTCTAAGTTCAGGGGAGTTGCTAACTAAATGCCATTTCCTAAAACCAAATGAAACTCTGGAGGACTTACTGGGAAATCAAAAATATGACAAAGCTCTCCGAGGGTACCCCTAAGTTTCACTCTAGTGGCCCCTGCGGCTTCTACGTGCAAATTCAAATGGGATTGTTCTGTACAACGTTAAAGGCATGCAAGTTACTGATTTGGTGTCATTCAAAGCATGTGATGCTTTACATCCCATATGATGAGGCTATCTGTGCAAAGGCTGTGGCTAGACTACGAGGATTCTATTCCAGAGACATACTTCCTTTTGTTTCAGATGAGTATAGCGAAGGTTGCCTGTTGCTCTGTAAGCATTATGTGCAGTTATGCAAATAATCACATTTGTTGACTTCTTAGTACATACTTAAGTACTACTTTAAACTACTTGTACTTATTAATGCCAATTGTTTCAATGAAATTGAATTTGTAGTACTCTGTCAAAGCATTAACTCAAACATTAAATAACATAACAAATGCTGCAAATGTGTCAAGTTTATTGACCCTCTCAGACATCATGTTTATGTATTACAATACACATTTATCAGTTCAAGTTTGGTGTATATTTGAAAGTTGGCAGGACAAGCTTGACTTTACGTTTTATCCGTTGAGTCCAAATTGTAAGCCTTCTGAAGGTGGGTCTCAGAACAGTCAGTGACGCGTGTGCTTAATGGATAATGTTCCTTGAAGCACTGTGGCATCGTTGGCTGAATTGTCTTCCTGGGCAGCCATGGAACATAGCACCTCATCTTCCCCTCCATAAGGTCCAGCCACTGAGAGATTGACTTACTGACCACCGATGTCATCCTGCAAAAAGTTTAGCCGGAGCTTCATCGTGGTCATCAACAGTTGATCCTTGGGGTGTAGCGGAGAGATGCTACATCCTGCTGTCAGCTTATCAGTCAAAGCCTCAAAGGCATCCAGTGACAGCCCAGTGATAGAGACAGCAGAAGTTCTGTGTACTAGATTTTCGTGTTGCCTGGTCATAGAGGCGAGATCAATAGAGTGGGTCTCTGGCATAGGTGCGATCTTTCATGTACATCTTCCCACTGTGTAGAGACATCATGGTATGTGATCCCTTTGGTCTTGCCATCAGTGTTCCCATCAGTTTTTTGGCTTGCAGAGCTGGTTGATGGTGTTACTGTAGAAATAACACAGCATTAGTAAGTAATCAATGCAGACGTTAGCCTAATCATTTTGCTGCGTTTCAACATAACCTGTGCTGGGCATTAAATTATAAAGCCTCAACCTGATCCTATGTTGTAATGCTGCTCATTTATTAAGGTCAAGGCACAGGTGTAGCCCATGTCTGCATTTCTGAATAAGTGGAAGGAGGGACAAGGATGGTTTATTGTCACATGTATAGACATACTGGGTAGAGTAGGACATGCAGTTAAATTTGGTGATTGTTTGTCTAAAACTGTGCATGGGGAGGGGGGAGTAAAGAGCATAGAAAGTGGGGGCTGTGTCCAATATGTGTGTGTGTGAGGGGGGTGCGGGCTGACAGGCTCTGGTACTGCAATGAACAGTTGTTCAACCAGACGTTTTAAGACAACACATAACAAACATAATCCTGAATTTGTTTACTTGAGGAATCACCTCACGGCTCTAAAATATGCTATGAAATTATTTCAGTTGTTTAAATAATAGTGCATTTAATCTGCAGTCGGGGCTCGTTTAAGAGCGCTCTACTTGCTCCCCCATGGATGGCATCTGATAGAACTACAGACTACTTATGTGACTACTTTCAGTGACTGTCATGGTTACGTAAAAAGCGTAGCATGACACCATTGGTTGAACGTTTCAAACGTGTTTGTCAAAAGCCGCCGCTGATTGGATAGTGGAATTTAAATGGGCTACCTCTTGTTTGAATTGAAAGGAGATCACATTGGATTGTTTGTACCGATGGTTTGTACTATCCTGGATTTATCTGTAGTATCGGAGTACATTCGTCGGTAAAACTCTTGACATTCTGTGAATGTGTATTATTTCGGCGTTGGCTTTCGAACAAAATGACGATTATTGTTTTGGCATATTTGGTCTTAATGAAAATCTGATTTCCTGGAGATATTAAATATTTCACAGCATGTGCCGGTAGGTTAGCCAGCGCGTAAAGATGTTTTTTCAAATCTTCGTAAACCTATGACATTATTATCATTAAATATACTGAGCCGATACGTTTCTGTTTGGATTATCTTCAATAGGCAACGTTTACAATGTTACAAGAGGACGATGGTATTCAGTTCCAGTGCGGCGTGACCATTGAATATCTGAACTCATCAGGTCTTGCCTCAACTAGTCAAATTCTACGACGTGCATCAGTGACTTTGGAACGAAATGAATTTCAAGAAATGGTTCTGAGAGTGCACGATAAAGTTCCTCGAAATTTTGTACTACGCGACATTAAACTGTTTACCCGTTTTATGAAGGACGGGAAATGTACTATTAGAATTCTGCCTGACATCCAGGTTTTAATATCAGACTGCCCTCCAGATCGACTCGCTGTTTTTCTGAAGACTCTGAGCATCAAACATTTGGCATGGAAGTCAAGCAAACCTTTAAGTGATCGGGACAAATTTCTCGCAGGACTGTCGCGGAGTTTTGTTGCAATTAGTCCTCTGCAGCAGAAGGATGTACAGAAAGCTCAAGGTGTCAAGAACAAAGCCAGTGGCCAGCTCAGCAAACGCCCAGATAATGTGATGACCGAACTGAAGAACGGAGTCAAGAGACCAAGACCAGAACATGATGATATGGTAGGTTCAATAGAGCATTATGAATTGGACAGATTTTCTTCTAACCATTTTTATGTCTTGGTATAAATCTAGTAGGAAATATGTGGTGGGCTAAAAATCTTGCTCTTTCCTCTCTGTGTTGTTTCTAACACAATCACAGCTTGGGAATTAGTGCTCAATTTTGCATCTATTTTAGTTTATTAATCAGTTTATAGTCTACTATATTGGCACACGCTGTACACAATTCATTGTAAACGTCTCTCTTCCCAGTGGACTACTAAGCTACATGTTGTCAGTGCAGACATGTGATCTCTATGACCTGCAGAAGATCAAAAATCTTAAAGTCCAGAGATACAGTGCCTCTCCGAAAAGAATAAATCTTTTGATTTTTCTCTCACAGACATCTCTGCAGCCCAGCAAAAAGCCAACTTTTGCTTTGTGCTCTGGAAGGAAGCTCAGCAGTGAACAGTCAGCTGTCTTGAGTGCAGTTCTTAGTGGAAAGAATGTCTTCTTCACCGGAAGTGCAGGTACACATAATAATTTCCACTGACATAAAGCAATGCTGTTCAGCCCATTTCAACTTAACTCCAGTGTAACTGGGAATTCATATCAGGGGCTTTGCAGAAGTAACACAATTCTGTCCATCATTTGCATTATTTCAGTTTACACCAGTGCTGGGCAGTCAGGGCCAGTAAAGTATTTTCTACTGGCCTGAACACTACCTCAAGTTCTTACACGTTCTTTAAAATTGTAGATGTACTGCCAGTAGTGTATTCTCTTCCTTTTGTAGCATTTCTCTTGGCTGCACCGCTTCCAGTATGTGTGTGTTAGAGTTAATGTTAAATCAGATTTTAGCCTCTATGCATTGCCAGGATCAAAGTAATCTGCCCAGGCCCTTCAGCATTAGCACTTCTGCTATTGAAACCAAAAGACTGGAAACAGCCAGTGTGAGAAACAGTACCACACAAGCCTTGAACAATTTATTCAGGGGTAATAACAGAATTTTGGACTTTGTACATTTACATTCTCTGTGGGCCCACTTTCTTTCTTGTTCTATATCTTGTACATCTTTTCAGATTTTAAACAAATAATTGAGCAGTTTAGCAGTCACACTGTTAATTTGTTGAATTTGCTATCTTATCTTCTAATAATCAACCACTTTCTCAGGTACAGGAAAATCCTTTCTGTTGAAGAGGATTGTTGGATCTCTTCCACCTAAAAGCACATATGCCACTGCAAGCACAGGAGTAGCAGCATGTCATATTGGGGGAACTACGTTGCACAACTTTGCAGGTTTGATGAATCTACTTTCAACCTTAACCAGTAAATCTTTTTGAATGTTAGTCAGGGGATTTGTGAAAGGGGGGAAAAAAACGTTGCATCACAAATGCACAAAAGCATTTCTAAATGATCTGTCATCACAGTTTGGTTGTCTAAGAATTTCCATTATGTATGGATATATCAGTTGCACATTGATTACTTATTTGTTGACAATATTTTTTCTACTGTTTTGTCCCTGGCAGGTATCGGGTCTGGATCAGGAACTCTGGAGAATTGTCTTGATTTGGCTCAGAGGCCTGGTGTCATTCAAAACTGGCTGAGCTGCAAACATCTCATCATTGATGAGATATCCATGGTGGATGCCCAGTTCTTTGATAAGCTGGAGGCTATTGCCAGGTGAAGAGCTTTTATGTATTTCCTTGTCCTGTAACTGAATGTTCAGTTAAAAAAATATGGATGTCCGTTTCAAGCAGTGGGTTTAAATAAACGTAGATAATTTTTTTGGATGCTGTGGACATATGAAAGAAAGTCAGTGTAACTAATATTCTGCACTTGTGTTAAAGTATTTTGCGGCTGTGTACAATAATACCCTTGTGTGGGGAAAAAATTTTACCTGTATAAATGTTTTGTGCACGTATAAAAACATTTGTCCGTAGATGTGTGGTTTTTTGTTTGGTGTAATCCAGTTAGAATACCACTTGGTTGTACAATATGAGTTGCTACCACAGGCTTAGAAATTACTTAAAATAAGTTGACCTTGATTTTGACCTTAATTGTATTTATTTATTTATTTTCCTTGACACTTCAGGTCCATTAGACGGTCTACAGAACCATTTGGAGGTATTCAGCTGATAGTATGTGGAGACTTCTTTCAGCTGCCACCTGTGTGTAAAGGAAAAGACAAACCAACCTTTTGCTTCCAGGTTAGGAATTAAATGTTTCACTTGTGTCTTGCGGTGTTTTTTTTTTCTTCTTTTTTTTATGGGGGGGGGGGGGGGGGTGTGCCTTTATTGATAGGACAGTGAAGAGTGGGACAGAAACTGAGTGGGAGAAAGAAATGGGGTACAGTTGGGATGGTCATGGGCACTTGACCATTCATGGTACAGGTGCTCTATGCACTGCACAACAGGAATGGAATGCAATTGATGTCTTTTTTCATATATATATGTCTCAAATTTTATTACCTAATTTTTAAGACCTGGTGTAATTTTGTGTTTTATTGGGACAACTTTGTGCTGCCTGAATTATTAAGCATGGGTGGAAGAAAACCGATGTTACAGTGTTCTATGGATTTGTTGGTAATTTAGGCAAGAAGCTGGAAGAAGTGCATTCATGTGAATATGGAGTTGATGGAGGTACGCAGACAGACGGACAAGGCTTTTATCTCTCTGTTACAGGCTGTACGACTGGGCAGGTAAAGCTTTGACATTCCTAATCAGCTTTTATATGTTTGTGCAGTCTCATTTTCAAAACTAAACACCAAGAAGAAACACCGTTCCATGTAATATTCCTCTTTCAGAGTCACCACAGAAATCACTGCCAAGCTCATGTGGACTGCCAACCACAACATCGAGAGAGATGGCATTTTGGCAACCAGGCTTTGCACACACAAGGATGATGTTGAGCTTACAAATGAGAATAAGCTTCAGCAATTGCCAGGTTCGTTCTCTTTCTTTTTTTCTTGTTTCTTTTTTTCCATTACTGTTATAGTTGATTTGACTAGTTTTGTGTTCTTAATTAGGGATGGGTATCTAGAACTAGTATCAACTGGGCACTGGTTTCTTACTGGTCAGCATCAAACATATTTTAATAGTGTTGCTATTGGTATTTATATTATGTTAATTTGCTCCAACAAAGCTGACATTTCATGATTGGTTTTGACCTGGTCAGCAACTGGGACATTCTTCCACATGTTATGTTGTCATGCTTGTCTTATGTCACAATATTTTGTTGTCTTTTGACTGATTTACATATGGTGTGAAGACAAATATTAGCCATTTAGAATTAAGCTACTTGTAGACTTGCCATATGTAAGGCAGGGTTCCCACGGGTCAGGGAATTTGTGGAACATCAGGGATCTTTTAATTCAATAAAGGCTGTTGTAGACAGGGAAACTCAGGGAATCTGATCATTTTGCATGCAAAGTCAGGGAGTATCAGGGAATATTGTTAATGGTATATAGTGCGACAGTCAAAACCCAATGAGTATCTAAGCGTGTCCTTTTGGTTTTCTCAGTGTTTTTTGTTTTCCATAAAAACTCTCCTGCTGTAAAAGCATGTGTCATGCCTTCTTGCTAACTTACACCTGCTAACTTATCTCCCTTGCATATTTGCCTGAACTATCTCAAAAAGTATGTTCTTGCTTCCAAAGCACTGCTAGTCTGCTAAATTGTATGCTTTGGAATGCAGTTTTATAGCAATGTCATTTCTTCTGCTATGCCTCACAGCAGTGGTCTGTTTTACATAGCTGTCTGGTACACGTATATACATCTGAGACACACTGTATTTTGCCTTTTCCTACAGGTTCTCTTCATCAGTTTGAGGCTGTGGATAGCAACCCAAAGTTGCTTAGGGCACTTGACAACCAACATCAGATTGGGACTTTGCTACAACTAAAAGTAGGAGCACAGGTGAGAATGAGTACATGTCCAATTTATACCAAGAACTTTGGGCCTCCTTTTTAAAATCCTGTGCAGGATTCACGGCAAAATAAACACACACACACACGCACACACAAAAAAAACACAAACCTCACATCATATCTTAATTTCACTGTATAAGTCACAGTCTTGATGTGTACCAAAGCTCAGGTTAAAACATGGAAAACTGGCAGGTGCTATAAGGCAATCCCTCCTGACTAGAGTAGTGTCAAGCTCATACATACATGTTTCCTTGTTTGCAATAGCAGTAATGACATTCTGAATTAAATCAATTAGTATTTACAATGGTATTACATTGTCAGGTATTGCATAAATTTAATTGTTATATTAAAGTATTTATTTCGTTTGTGACCGTATCATGAAATGTACTGCTGTATGAAAGCGGTCTTCAATGCAACATATTTGTGAAGGAATGAACTTCACTGACAACTGATTGTTTCTTCTTTCCAAAACATTACCATCTCTGCAGCAGTGCATAATAATCTACCAGTTTTACAGACTTTAGAGTAACTGCACCCACTTCACATGTTTGTTTTAAAAAAAGCTTCAGTTTGAAAGATTCAATTGGTGAGCTAGGGAAGTATGTCTCTACAATTCTGATTGGAGGTACTGTATGTATGACTCCTTATTTGGGTATCCCCTAATAATGTGTCCATGTAGTCTTGGTACAGAGACATCCTCAGTTATCATGTCATGTTGTATTTACAACTGTAGAGGGCACCAGAGAGATTTTAAAGCTCCAAAACTCCACAAAATGCAATTGTTATCACATTAGCATCAGTAATTATGTATATCTCCACATATCAGACATATCACTTGGTTAACTGCTTTAAAAGCATATATAGGGTGCAATTACTCTTTAATGTCAGACTAGGCTACCAGTATGTAAAGTACATGTAAGTTCACATTTGCGTCACAGTTGAACTTGAAATTAAGATTAAGTCAGGGAGTATCAGGGAATATTGTTAATGGTATATAGTGCGACTATGAGTATCTAAGCGTGTCCTTTTCTCAGTGTTTTTTGTTTTGCATAAAAACTCTCCTGCTGTAAAAGCCTGTGTCATGCCTTCCTTCTAACTTACACCTGCTAACTTATCTCCCTGGCATTTTTGCCTGAACTATGTCAAAAAGTATGTTCTTGCTTCCAAAGCACTGCTAGTCTGCTAAATTGTATGCTTTGGAATGCAGTTTTATAGCAATGTCATTTCTTCTGCTATGCCTCACAGCAGTGGTCTGTTTTACATAGCTGTCTGGTACACGTAATTAAAATTAAGTTTACATTTGAATTAACTTAACATGGCCAAGATGAAGGCAGTTTGGGTTATGGATTCAACTTTTTGTGCCCTGCTCTCCAGGTCATGCTAACAAAGAATTTGGATGTCCAAAGAGGCCTTGTCAATGGAGCTAGAGGGGTCGTGTTAGATTTTCAACCTGGTAATCAAGGTATGTTAAATATTATGTGTGTATCAAAGTTTCCATTAGCTGGTATTTATCTTTTTTTCATTAAAGTTGATTTTGCATTTGACTTCTGTTTTTAAATGAAAACTTTCCAAAAAAAATCATAAATATGTCACGTTTACTACTTAATTCATAACGGTAAACTCTTGTAATGAGGAATAAGTTCCTCTATGGCTTGAACACACAGTCCCAAACGTAAACACTTGTTGACTCCACATGTGTTGACTCAGACAGTGGCTAATGTAACAAAGTCAATGTTTATAGCAGTGGTTCCTAACCTCGTTGGAGGTACCAAACCTCACCAGTTTCATATGCTCATTCACCGAACCCTTCTTTAGTAAAAAATAAAATATAATTTTTTTACTGGTGCACAAAATGAAGTCATGAGTATCTTGACCTTTGCGGCGGAGGCTCCATCGAACCCCTGAGACCGACTCACCGAACCCCTAGGGTTCGATCGAACCCAGGTTAAGAACCACTGGTTTAAAGTCAATAGTTCTTGCATGTTCTTCAGATGATAAATCACATATGGCTGTCCATTAAGACTACAGGGGGTGTGTTTTATCCCTTTTCTGATATAAAGCACCACATTATGAACAGTTCTCTCCTATCAATGTCAAATCAGAGATTTCCCCAAATGAAATGCAACAGAGCTGTGTAATCTGCCCATAGCAGTATACATGACAAGATCACTCTTCTGATATGACAAACTCTTCTCATGTATTATCACTGTTGTCTAATTGCACTCTGATTGGTGGCAGTTGTGCACATTTTGCTGTGTGTAATCAAGACCATATGCCCAAAGCTAGTCATCGTAATTAACCTGAATTTAATCACAATCACTAATCATGTTCAAATAAGCGCCCAGCCCTACTTTTCATGTATTGTCATCTAATTATACTAATGACAGTGTAATGCAGATCCAAATAATAAGCTGCTTATTGCTTGTAGGTTTTTATTCTTTTATAATGTTTTGGCCACTGAAACTTTTTAAAATTTGAATAAATATTCACTGTTGTCTTGCAACCTATGCAATAATTTTGTCTACTGCATAGTTTGAATCTTTTATCCTTTTTTTTTCTTTCTTTCTTTTTTTTTATTAAATAAAGGTATTCCCCGGGTACACTTCCTTTGTGGGGTGACAGAGGTGATCCGACGGGAGCGCTGGGTGTTCAAGGCCAATGGAGGACAGTACGTCACCAGACAGCAGCTGCCCCTTAAGCTGGCATGGGCCATCTCCATTCACAAAAGCCAAGTGAGTGGTACTGCTCAAAGCACCAGGGTTGTCTCATAACATTTTTGCTTTGGATATTCTGTAGATCTGCAAACACTGTGCATCTATCCCAAACTCCAAGTATCAAAGAACAAAAAAAGCAAAGCCTGTTTGTACATCTGTGCTGTTTGTTTTTCTTAATTCCAAAAATACAAAGCTAAGATGCATAGTGATGTGCTGAGAATACTTTTCTAAAGGAATCGATACCCCTTCGGTCATGTTGGATTTGTGAGGCCAGTGAACATTAACACTTCTGGTCAACACACCATCCCACATGCACACGTGACCCCCCCCCCCCTTTTCTCTCTTTCTCTCTCTCACACACACACACACGTTTTTAGTGTCTTGATGTTCTCAGTTCATGACTGATCAATGTTTTGTGGTTCTTACAGGGCATGACTTTGGACTGTGTTGAGATCTCTCTGGCACGTGTCTTTGAGAGCGGTCAAGCATACGTGGCCTTGTCTCGAGCACGAAGCCTCGAGGGGTTGCGGGTGCTTGACTTCAACCCAAATGTCGTCAAGGCCAACCAGGACGTCTTGTTGTTCTACAATAAAATGAGAAAAGAGAGACTGCTTATGCAGGTGAGTGCCATCAGTGTCGTTCATCTTTTGCTTTACAAGTGTAAGGTAGATTTGTGTTAACAATTTCCAGGACACTAAAACTTTGGAGTGTACTTGGTGGTCTTGTAACCCCATTAGACTGATATTAAAGACAAGAAGTGTGTTGTCCCTGTGGGCACTAATGTCCCTGCACCCTAGCCAAATCGACCAGACTCTTTCACTTTGTCCAAAAGGCACATGTTAACTTCTCTGTGGGTCTCCACTTAAAACCTATTGGTTCTGCCTTCAATCTGTTCACTGACTTATTGCTGAAAAATTAATCAGGGGAAACCGAAGCCTTAGGAGAGTTACCGGATGTTGTACTACAGCAATATTGAGATGCCTTGCTACCTGTACTCTGCATTTAAACCTAAAAATAGCATAATGGCAAGGATTGGAATCTCCAGCGTAGTCTGTCTAGTCTTTTCAAAAGAAAGTTCTAGCGCTCCTCTTTATTGCTGAGAATGCTGATGTCTTGTTATATAGGGAGTATTTTTTTGAGCAGTCAGCATCGGCTTTTCCATCGAGTATTACATAAATGTCAGTGTGCTCATATTTTTCTGCCTTTTTATTCTTTTCCTTTTGATGCTGTGATATCCAATTTCAAACATATGTTAGTGATTCAGCTTGAGTGCAGACACATTCTATGTCAATGAAAAGTATATTTTAAAGACATCAAAGTGCAAGGCTGCACCCTGTACACTTGAAAAAACAGAAATTTGATGAGTTGAAATGCAATTAACAATTGGCTTATCATGTTATGTTTCACTGCTTCCAAATCAATGTCAGACTTTTTTTTTTTCTCTTTTTCCCTTTTAGTCGTCCCTGGATGATTTTATGAGCAAGAAACGCAAGCCAAATCACTGACTGTAAAAAGACTTTCTCTGTGCTGACCATGGTTTCCCTGATTTTTTTATTTTTATTTTTTATTTTTATGGACATCTGCAAGCGCAGCACCACATAAAATCTCTTAATATTTTTTTATAATAAAAACGTGTGAAACGTGTGTCTGTTCTTTATCCTCTACTGTCATGTATTTTTACTAGTGGTGGTGATTGTGGGGTTTTACTCTGATGGGGTCAACTTTTTGAAAGAACTTGCAGTACTTTTTATAGCCACTGATAAGTCCCTGAAGTTTTGCTACAGCTATTTTGGAAAATTCTGATTGTGAGGAGCCATTTTCTCCTACCACTTTCTCTGACTTCTGGGACAAAAACGTTCCCTGTATGAGCCTCGGCAGATGGGCATACCTGGGGGCCGTGGTTCTGTCTGAGGTTTCTTCCTTAATTGAAATAACCAACACAAACAGTGAGTTTTTTTTCCCTCACCCCCCCGTCGCCCTGCTGCCTGTTTGTACGGGGACACAAGTGGAGCTCTCGACAGCGACCCTGGTGGCTTTCTTCTGGTGTTGCTGGACTACTACCAAGTTTGTCATGTGTACTTCTGGTGCCTTGTGTTTTCTTGCTGTCTTGTGTTTTCCTGCCAAATTTGTCGAAGCACTTTGAGCTGTCCCTTGTATAAAATGTGCTATACAAGTAAAGATTATTATTATTATTATTGCTTCTAACTTAAGTGTTAGGACACTGGTGCAGAGCAGCATAGGAGAAGTTTCATCAGATTGATGTTGAAAATGCCCATGTACTGTACTTATTTTCATTGAGCAGTATAAAGGTTATGAGGTCAGAAAGCTGGTGCACAAACTTAAAGTTACTGTATAGAGACAGACAGAAATTGGAGTAACATCACATCAAATTTATTTGACACGTTATACATAATTGTCATTCAACAATAAACACCACCAAGATGTTTAATAAATGTGTAATTCAGAATGAGTTCTAACACAGTCCATCTAATCGTTGTGCTCATACAAGACAAAGAATGACAGAGTGATCATGCCAATATGAGTGAGCAATGTAATCATTGCTGCCAGTGATGAAAATGTACTTGAAGGTTGTGAAAGAAATGCCCCCAGCAAGATTCAAAGTAAAAAACTGAGGTCAACTGAAACATTTTTTTTTTTTGGTATTCCTTTTGACCAGCATGATTAATGTGTGAAAATGTTACAGAAGGGACATGTGGTCTTATATAGTCTTATAGTTTAAGGTGCATGACTTTAAAATCTACAGCCACACCTTGGTGTGAACAGCTTCTACACAGAAAATGAATGATGCTGCAAATCAAGATATATAGTCTGACCTCACAAGTCATTATATGTAAATGTCCATTATACGTGAACATGCTGTTTGTAATTGTTTTAAAGAAAGGTTTTAGATATTACTATGAAATCTATAATATATTTAGAAAATGATTTCACTCAGAATATCACAGTATTCTTGTCTCCATGTTTCATTGTTGCAGCAAATGATAAAAGCATATGAAATCTTTTTTTTGTTGTAAGAATGAATAACATGCCGCATATTATTGTGTGTTTGTGTGTGTGTGTGTGTGTTTAAGCTGTGTTCTAAGCCTCATTTTGCCGCAGTCCCATAGAGGGTTAAAAAATCTCCATGAAAATGACAATGTAGTTAACGCGACTTTTGTTTTGCATACTTTTGATTGCCCGGAAGTCGCGAAGTAATGTAGCTAAGTTCACACTGTACTAGGTTGACGGAACCAGAGAACCAGGCTCTGGCTCTGACCTGACACGCGTGAGTCTCACGGACATAACACAGACGCTATGACTTTTCGAGCGAATCCTAGGCTGCTGTACAAGAACGTAGGAGATCTTTTACGATTTACACAGAAGAGACATCGTGTGAAAACTAAGTGGGTAAGGTGGAAGAATGGCTGCGATATATTTCACGCATACATAATTATGTTGGGCTGATTCATTTTCTTGTATTTTCTTTTAGGCAGCGACACGGCCAAAAGTATGTCCCCGTGATCTTGCTCTGCACAACTTTGATGCTACCTACAGTATGCAGTTTGGAGAGCTATGGCCTTCAGTACGCGTTAGCTTGCTCTCTGAGCAGAAATATGGAGCTCTCATCAACAATTTCTCATATGACAACACTGTTACCCAACTACAGTCTCTTGGTTGTCGAGACTTTGTCGCCTCAAGTTTTGACAGGGAAAGTGATGGAGCGGCTCAGCCCATTTCTGACGACACCTGCATTCATCTTTCAAAATTCTCCATCACTCCAAACGTGGGGTGCTTTGTTTTCCCCAAAGGCGACACATCTCGCTTCAAGGCAGCAAGGTAAGAAGCCACAATGGTTAGTTAGCCACAATATCCAAAGTTAAATGATTAGCTGATTGCATTGCAGCTATTACAGTTGTTCTAACATCTAAAAACACGATCGGTTACAATTGAAAGCAGCATTGCCACCCTATGATGAAAAAACACTGTTTTGTTTTGTTTGTTTTTTTTCCCCCTTTAAAACCCCTTTCCTGTCCTTCTGAATTTATCTTTTAGGCAAGACAGCTGTGGATTACTGAGTTATTACCTTATGGATGCAGCCTCTGTGCTCCCTGTCCTGGCTTTAAATGTTGAGAAAGGAGAGTCAGTGCTGGATCTCTGTGCTGCTCCGGGTGGCAAGACCTTGGCTCTTCTTCAGGCGCAAGCCATCAGTAAGGCAGAAGAGAATTCCTTGTTGTTATTTTTGGTATTCGGCCTTATTCACCAACCATTCTTACAAAGAAATTTGTTCTTAAATTCCTTGTATGTAGTTTTCCAAGAACATTTTGCAGTTTTCTTAAGTGGTACTTGTACATAGGTAAAAATCCAAATCAAAGCACACCCTCAAAGCTTTGTATGGTGACGTTTTGGTGTAAAATAATTAGTTGTTGTTTTTTTCATGAATTTTGTGGTTGTAAAATATTACAAAAGGTTCGTTGTTGGTTGTTCCCATCCTGTGTGGGGGTCAGGAAGAATCAGTGTGTTGTGCACAGAAACAGAGGTGTAGATTTACCAGTGTTTGTGAATTTTTGTTCCAGGGTTTCTCTGGGTTAACGACTGGTCAGAGTCCCGTGTGTCTCGCCTCCAAAGGACTCTTTTAAGTTTTCTTCCCGATGAGTTCTGTTCAGAGGACAAGCTGCGCATTACATGTTTTGATGGACGCAAATGGCAAGAACAGGTGGACTATACCTTTGACAAAGTAAGTTTGCAATTATTACTGAAATTGTCAGTCATGGCCCATCTTATAAACATTGGTGCATATTATAAGATATATAACAGTGCCGTCCAGTCTATTCTGTTTCTTTTGACAAAAAAAATGGACACTCAGACATTATGCTTTCCTACCTACAGGTCTTGGTGGATGTTCCATGCACTACTGACAGACACTCTTTAGTAGAAGAGAATAACAACATATTTAGCCGTTCAAGGACAAAAGAGAGGCAGAATTTGCCTTTATGTCAGACTCAGCTGCTACTGTAAGTAAATCTCTCCAAGGTGCTTAATGTTTTATTAATCTGCTAAAGTCTGTATTCAGGTTTAGTTACACACATGTATTATAACAGTTTATATTATATTTTGCCAATTCGGAATACAGGTATGAATTCACTGTTTAAGGCCAACTGTGAATGTGCAGGAATTCATTTCCTTTGGGATAAATTAAGTATCTCTACTCTACAAAGTTAAGGTTAACAAGTAAAATACTTGAAGCCTTTGTTTGGAACTGCACAGCCACTATTTTGGAACTGATATTTTCGAAGCGGATCAGATAATCAACATTTCATGTTTGTTTCATGTTTGTGATATGTTTGGCGGTATGTTTGCCTCTATAAAGAGCCAAAATGTCGTGTCTGCCTCTACAGGTCAGGGCTCCAAGCTGTGAGGAAGGGAGGAGAGGTTGTGTACTCCACATGCACTCTCTCACAGCTGCAAAACCAATGTGTGGTAGAGCAGGCAATGACACTTGCTGAACAGGAACTGGGAATATGCACTGAGGTTGTTGATCTCCAACCATTTACCTTTCTCTTCAAGGACACCTTCCATTTTGCTCCAGACATGAATGTTGGGGTAATGGTGTTGCCTCACCTCACCGCCAATTTTGGACCCATGTACTTTTGCAAAATACGACGACTCACTTAAAAGCTGACAATTAAATTCACTATGACAACATATACTGGCAGTTGTTTCTGATGATATCCTACTGGATTTCCAGTCATTATCTGTTTCCCATAGTGGCCTACAAGAGATCAGCGTTTATACTAAAGTGAAATCCAACATAGGAGTTGACTTAATTACGGACTAATCTTAGACCTTACTATTCAGAAAAAGATAACAGTGTGTAACTGTGTAGAATGCTTTGTTTTTTATTTCATTTGTATGAATGAGAGTGGGAGTTGTTTTAAATAAAAGTTCTGAGGAATGTATCATTGTGGCATTTGTATGCAAGCTGTTTTCTGGAAACAAACCTTAAGTTTACAGGTATTCACCAGATATATTTAGGTGTATAGTACTGAAGCTTAGCTAAGGTGCTGCACAGGCAAAAGGGTGCAAACTAAAACCGTAACTAAAAATCTCTCAAGTAGTGGCCAAAATCGTGTAGTGTGAATTTGACATAACTCACTAGCTACTTAACCCGCAAAACAAATGTTGAACCACTGTTACCATAACAATGAAGCTTAGCATTATGTAAGGGGAAAATGTTGAGCGGGGTGGTCATTCTTGTGGAATAAGTCCTGACAAAGTGTTGCATGACTCCCCATCTTAATTCCTTTATGCCAAGCCATGACCAGGTCAGGGTATCTAGCCATTGTTAGTAACTTAGTTTTTTTAATTTCTTAGCCTTTCGGTGCTGAGCGGTGGTCTCGCCCGGGGCGTAAAACACTGTAGAACCGCCACTGCTCGCCCATAAGCACAGGTCTATGTAGTGATCATCTGAATAAAATGAAGGTTTAGCATCAAGGTGACTTTCACTTGGGTACTTCAGAGCACGATCAAACAGCAGACTTTTCTTCTTGATCATGACAGGTGCTGCAGCTTAAACACAGCCTCAAAGTCCAGGGTGCTTTACACTGGATCTTTGGCTGTTTCTGTTCCCCAGATTTCACATAAAGACTTCAGAAGTCTAGACTAAAGAAGTCAGACAATGGTCCCCAAACGATACTCAGATTATGTTTTGCAAGAAACTCATTGACAACACATGATAGTATTTGTGAACCTAAAGAAAATGCAAAAAAAAAAATACTCCTTAAAAGTCAATAAGCAGGAATTGTGCATTTATTCAGAGCACACTGAAGTGCATAGCACTGTTAGGCATATCCTGTGCTTACCCTTAGTTACCCTAAAAAAATGTCATGAGGAGTCACAAAGTAGTAACTGGAAATGACTTGAGTACCCACACATTTTAATAAAAATATCAATGTTTTAATCAAGTGAGTCAGCTTACAAACAGATATTCTCTCAGCTGTTGTTCAGCCATAGGCGGGTAAGTAAGAGAGAGACAGAATCAATTTCGGGACATTAATTTGTACACTCCCCTGCCTCCATGTTACATGTTTATTTGTACAATCCCCCTGATCCATCTACCTCACCGCCTCATTCAATAACTGTAAAATGAGATAGCTGCCTGCAATTAGGTTCTCCTGCTTCGAGAGAATACAGTAGTATGAGGATGTCCCAGCATATCACTACTCACAGAATGCCTCTCATTCAGTCGGAAATTAAGTTGTTTGACCTGACTAGACCTATTTAGTGTACTGTTGGTGAATAATGTATTCATTATTTGTAACACTGCCATATCCATGCTTGTTACACTCGGAGTAGCCATTATCAATACTACTTACTACCAGTACTACGACTACTACCCCGACTACTTATACAATAATAATAATGGATAGTGGATTTAGTTTTACACGCTAATGGGTCAAGCTAAGTGCTGCTGGGTTATTAAAAGGTGTTTTCATCCAAACCCTAATTACACTTGCAGACAAACTGCAGGCAAACATCTCTGTGGAGCAGAGAAATCAGACATGATGGCACACTTGCAATATTGCCTTGCTGTCATATCGCCTTCCTTTCTGGTTACAGGTTGCTCAGCATGCCTTGGTAACTGTCTGTGGTTGGTAATGGAGGCAGTTATCTCACTTCAGCTGCAGGCACGGGAGAAGAGGATGTGTGTGTGTTTGTCAGTACTTTTGGTAACCCTCTAACTCAAACCCAAGAAGGGTGTACAGGGTGTACTTGTCATTTCACATTACATTGCAGTCTGAAGGGCTTTGGGGTTGTGAGTAAGCATTACTAAATATCACATGGCCACTGGCATTATTAAATTACTGCAAACACAAGCAATCTCCTGGACTTTCTATATGTGGCCTAGTGCTCTGTTTAATGTTTAATTTGTTGGGGGTGGGGGCATAATTTTCTTTCTTTACAGAATCAAACCGAACGTTGTATTAGTAGGGCTACAGGGCGATGTAGGAGCTTTTTACTTTGTATTTGTGTTACTTCAAGACTTCTTCAAAACCTTTATTGTCATTCAACAATTGCCCATACAATAAAACTAAATAGAGAGCCACAGTTCCTCTGTATGTTTTTCTGTAAGTGAAAGCATATGTTCTCTGCAATATTTCATTGGAATAGTGTGAAAGTATTTTTCGTTGACACAATGCACTTACATGGACCGAACACCTATTGCATGTTGTCCTTTCACTCACCCTCTGCATGGTTTTATGGAGAATGGTCCTTCACCCTCACAAAATCAAGATGACAAACATTTTTCAAGATGGCCACCACCATTTTTCAAGAATTAGGGTTAGGGTTAGGGTTAGAATTAGGTTTAGGGTTAGGGTTACAACTAGGGTTAGGGTTACAATTAGGGTTAGGGTTACAATTAGGTTTAGGGTTAGGGTTGTAATTGTAATTGGGTTGTAATTGTAATTGTAACCCTAACCCTAACCCTCATTGTAACTCTAACCCTAACACTAATTGTAACCCTAACCCTACTGATTGGCTGGGGACACTACCCTGAGCCTAAGACAAGCTCCCAGACTTGATTTCTGGAATTCAGACCACTTTTCCGGCCTGCAATGTCTAAGCAATGCAAGACTTGACTTCCGGAATTCGGACCGCTTTTCCGGCCAGCAATGTCTAAGCAATGCAAGACTTGATTTCTGGAATTCAGACCACTTTTTTGGAAGTTAGTCTAAAATGAATTTTGATTGGCTGGGGCCACTCCCCGGACTGTAGCCAAGCTCCCCAGACTCAGTTTCTGGAATTAAGACCACTTTTTTGGAAATTAGTCTAAAATCAATTCTGATTGGCTGGGGGCACTCCCCTGACCTTTGGACATGCCCCCAGACTTAATTTCTTGAATTCAGAAAACTTTTTGGAAGTTTCTGTCCTGCATTGCTAATACATTGCTAACCCTAACCCTAACCCAGCTGGAAAATTAGGGTTACCAAGCTTTTGGGGTGGAACCATTCTATAGACTTTGTATGTGGACTAGCCAAATTTGGTAGAAAACATAGAATTTCAAAATTCAAATTTTAGACTCGATTTCTGTCCTGCATTGTTAAGACATTGTCAGCTGGAAATTTAGGGTTACTGAGCTTTTGAAGGAAAAAGAAAAAAAAAGGTGAAATTTGAGGTTTTCTACCAAATTTGGCCAAGTGCAGACTTAATTTCCTCACTCCTGTGTGGGTGAAATGCCTTAAAAAATGCAGTTTGGAAAATAAACTTGATTTCTGTCCTGGCCTGTATTGCTAAGACATTGCCAAATGGAAAATTAGGGTTTCCGAGACCCTAAATCCTAACCCTAACCCTAAAACCCTAAATCCTAATCCAAACATGTCAGTTCTCAGTGTAAGGCGTGTGTGTGTGAGTGAGTCCAGTGGCATTCAATCCTGAATAGGAGATTTAAGATCTTTTGCTCATCAAAAACAACTAAATCATGCTATAAGGCTGATGCTAGTTACACTGCTGATGACCATTGTGTGACTGCGTAGAGCAGTATATGTAACTGCTGTCGGATGGGATGAGTACTGTTATTTAGCGAAAGCTAAAAGGCAATAACCTAAAGAGTTAAACCAGAGACGTTCTTATAGGAAAAGGACTTCGGTTAAACTTTTAAAATTATTATGAAGGCAGTATGTCAGGTTGGAGTTGGGTATTCCGGGCAGTTGGATTGACAACTTAATGTGATATCAAACACGGGACTCAAGAAACTGAAATTTGGTTTTAGAGATTTTTTATTTCAATACAATAAAACAATTTAGTAAATAAACAATAAAAGCCAAAAATGGTGAAAGGCCAAACGTATTCAACAAAACCCAAACAGCAATGCAAACACAGAGAACAGGGCAGACATTTCAATTTCACAGTTCAACAAAACAAATAAAAATGTTCAGTCATTGCTAAATTCAACCACGGCTTCAACAATCCGGACAAAAAATCCAGGAGTAAAAATGTGCCGTTTCCAAATTGTGTCATGCTTCTGAAATGCTGTTTCAAAACACTGCCCTAAAGACTAACACTCACCTACAAAAGACTCAGAATAGATTTACACATAGACACAAAGAGGAATTAATCACAGGATACACTAATAGTGACACACTGGTAAACGCTGAAAGAAGTAAGGATAAGAAGGGAAAGATAGGTACACAATAGGATCTTACAGGCTGATGAATGCCACGACTCATGATAATGTATTGTTAGTCCTCAATTGGTAGCTAAGCCATAACATTTAGATGCATTATTTTCCCCCTTATTTGGTGTATGTTGTAACATTGTCATGAGAGCATGAACAAACATCTTAAATAAGCAGAAGTGTTATAATGTGATAAGTGATAATGCCCATAATGTAAGAATAATAATTCTATTTCTTTTCTGTAAAGCACTTTGACGAGTAGCTCAACAAGAAATTAAAAAAATTACCACAACACAAATTGTGTCACAGATAATGTACACCACAAATGTCATGGTTCTTGTAGGATAATGATAATAAATCTTTGAAAATATTAAATTACAAGAAAACCGTTCAAATTATGCAATTACATGTTGTCCCCATTTGATTCGTTTCTTCCCTGGGGTTTTCTCCCTGGGGTTTTCACTGTCAATATCATACAACCGCCATCATGATGGTGCAGCAAAATGTTTGCAACAAACATCATGCAATATATTTGTGCACCCAGTTTTCACAATTCAACATTCCGTACTGGCTTTATGCTTTAGTTATAGATTAACTGGTTAGTGTCATGCTGATGATAGATTAGTGACAAAACACGTACGTTGTTTATGGACATTATCCACTAAATCATTGTTATAAAAGACAGAGAGTCTGTTTAACTCTAGTATCTGTCATCAATGGCCTTGCTAACCTTAAGATCTCATAGAAGCGACTTTTGACATTTGATATTTTACTATTTTTGGATTTATCATTAACACATACATAGTACTCAACTGAATCTAATCCAAAGCTGTTTTAATTAAACTGTGCTATAACTGGGTTTGATAAGAATCAAAGTGTTTTTCTATGCTGATGGTGTGATCAGGAAGCATACCTGATCCATGGAGCAATGAGGGGTTCCAGAGTTGTGGATGATGGGGTAGGGACTGGATGTAGGAGGAACAGGGCTTGGAAGAAAGGGTCGCTGGAATGCTGATATTCATTCCCAGATATGGGAAAGGAGCGGAGGCGGACATTTGAAAAGGAGGGAAATGTATCTGCTGGTTGTTGGTGGTATCATGTGGGGAAATTCCCTCCTGCTGGTAAAGCAGGCTGACTGGTGTCGAGGAAAAAAAGTGTATTTGAGAGATTCCACCGCTGAGTCCTAAACAGGTTGTTTTGTTATCCAGTAGGGAATCTAAAGGTAAAACAGTTGAAAAACAATCTCTTTTATTTGATGATATTTCTGATTATATCTCTTTATTTTGATATTTTTGTCCCATCAAAGCTGAGAGTACATGCGTTACCTGGTTTTGCACAGAATTCTTTAGAGGCAGTGGACTGGATATCCTCTGTGTATTTTTCTAGTTTGTAATTGGTGGTGTCCTCCAAAGGCTTATTAGACTCTTTGGCTGAGCTCAAATTCTGATCTATTTTCAGGTCTGTACATGAGATGAGTGAAGGCTGTTTCTCAATAAACTTGGAAGAAAAGGACAAGTAATTTTCAAAAGTGAAGACAGGAGGCCGTTTGTCCACATTGGTCGATGTTAAAACCGCCATCGATGCCTCTTTTTGCCTCGGCACCTGCTCTTTCTGATGACTGCGTTGTTTTTTACGAAATTTAGCGCGGCGATTTTTAAACCACACCTAATTAAACAGAGAGAGTATAGAGAGATAAAAAGATGGCTGGTTAATCATTTGTGACAGGATAAATGTGTACTGAGTATTTCATCAAGGCACATAAAAGAGACATCAAAGATTTGTATTTTTCACATCGCTTCAAAGTTGCATGTCAATCAATATTAAGAGCAAAAATGACACGAAACTTGACAGTCAATATACACAATACTCTTTGGAGCCACACAAATTGTGTGAAATATATCCATAGACGGTGCTAGCCCCTTTAAAACTAGCAAGCTGAAAGGAATTTACGAAATCACTCACCAGCTTTTGCTCCCAAGAACATATTAAGGGACCAGGGTCCCATATGGACAAAATATCTACAAATTCTAAAGAATGTTTCTAAAGAATGTTGTGTAGTCTAATGTTAGTAATGTTAGCAGGCTAATCGTGGGTTATGCTGCCAGCAGTTATTTACATGTAACTGACATGGTTCAATAACATACAAATCTTTTGATAACTTTGCCATACCATTGTCAGTAGATGTTGTATACCAAATGTTAATGCCAACTGGGCGAACAGCCTTTGAATACTCTTTCATTTACAATTTCAGTTTACAAAAAATCACACAAAAATTTGGTGGGCAGAATTGGATTGTCTCACATGGTCAATATGGGTTGTCTCAATGAAGGTAAAAGCAGATATTTCAAAACATTTTATTTCAAGTTATAGTGTTTGAACCTTTGGAATTGTCCACAGAATGAGAACATTTTTAACCACAGAGCATTCAACAGGAGAACAAATGTAAATCCTAATGAACATTTTAGGTCATGTTATTTACCTGAACACGTGCTTCTGGGAGATTGATGCACATGGCCAATCTGTCGCGCATGAGCAAGTCGGGATAGTGAGTCTTCTGAAAGACCCTTTCCAACGTCTCCAGCTGCTGTGCTGTGAAGGTTGTCCGGTTACGGCGCTGTTTTTGGTGCCGAGAACCATAACGTGCTTCGAGAATCATGTCTTCAATAAAAAGAGCAATGATGTATGTCAATTTCTTTTAAATGAAATACTGAAAAGTCTTGAACTGAAATGTGTGTGTGTGTGTGTGTGTGTGTGTTTTGAGTTATACTTACCAGCCAGTCTCTCAGCGAAATTCATTGCGTGAACAGACATGTGACAGTGGCAGACATGCTGTGGCTGATGGCACACACTGCCCAAAGAACTCAGTGTGTTATGGTTGGATCCATCCCCTCTACAGTGCAGCATAATGGAACTGTGAATGAGACACAGAGGTCACACAGAGAGTGCTGACCAGAGCTGGGTAAAGTAAGCAAGGGATGTTATGTTGTAAAAAGCATTACTATTTCATAATGACTGCAAAGTAAAAAAAAAAGTGGATTCTCTGACTTAATATGATTTTTGTAAGACCTCAGTGGTGGAATGAATTGGATATGTTGTTCTGACAGCTTAGAAAATTTTAGAACGTTTAAAGATACATTCTTTTAGTTTATACTTAGTTGATTGATAACCTTCCATTTATATATGTAGTGGAGTAGATTAATGGTTTCTGAAATTTATTAACATACCGGTATGCAAGTTATGTTTATAGAAGAGATATGCAATTGTCATACCACGTACTGCACTGCAGTATGCCGGGTTAAAGTTACTTTTCACTGAAAAGCATTAGATACTCTTGAATATTACACTACAATTTGGCCTTATTACATGCTACAGTCATGCCATGTCAAAGTTTAAGTTTACTGTATTAATCACAAAAATGCTGATAAGACTGGTAAGGAAAATAGATAAAACTATTTAGGCTACATTTAGGGTAAGATAAGCAAAGATATGTCCAATCGGTAATACTTTATTTTACAGGTGCATTTTAGTTTATCTACATGTAACAATATGTACAGTGACCATACCTAAGCCTAACCCTAATCCTAACCCTAAAGTACAGTACATATTGTTACACACATTGACACAGTACCTAATTGACATAACAGGGACAGTAAAATAAAGTGTAAATGTGCAATCAATACCTGAAGAATCAAAACCTGAAGAATTAGGCACTTTACATCATTTTTTATTTAGCCTGTTTCATAAGCCTCATAGAGTTAAATATGAGATGTCAATCAACATGTGGCTGTGCACACATAAATGGATACCGTCTTTGCCTGAAAAATGGGCTGTGGTTCTAAGCTATCTTACAAAGTTAGAAACTATCCTACGGCTGCAGCCATGGAGGAGGCATGGGCTAGTCACTCAGGTTAAGCATGCAGTAGAACAGTGTTATAATGGGTATGACTCACCACTGCAGGAAGTCCTTCTGTGTTCTGTCGCGGCTGCTATGCGATAGCCATAAGTAGTCAGTTGTGTACTACACCAACTGTGCTGCACCATTTTACAAGTATCCCAGCAGCTTCGGCCTTTGTCCACTAAATATATAGGCTTGACCAAGTCTGTTTTTACCAGCTGATCTGAAAGCAGAGTAAATGACCAATGAGGTAGAGCCATCCTCATTAACATTCATTAGTTTTCCTGTTTTCGAGCTTCACACGTCACTACCTCACTGTTACACCTGGTAAGGAGTCCACCCATGTCTAGTGCTATGGCAACAAATAGAATGTTGTAAGGTCTTTACAGGTGTGTGGGCAGACAGTTAGACTAACTTGGGATCCCTGCGAAGCTGTGATGCTCCTAGTTCACTTTCTGCCAAATAATCATGTAGTTTCTGAAGTTGAGCAAAGCCCCCTTTTCAGTAGGACACAAGATGGATAGGGTGACAAACTCCTTTTTCAGGAAGTGGCTGGGGCTGCCAAGATGTTTCTCAGATGCAGGCCTCTGCAGTCCATCAGCCTGGGTTACAACAATGAGGCTGAAGGACTGACCATCTTCGTTAGAGCGGTCGTTGCCATAATGAGGTGTCTGTGTGTGTGTGTGTGTGCATGACTGTGGGTGCGTGTGTGTGTGAAAAGAAAACTTGTGTAGTTACAGCTGCAGCTACACTTAGCCAGGTAACAGCAGTATACCGCAAGTTTTAGACATCCACCAACACACAAGCGTAGATATTGTTTAAAGCTCGGCACCAGAAGAAAATAGATAAAGTTCTCAGCATTACATCCTTCAGCTTTACGTAGACAAACTATTTAAAACTTGATGAAATGTGGAGATGAGACATTGACTTGAGTATTGACAAATAATTTAAACTGATCAAGATGTTGTTCCCAGGAAACCCAAATAAGAAATCACTGATCTCTTTCTTGTGAGGGACAATTGGCAAGTGGTCTTGGTAATCCATTAAGTTTAGAACCGCCACAAATTGGTCCATTTAAGAAATTAGCCTGATTTATACATCAGTCATTAGTAAAATGACTGTGTTGACTTGTGGCAGTTTAGATTCCCTCTGTGTGTGTGTGTGTGTGCGCATCTATTATAGTGTTCATATGAGGACCTAGGAGGCTTACTTCCACTGTTGTAATATTCATTTCTTAAGATTTAAAAATTAACATGATTAGATAATCTGAAATGAAAGCCTGCGTAAATTCTGCCAGGAAGACTCCAACATCACAGAAGCGCACTTCGCATTCGGCCAATCAGCGGCCGCCACCTGCTTTAAAATTACATACCTAACTCACCTTTTCCGCTGCTTCAGGTACCGGCGTTTTGAAGTCCCCTCCTCCATCCCCACCACCACCAGTTTGATCCAGTCTACCCGTGCGCCTGGGGGTGTGTGTCTCGGTTCCAGTTACACTCCGCGGCAGGATCCGTCGGACCCCTCAACATTAGACCCGGGCTGATGACTGGACCTCCGCCAAAGACTATTCTCTACTTGTCAACTATTGTTAAATCTCATATTAAATCCCTTTAAACCTTATGCCTTTCTCTGAGTCTTTCTGGCTGAAATTGCAACTTCCACATCAGTTTAGAATTTCCTTAATGTAAATATGATTTAAGTATGTAGTGAAGCAAGTGAAAGGAGACTTCAGTATGTCTATGCAATATATTATCTACATGCATTTATTTACATCTGAAGAAACATAGGTCTAATGTCATATAAGAACAAAACTGGACACGTATTGGAGATAAGATGATTGGAGTCAATCATGGCAAAGGCCATGCACATCCCTGGGCAAATTTTAGGATAAGTCTATGGTTCTGATGTAGTATTTATTTTCTGTAAAAAGCTCAGAAGGAAAGAAAAGCTTTTGTGTATTTACTTATCTCTAAAGAGAAGAAAAACACAATTAGAGTCATGAACACTCAGAGTGTAGATTTGCCATGACCAAGATGGTACATATTCTAACTTGTGTTTGCCAAGGTAAATCCAATGTTATTGATGGCTTGCTTTGCCTGAACCATCAGCACTTATAGTGTGGTCCTTTTGTACTCCATTAGCTTCACATGATGCTGTTGTTCACACTCCCTCAAGGCTGCCATTTCGGGCCTTAGGCCATCAACGCTACTTCTGTGCTGTGACGCTCCATCATTAACACAGCTGGTTAGGCCTTGAGTTTTAGTTGAGGCTATTGAGGTGCAGAGGTTCAATACCCATTAAATGCACTTAACGTTCCCTGTTGAAAACCCTGCTGAATGGATTATGTCTGCCATGCCATTACAATGGCAACAATAATATTCTAGTTTCTTTCTTTCTTTCAAGATCAAGTTCAAATTGATCACATTATCATACATAGCTGACATTTAATATGCTCCACATTAAACACTACAAGGACAACTGGTAACTGTCTGTCCTACGCCTGGGTTGGTGATGAATAAGGGACAACAGCTGCTGAGATGTCATGATTCAGAAATAATGGACAAGACAAAGAGATGACACCCCACAGTGCAAAGGACTGCAGTGTCTCCCATGCAGAAATGATTAATTACATACATATATCAGGACACCTTTACCTCGCTTATACCCCAATTGCCATACTGCATGTACGAAAGAAAACATCTATGGTGTAATTATAAAAGACAAAAAGACAACCGGATGGTTTGTGATGCTACTTGTTTATAAAAGAGACTACTGTAGTTCGTTTGGTTACAGCTGCAATATTAGTTTGCCAAGGTAACAATGTATACTGCTAGCGTTGGCCATCCTAAAATAGTCAAACAAAGTTCTGCACCAGACACAATAGATAATCTCACCACTGCATGTCTCCCTTTTGGGGCAAGCAAACTATTTAAAATGACAATGGCTTGAATATTGACTCAGGCAAGTCATTTAAGCTGATCAAGATGTTGAAACTTCCCAGGAAACCCAAGAGATAAGGAATCACTGATCTCCTTTATTTTTGTTAATGCTGATTGGCAAATGAGTTTGGTAATCCATTCCATTTAGAACAGCCACAAATTAGTCCATTAAAGAAATTAGCCTGTATCATTAATCAGTCATTAGCAAAATGACTGTGATGATGACTGGTGGCAGTTTAGATGGGATTCTGTTCGTGTGCATCTAGTAAGTGTTCCTAAGAGGACGTAAGAGGCTTATTTCCACTGTTAATAATATTCATTTTTGAGGTATTAAAATTAACATGCTTAGATGATCTGAGATACACAGGGACATGGTACATTACAAATCTCTTTGCTAGTCTGAGACCTGCTCATTACTGTTTTTTTTTTTTCTGAAATGAGGAGGTGTTCTTTTATTTATCTGTGCACCAGTCATAGCCTTAAAAAATGGTACCCCTCTAATTCTGTCACACAATTCACATGTTTATTTCTATTATTTACATTGGGACCATGCAAAAAAAGTCAAGAAGTCAAACTCATTCTCATACAGAACTCATAAAATGCCTATACCACCATTCGTTCTTCCTCTAGACAAAAATACAATGTCATCCTTACCACTCTACAACTATTTCTAATAACTTTATTTATTTGTTATGTTATACTAATGTCCATTTTGGATGAATTCAAGACATGGCAGGTCAGGTTGTCACATATACTGTAGGCTAACAAAGGTGGTAAATAAAATTAGACAATCATAAATGAATGCATACTGAATTAAAATAAGATTCCTTATGACATAGCCTATAACCCACCAGGGTAGGAAATTAGCATCTGATTAAATACATTTTTACTGATGTCATTCCACATTCCATATGGCATTCTATCACCAAAAGAAATGTAGCGGTGCAACCAAGACAGGACACAGCATACATAAAAGGGAGAGATTTGGTGCAGCACGGAAGTCTTCTTTTTTACTTTTATTATTTTATAGGTGCACCAAATCTCCCCCTTTTATGTATTCATTAAATTTAATTTCTTACAATTTAAGTCAATGTGTTAAGGATTATGGTGAGCAAAAGAAATGTATTTGTTGCAGCTGCCAACAAGAAGGTAATTTCTCAGCAACACTTTAGGGCCTTTTAGGGCTTTAGGGCCCCATTTGGAGAGTGAAAGAATACGAAATGGCATCTTGCTACCACTAGGGGGTGCTTTTGGTCGTCTAATGCCTGTTAGGAGCTGTAAGTATTTGGATATGTATATATATATGAATGAAAATGATAGTTGATAGTTACAGTATATGATAGTTACAGTGATATTAAAGACATAGAAATTAAACACCACAGTATGAATTTCAAATGTGCATACTTTATTAAGTCAGTTCCACTGATAGACTTATCTTCAGCAGTTGATTCAGCCATCCTGACGTGAGTTCATTTTTTTGCACGTTCTTTTGCCTCACACAGGGCCTAACACACACACACACACACACACACACACACACACATAGGGACAAAGGTAAACATCTACTTCCATTAAATATAAATATGCAACCATATATCATGTTTTACAAGTGCATACCTTCTGAATAGCCTTTCTTGCTGGATCATCTTGCAGGACTTTTGCTTTATCAAGTGCATTCTCAAAATGAGCGATGCAATATTCAAAGTTGCCCTGTTCCACTGCAATTAAGGAAAGACAACAATTATGGTTTGCAATAGATTACAGGAGACAATGGAATGCATACAAAAAAGGAAAGCTGCATAGAAATACTGCACAAAATACCCATTGCTATCGCTTAGCATGTCTTAAATGGCATTTGACCTCTGACCTCTATGACCTCTATCCAGTCAAGCTCAGTGCCAGGGTCTACCCAGTACCTCCTAACCACCTAGGAAATGTGACATAACACCCGCTCAATAATATGTGAAAAAGTTTGTGCTTACATTCAGCTTGTGCTATGAGCACATTTGCATTCAGCTGCCATTTTCCATCACTGATCTCATTCGCTGCGGTGAGGGACTGGGAGCCATAGTGCTGTGCCTTGTCATGTTGCTTCAGCTCAAGATAGCAGCGTCCAATTTCATGAAACAGCCAGGCTCGCTCTAGCCCATCCTGGACCAGTGGCACCTTCTCTTCCCAGCTGCTCACAAACAGAGAGCAACACTTAGGACAACAGAAAGACAAGGACAAAGGGAAGACTATTTTTTCTTACTTTTCTCTAACTGCATGCTTTATGCACAAACGTTGCTGTGTATGACCATAACATTATGTCACAGGCTGAGGACCCCCACTTTTTTAGATGGACAGACAGACAGACAGACAGACAGACAGACTTCCAAAGAGTTCAATTTTGTATGGAAAACATGCTATAGCCAGTCAATAGATGTTAGTGTGTTAGCTAACACAGAATACAGAAGTAAAATTGAGCTGCTTTATCATCTTTAACATTAATGCATTTCCTGCATGAACATCATGCCTTCTAAGAAAACATGAAGTACTGCACAGAATCACGCAGAATGCTTATGAAAAGATTCCAAAAGAAAGCTATACTTACACTTCTACTGCCTTTTGGAAATTGCCAATACGAGCGTAGACGCGGCCAATGTTGTCCAGGGCCCTTGATTTAGAATCAATCTGATTACTGCAGGGAAAAAAATACAAACAAAAATTGTCATTAGACAACTGATTACACCACTGTGATTCAAAGATAACACTCATGATAATTAGGGTTACAAATGGATGGAAAGTTCACAGTAAGTTTCCATGGTAACCCTAAGTTTGGGAATTTTTGTAACATTAATAGATATGAATCTTGATGACTGGAGATGTTATGATTATTTACGGGTGACATCAATAATCAGGAAACTATTACTCCCTAATTAGCATTCTACCCTGCTACACACCTACTATGGACTGCTCCTCATGTTCATTTGAGATTTTAGTAGAGCTACGAGCTTACCATTTACAGTATGTCCTATACGAGATTGTAGATTAGGGGCAAGCATACAATAGTTGTATTGCTATTTAGTAATGATTTTTAGTCCAAATATTTACCTCTGTGTCGCTAACTCCAGATCTTTAGTATGGTGGACCAGGGCCTTGTCCATATCACCAAGATCTATGAGTGCATTACCTTAGCAAGAAGAAGAGGAAGGAAAAAAAAAAAAAAAACGATTACTGATCTCTAAATTCAGATACTTTTATTATATGGTGCATTTATAATCTACAGTGGATGTGACTACCTATAATATAAATATAAATTGTATAATTATAATCTACAGTGGTTTATGTAATTACCTATGCAGCTGTGGAGATTTCCCATCACCTCTGCCTTATTAGGAAAAGATTCCTCCGTCCATCCCTGCACTACTTTTAGGACGTCACTGGCCCTTTTCAGTGTTTCCTGTGGACTGCCTATGGACCATAAAACAAAGGAAAAAATTAGATTTGAGATTGGCAATACATATCAAATTTATAACAAAGGAAACTAACGAACTAAACAAATAAAATTAACTAGTTAAATAAAAAGTCGATAGACACATTCCTAAAAGCTTGTCTGTCTCCAATGCATGGTGGGGCACAAACACACAAAGTTGGCCATGTATTTAAAAAAAAAGACACTAAAAGGAGCATTCATAAATCACAATGACACAAATTTTGCCTACACGCCCCAAACGTACCATTATCAATTTGGTCCATGTTGGTGAGAAAGTAGTGTGTGGCGTCAGACATGCTGTTTTGTCGAGGGTGCTTTCTCTGTTGCTGAAGAAGCTTGCGGTCTCGCTGATGGGCATAAATAGGCTTCTGCTGCTGCCAGAACTCTGTGCGTGTGTCCAGATACGAGATGCAGCTTAAGATAAGGTCCTGCAGTCTCTCCCCACCACTGGTCCTTCCTTTTACCAGGTCTGAGGAAAGAAAAATAAGCATGCTGCATATGACAAATAGATGACACACACATAAAAGAAGATGGACAAATTAAGTGAATAGTTAATCAGCTATTGGCCATTTTCAGGAAGTCACTAAAACCAACTGCCATCAACCTGTTTAGGCAAGAGGCCCACTATCAGGGTTTGCGGTGGTTTAAGAACAAAAATAAAGATGTATTGTGTTGGCAGGTCCCACACAAATGAACTAAAGTACATGAACAATTCTGACTGGGTTTTACGCCCTAATTCTTCAAATCTTTCTGTTAAATCATGCCCTCATTCTTTAAATCTCTGAATCAAATCATGTTTTCTAAGCTGTTTTAATACTCCACTATCTATTTTATCTAGGGGATGTACAGTACTTAGGGTGCTTGACTTTTATAAAATGAGAGTGCCTTGGAATTTCTTCTGGTTTGTAGCTGTAAAAGATTTTCTCAATGGTGGCTTATCTAAATACACAGACGCCACCAGTATTTCCTTTTGATCCCAAATGTCTCAGAAGAATTTGCATGAAACTAGAAATAAAATGTATTTTTCCTGTGACTGCGTTTGTGTACCATTCTTAAACTCTGCATATGGTCAGTGTGATCACTGCTAAAAACAGATGCACACAAAAATGCTTGTATAGATTACATTACATTGCATTTAGCTGATGCTCTTATCCAGAAAGCGAATTACAGTGAATTAGGTACAGAGACAGTCCCCCTGGAGCACTGTGGGGTTAGATGTCTTGCTCAAGGGCACTCCAGCCATGGATGAGGGCATAGAAGAGCACTGGTTATTGACTCCACCACTCACAGTTTTGTTATACTGGTGCTGCAATCAAACCTGCGACCCTCTGATCCCAAGACCAACTCCACAGCCATTAGGCCACAGCTGCCCACCCCTCCCCGAGAGCCTACCTTCATCTTTCAGCAGCTTCTCCAGGTACTCTCTATCACTATACAGCTCCCCCAGCAGCTGCTTCGCAGTCCTCTCGGTCTTTGGAGTCTTCTGGGCGTGCACTCTGCGCTCCTTGAAAGGACCCATCTGACCCTTTCCTAGATTCTTCTTTATCTGCAATCATACAGTAAATGCATACCATTTATTACGTGTACATGTAGATCGTCAAAATCAGCCTGCTAGTAATGCGAATTTACACTTTAAAAGTGAGTTTGAAATAAGTAATTTTATTGATAATGTTATGATTACTCATGAGATAACATACTTTGACGAAGTTCCTCTGACTGCCACTGACTAAGATGCCGGTTTCACTAGTTCGCTCATATGAGTGCTTGGTTTACAGTAAGGTGCGCATGTTTGGCTTGGTAGCTGCCCTTGGTCCTGGGATGACTGAAGCGGAGATTGTGCAGAATGATATCTGCTTGCACCCCTTATGGGTGTAGAAGACTTAGATAGTATAGGCACTAGTACAAATAGAGCAGTAAGGGGAGGAGGAGGGATAATTTGCGATCCTAATGGATATGACAGGTGGATGAGCAGGAGAGATTAAATCTCCTAGAAGGCGGGAGACAGGTGAGTTAGTGGCTGTCAATCATCCTACAGCCTCCACCCAAATGATGTTTAGAAAACAACATTTAATTACCTCATCGGATTTCCAGACAGAAAGATCACCTTTGTTTTCCAGTTTAACAGAGGATGGGCCTAAAAATAAATAAACAGTAATAATACACAAGAATATTGGCTTTCATCACACTGTGACTTATTGTTAAGACGTGTACATATACTCACTGCCCACTGAATTGTTGATAGCTTCTTGTGCCTTCTGAATGCCGAGTCTGAACCCTTGAAGCTCAGGGCGGAGCTTGTGCCCTCTGTGGTAAAAGACCAATGAAAACTCAAAGTCCCCCATCGTATACAACGCTTCTGCTTTCTGGTACAATCCCTTTGGGGGGCAGAACACACAGTACACATGCCATGTTGTTACCTACAAATCCACAGTCTGTCAATTACAAAATTAATAATGAAAACCACATTTTCACACACATTATACACAGCTGGCTAATAAAGAATGGGATTAAACTCAAAAGTAAAAAAAAAAACCCTGTGCTGATGACTTACAGTAAAAGCATCAAAGGTCTCTTACTGATGAGAGACGTGGGATTACACTCACTTTGAAAAATTCTTTGTCTTCTTTGAGGGAGGCTTCTGCATCTCTTAAAGCGTTTTCTGGATCTCCAATCTTCACATAACATCTGGATCTAGCGACGAGGCAATTCTTGTCATCAGGTTGCAAAATCAATGCCTGCCAGAGAACAGCAATTACCCTTAGGCTATATACCATTAACAAACTGAATGGCATTTGAACTGTGTCTGTTAACAGACTTATTATGTGGTCCTAAGACCAACTCTGTAGAGTTAAGTACACTGAGATGTGTAAAAATCTTGTCCCCCTCACATAAGCATAATCATTTACTAGACTTAGAGGATGGATTTTTCAGTCCTGCTCCCAAAAAAACTCATCTTGCCCCTGCCCTTATGCTGACCTTAAGAAGATATGGAACGGCTGGCATTCCATAACTAAGTCTAGAGGTGTAAAGAACTGTAGTGAGATAAATGCCTTAATTGCCCTAACATCTGTGGCCATTGACTTCGTTGAGCATGTTCTCCCACTCATATTTGAAATCCTATACCTCTACTGATGAACCAATATCATTTAACATACATCGGTTAGCATACATTACACAACAGTCTGTGAAGGATTTACATTTTTTTTTTTTTTGTCTGTATTCCAAGGTCTTCCTGAATCCACTCTTTAGTTTTTTTTTTCACCACATAATAATCATGTGTTATCTGTCCTCTGAATGAGACCCTTAAGAAACAATCCACTTTTTAGGGAAATAAGGATAATTTTCCAACTTAGACATTTGAGTTTTCAGTTTTTGAATCCACTGAGATGATCTCTGGATCAGTAGCTCATTTGATATCATCTTAACATAAATCAGTAAAGATTAGCATTCAATAGCTAGTGCTATGGCCAGATGCAGAGATCCTATCGCCAGACCAGAGATCAGCTGAATGAATTCAAAAACAGTGAAACTCATCTATTCAACTCTGAGGGAGAGAGCCTATTTCCCCCCAAAAAGTGGAGTGTTCTTTAACTGAGATGCAGACTGACTGTGGTCGTAAAAGATCCCAAATGGCACTTATGGCAAAGAGCAGGGAGTTCCCTGGGGCTCTGGCTAAATTCCCAACCTGATTTACACAATCTGTCATCCTCTGTTACAGGCTAATTGGCTTTTTGACACTTCCCCACTCTATTACAGTTGTTGTTGTTTTATGCAATTATTATTATTATCATAATTATTATTATTACTAGTGCAGTCCGTTGATGCAGCCATGTTGTGTGAGAGGGGGAGTGGCTATGGTGCCCAGTGTGACACACAGACAAAAGGCAACTGAAGTTTGTTTTATTATATTTGGCATTTGTTGTCTTAACAACATAAAACTTGCCATTACATTCACTCGTGCCATTAGCAAGACACCTACCAATTTTGAGCTCAGGGGAACAAATAGTTTGAGAGTTGTGTACGGAACAGACTGACACACAGACAGACACACAAGTAGATGTTCTTTGCATAGATTATTATGCCCTTGGCTAAGGCCATAGATGTTTTACCATTTGACAGAATGGCATACTCAGGAGTGTTGGTGCCAATCATCTCAATTCTACTTCAGATGCAACAGATGAAGCGAAAAAGCAGACTACATCACTGCCATCATCAGTGTGGGATTAAGGAAAAGTTTAGCTAGAGGACAGAAATTTATTCATTGAAGATGGGAAATTTAGCTAACTTTTTAAACTAAATTTTTCAAGATGCAAGGTTTCCCAGCCTCGACAGCTCATCCAATATTCAGACTGACCTACATCCTCTGTTACAAGTCTGAAGGTTTGCCAAACTTGAAAGCAGAAGTAAACCTGCTACAAACCCAGTCTGCAGGTGCAAACAGATGGTGACAAGTTATGATGGCAATGAGGTAACATAGTGACACTTCCTATCACTAAGATTAGCAGCAGGTCTGAATGAAGTGTAGACCTACTTACAGACATAAAACCTAACTTATAAATTCCAAAACCTGTCGCTGGTGAAAACGGTAGGCTATATTTACTGTAAAAAAGTAGGCTATATTTTCAGACCAAAGATAAGCCTTTTTAATGCCTGTTTTGAAAAGCTTATTGTGCCTTGTAAACAAATTCCTTTCGTGGGAATGATGTGACTCCAGCCCTGCACAATTAGCAGAGCCTGCCCCCCAACACTAGGCTAAAACATGCCATTTAAATTAATTGTATTCTTATTTCAGTTCGTATAAGTTCCTTTGCTATTGTCCTAGAGATCACTGTTTAACAGAGTGACTGAACTGGAAACCTAGCTACACGAAATATCCTGTTAACATTAGCCCACATGGCATATATTTCATTTTGTTCCATTTTCCAGGTGGGAAACTTCCTTACCGTAGTGTAACTGTCGATTGCTTTCAAGTAGTCTCCTTTATGGTATAGTTGGTCACCCTCTGCCATGTAAGTCGAAAAGGTGCTTTTAGGACCTTGTTCGCCCTCCTTTTCAGACATTTTTTGTCATTAACAGATAAAGACAGAGACCCCACTGTGTAAAACCGATTCACACGATGTCACCTAGCAACGTACCAAACACATGAAGACTATGGTCGGGACGCGGATACTTACGAGGTCCAATGATCCACTGCTCTGCAAAGTGGGAAACTCCCCTCTTTGAAACTACATGGCTTTGAGTGTGCATGCGACATATAATAATAATAATAATAATAATAAGAGCTGTACCCGACTTTTATAAAACTGATTGGTTCACCCAAAGACAGTCTGTGAGTCATTGGGTTCACCGCATCTTCAACCATACAGACCTGCAGTACACCCCACAACCTCTGGGGTGGCTCCATAAACACTAAGAATAGCTATGCTGTTTCATGATGACGAAACTCGCGCATAATGGCTAGACAGCATTTCAAAGTCTATGATACTGGCAAGCAAACAAGACTTGGTTTTGGATATCGACAAATACCAACATGACAGATTGGTGTCCTGAAGTAAATACGTAGTGCTTTTTCGACAGGTAAAGGCAACACTGTCCAGTTAGGGGTGGAGCGATTAGGCACTATGGTAAAGCTAATGTTTGCTAGCTGCGGTTACCATTAGTAGCTTAGTTACAGTAGCGAAACCTATCAGAGATTAACGTCTGAAATGCATCAAGTTTACTTGGTACGTTTGCACAATTCCTCTGGTACAGACCCACACGTCGTTTCTGCTTCTGCGTCTGTGTCATGAAATCGATAGATCAGAGTAAAAAATGTAACAGTGAATGTTATTGGGGCCTAGCTCACTGGCATAGCTTGTCCAGCGAAGTCAGGGACGTAAAACCACTAAATTAATCGTTAAGGACCAATTACATTTCCAAGTCTTCCATGAAACCTAACGCAAACTGGGAAACTGTAGTGCTTTGCGACTGTTGTTCAACCATACTGTAAACATGCTAGCGCGCTAGGGACGCTAGCTGACTGTAGTCATGCGATAATAGTCAGTTTCTTAACTAATGTCAGCGCAGCTGGATAATGGCAATACTCATTCAGTTGCCTTTGCAACGGGTGTCCGTTTAATGTAGCGGACCTTATCAACATATAAGCGCGACCTTTTTGAGTGTGTCGCTCGAAGGATACAGGATTGACTTGATGACCTTACGCGGAATCATGTTCAGTAAAGTGTCAAGCAAAGACAAGAAGTCAGGCTTCAGCAAGAAGCTTTTCCGAAGAGGCTCTGCTCGCACGGTTGGCAGTTTTATGAGCAGACTCTTAAAAACACTTACAACGCTGTCTCATTTTGGCTCAGAGCTACAACCTGCAGAAGGGGAAAAAGATGATGGAGGATTCGCCTCTTATAAAACCGAGGATAAGGGGTCAATTGGTTGGGATTACAGCGACAGTGGATGTTACCCTGGTCAGGACAAAATTCCCGGTGTGTCGGGACTGAAGAACCACGGTAACACCTGCTTCATGAATGCAATTCTGCAGTGCCTAAGCAACACGGAACTCTTCGCTGAGTACCTGGCTTTGGAACAGTACCGAGGAGATGAAACAGATGTGGAAAAGCAAAAGACTAATGGCGTAGGCCTACACATGCAGAGGAAAAGTTCTCAGGACAGATGTGAAGTGACACAGCAGCTGTCTGGATTGGTGCGGGCCCTGTGGACCTTTGAATACACCCCACAGCACAGCCGGGCATTTAAAGTAAGTTCATGAGTTGGGCATACCAATTTTAAGTGCATCTCAAGTGCATGCTTTAATGTAAAAAATACCACTAAATGTGGTCTATCACAAAAGAATGTCAAATCTAGGCTAATGCCTATTTTCAAGAATGAGCAATGTCACTACCTGATTACCTGTGTTTTTGGGTCAGCTATTTTAAAACATAATTTTAGAAGTGTAAGGCTACAAGTGAAGCAGTGATCATTTAGGGTCCAAGCAAAATTGGCCTAAAACACCTGTGCTGCTTACTGATGAATTGATGCATTGGGGAATTTGTGGCTAATTTGCAAAGAGAAAAGCAGTTCCTAGCAGACTGAAATAAGAGGGATGACAGTGATTAGATACATGCTAATGATACTGAACATACGACACTGCAGAGGCCATTTGCAGGATTATGTTGATGTGAATGTGCTTGCAATTTTTAGCCATTTTAATAGCACGTAAATTGACACATAAGAAAATGACATCAATTTAAGTTAATTAGGCTGCATACCAAATCTCAACATTTTTACCTCAAACAGTCCTTGAGATACGGATGTTTTATTTGTAGGGCCTGCTATGGATAGAATTGTACTATATATTTTGTGTGCAGCCAAAGGATTTTGTAGATATGAAGTTTACCAAGTTTGGTTACTTTGGAGTGTGTTAATGAGAATGTATTGGTCGAAGAGTGTGTAGAGGCCACACATAAGCATGACCTCCGCATAATAAACATGTTATTGCAGCCGTTCATGAAACTCAGCTGAGTGTTTAAACATGGTGCCTGCAAACAGAGGTCAGATGGGTTTGACACATAACTTTGAAATAGTTTAATAAAAGTTGTTATTTTCTAGCACAATCCGCTACAGTTTTGCCAGAGGCAAAGTCCGCCACGGGGGTGCCAAAGGCATTGGTCATTTTGGGGGTTGTTCATTAAGTTGATTCCTTTTCCTGCATTCTAGTGCATTTTAACAGGTTGTTGAGACAGACTCAATATTAAGTAGTGCTTGCTCAACTATGCATCACTGTATTTTTTTGCTCCTCCACGGCTATGGTAATGAAATAAATCTCACACATCACGCAACGTGATCGATTATAGATGCATTTAACTTTTACAATTTATTTCTGATTTAGTGGTGGCATTTGGTACACATTTATTACCACCTTTAAGGATCCAATGCAGGGCCTTTCCACCTCAGCAGTCAGGTTGACCATCTCAGATTTGGCTGTCTTTTTTTTCACAGCAAAGATCCATTAGCAAATGTACAAAATAAAATGTTAGTATTTTGAATAGTTTTTATATTATAGCTTGTTTTTCATGGGTGGGCGTGTCAAAAAAGCAATATTCAGAAGTAATACATAATGAAAACGGCTACAGCTTTCAAATGACCTGGGCATGTTGGGCTAATTGCTCAGTGTACTTCTGCATTCTGGCACATCAGCTGTGCAACAGTGTCTTGTTGTTTTGTTGTAACAGTGACTGTTGTTTTTGTTTGTCAAGCTATGTCTTCCTTCCTGTAAAAGCCAAACATTTCATTCCAGAGCTACATTTTCGTAGCCTGGCTGTCGCTCGAGCTTGGTCTGGCACACCTCCCATAGACAGGAAGTTCTTAGAGGCAGGATCAGCGGGTGTCTTTCAAATGCCTCTGTGTACTACTGGACAGAGCTACAACCAGATCAGATCACTGATTCCGGTGACAAATGCGTAGACAAATGATTCAGGTGACAAATGGTGCCTGATTTTTTTTAGGCAAAGAAACAGCTGAGAATAGGCAGGTTGACCAGACTGACTTGAACGCGAAATTCAATGTCACGTCACAGGCAGCATGGCTGGGCCCAGGCTAGCATTTTTGTATGCGACATCCACAGTGGTAGGTAATTCAGATACGTTATTACAGTGCCATTTTTTTTTACAACAATCGGGCAAATCTGAGATGGTCGAGGCAGGTCTTTTCCTAATACCTGATAAATTCAGGTGAAAGGACCTTGAAATTCAACACCATAGACATAGAATACATATGCGCAACATTGACTATTGGCCAGTTGACATTATGCATCAGCTTGTCTGTTTTATGCATTAAAAAAGCTATATGCTTACATTATTGTCTTACAAATAGTAAGATACTGTTGTGTACTGATCTTGGTTTGCACAATCGTGTTGTGTTTATTTGAAAGCAGTAATTGGAGTGATATAATTTAGCCAGTTAATTTCAGCAAGGGACATCATGTCCCCAGAATCCCCTGCCCCAGTCCTCCTTCTTCCATAGCCTTGGATGGCAGTGGAGGATTAATGCCAGTTTTCTATGCTTATTTGCAACAAACAGTGAACATGTGCAATTTAGTAGACTGTGCCTTTAGGGGACATTTTAACTTTAGAAGTTTTTTTATGTTATACAAATTATTATTATTTTTTCTTAACTGTCACATTACCTTGTTTCCAAGTAAATTCAGCATATGCTTATTTTTGCGTAAAAATAATGTAATAAATAGGCATGATGACACAGACTGTTGATGATTTATGAATTATGTGGAAATTAATTATGTATGAATTATCAATGACCAAAATACAGATTTGCATGTGATTTTGGTTCTTGTTGTGTGCTTGTTCTAACAAAGTGTTGCTCCTCTTGGCAGAATGCGGTGTCAAAGAATGCCATGCAATACAGGGGCAGTGCTCAGCATGACGCACAGGAGTTCCTGTTGTGGCTTCTGGACCGAGTGCATGAAGACCTCAACAATACTGTTCAGCCCAACAGTGGACCCTCCATTAAGGTAGAACTGTGTGAAAGACTTTTAGTATAAAATATAAAAAAAATGGGCTAGGAATACCAACACAACATGAAGAGGTAACTGTTCTGAAGTCATTGAATGCTTATCAGTGAAAGTTTATCTTGGGAAATAAGAATTCAAACATTTGCCAATTCTTAGAGGAGAAATGTGGTCTATATTAACTTAGGGTAAATTGCCACGTGATCAGAAGTTCAGATGTTTGTTGGGGAGCAACACCAATCCAGTGCATTCTAAACTGCATTTAGCCAGTGCTTCCAGAAGCAGTGCTGTAGTCTAGGTCATAGAGCTAGGTGAAAAATCACAATATTTGAACCATTAACAATCCTTAATGCCACACTTTGTATAATGAGGGCCCTAACATTTTAAACAAGTTTAATCAAAAGACTGAAATATAGATTGTACACTTGTTACTAGTTGCTGCCACTTTGAAATTACCTCTCTGCAAGTGGACTGATGCCCATGAACAAATGGGTAGTTCATGTGTAGACTTCATGGTTGTCAGTTGGCCCCAGATTACCCGCCAGGTAGAGGTAAATTAATTACTAACCAATGCTAGACCATATTTGGTGATTTAATCCTTGATTTCCGTGTTTAGCTAATTTTGTGAGTGTGATGAGGTAACTTTTTAATCTGTTAATGTCTTTTCTTTATTTGTTTTACAGCCTCCTGTAGAAGAACATGATGACACTGTAGAGGGACCATCTCCATCACTTTCAACAGGTTCTTTTGTCCAGGAACTCTTTCAGGCCCAGTACCGGTATGTGTAGTATCTTTCACTGCTTGCCTTTGTGTTATGTAGGTTTTGTTGTGTAGAAGGCATAGTCTTGTTTACATGAACTGTCTTGGTGCTGCCACCCAGTGGCAAAATTATTACTGCCATTTAGATAAGCTAATTATGCTATTTATGTGGTACTGTTTGGACAGTTTAGCACACTGTGCCGACTATAGTATTGATTTATGTCTTTACTTCCTTTCGGCAAGGCACAAAATGTATAGAAATAGAAATTGTGAAATAAATGATAATACCTCTGGAAAAGCTGTATTCTTTCTGACTAAAGAATTAGGCTAGGCCAGTGGCTGTACAACTAATCCTTAAGCCCTGTCTAATTGACATACAGCGTGTATAATGTGAGAAGTTGTAGTTTAATTGTGTGTGTGTGTGTGTGTGTGTGTTAGAAAATGCATGCCGAAAATGAACCAACCTGTTCAAGTTTTAAAGAACAAAATTCTTGTGCCACATTTGGAGTAGTGCAGGAAATAAATCAGTGCAAATACAAGACAATACTCGAAAGAACACAGTGCAAAAACAGACTGTACAGCAGAAGACTTGGGCAAGAGCCTGGGGGGACCTTGTTGGTGTTAAAGATGAGTGTGGATGTTTTTTTCTGCCAACGATTTTAGGGCCTGTTCAGGCCTGTTAGTCAGTAAGTCCAGCACCCAGCTGCAGATGAAGCTGCGCAGACCCAGATATCTGAGCTCAAACACATACTCCTGGAAGAAATGTGTGACCAATTGTAGATCGAGACCACCGCTTTGAAACTATTACTTTTGACAGTATGTCATTGTGACTTTCCACATTCACCATCCACAGACTCATTTTCTGGCTTCTAGAATGTTTTGGCCAGTCATCATCAATGTTTAACTGGCCTTATCTCTTTGGCAGGTCTTCACTTACCTGCCCGCACTGTCAGAAGCAGAGTAACACATTTGATCCATTCATGTGCATCTCATTGCCTATTCCTTTACCACACACAAGGTATGTATATATAAACACCATAGGCTGCATATGTAAGAACTGGACAGACCTTCTGTGATGTCACTCATAGAATTTCTTAAACAGCCAGATTCATAAACGACTGCAACACATGGGCACATTAACACCTAGTTCCTTATGACTTGTTGTTTATTTTTCTGACCAGGCCTCTGTATGTGACCGTTGTGTACCAGGGAAAGTACTCTCACTGTATGAGGATTGGTGTGGCTGTGCCACTCCATAGCACTGTCTCCCGACTGAGACAAGCAGTGTCGCAGGAGACCAGAATCTCCTCCGATCAGGTTTGTGCCAATGGCCACTACTTTCAGATAAACCTGACTCCTCCCCATGAGTTTTACAGATGAACCTGAGTCCACACGATTGCATTAATTTGTCCAGATGCAGCTTAAAGTGCTCTGCTTAATTCATCATCCTCAGCAGAAATCATTCCAACATAATCACAGAATATGCAGTACTACAGATATGTCTCCAACATGAAATATGCTTTTTTTGTTTGCTCAGTCAGCATAGCAGAGTGTAGTCACACATATTTCACAAAATTTGTTTCACTTGTGTTCGCACTGTAGGGTGCCTCAAGTGTTTCTTTGTTGTAAATGATGGTGTTTGCCAGAGAAGAATGGTAAGAGTAAAGCAAAACATACTGTAAATAATCCTCCCCTATAGATTGCTCTATTTTCTCTTGTTTTCCAACTAGGCGCTACTACTTGGCTCTAAAGGAGACCTTAAATGCCTTAAGCGTATTATATAGCTTGTGTGCACATAAGCAGAATGCAAAGTTACGAAAACCCTTAAGCACATGCCAGATGACATAACTGTATTTTACACAAGCCATTTTTCTCACTTTCCTAAAAATGCTTGGTTGCCATTTTTCCCCCATTTGCCACACCTCCCAGTCCCTTCTGGTACAACATGGTGTCACCTTAAACAGAATGGATTTTTCTTTTTCAACACAGAAGAGTGTGTTTGCTTTATGGCTTAGCATCCCCATTTTTAGACTAATCGATTGAGTCAGCTTGCCAGTGGCAGATGTTTAAGACTGAGGCTAAATAAATCTATACAGGATGGATACAAGTTTGGGCCTTCTGCATAATGAAAGCATGTTAATCTATTTTAGTATGCCCAAAGAATAAGAATCTTTTTAAGATGTTTGACTTTAGCAAACATAAGACTTTTGCATTTCTGTATCACACACTGTTAATGTCCAGCACTGTACACACAGAGACATAGAGAACAAATATTTTTACCTTGCAAAATGTTATGCAGCATGGATTTACCGTGAAGACAATGCTACTGTGTTACAATGTTGTTAGTGGACTGAATATTACCTGAAACAGTTCATCTAACACTTGCCATATTAATTAAACGAAACTACTGTCATGGCTATGTTATTTAATTTACTAAAATGTACAGTTTTCAGTTTGCACTGACTTGTTTTCTTGTCATTATCCAGTTTGTTTTGACCGAAATGTATTATGACGGTTTCCATCGCTCCTTTTGTGATGATGAAGATGATCTTGACATCATTCAAGAAAGCGACTCGGTCTTTGCTTTTGAGACCCCTGAAGCGTTTCGATTGGAAAACCTTCAAAGTAAACAAGGTGATATATTTACATACAATGTAAATGTAATATTTACATACAATGTTTACATATATTTACATACAATTGTGTGTTGCACATTGGCATGCAGTGACAAACCATTGCCAGCATTTTGTATAATTACTGTTTATAACTAATAACCAGTTGTGTAAATGCAGGTGTTCATGGTATCAAGACAGGTAAACGTACAGTTCTGTTTAATGGTTATTGGTATTTGAACTCATAAGACAATCAGGTATACACTTTCATGCTCCTGGAGCAGATAGTGTCTATATAATGTTTAAGAGTATCAAAAGGTAACACATCAACACATCAATTTAGTGGAAAAGGCTCTCAAGAAATACTAAAACATCTCACACTCCATTTTACAAGGCATTACATTCCGCTGGTTTGTTTCAGTGCGGATAACCTGTTTGTCTAAAGAGTTTATATGTTAAAATCTGTGTGATTCTGTGGGATTGTGTGGGATTCTTCTATTTTGGCTAGTATGTTTTATTCAGTGTTCTGTGTTCCTTCACTGTTTTATTCAGTGTTCTGTATTCCTACACTATACTAAGGCTCGAAGGACGCATGCATGTCATCATCTGTTTAACAAAAACATGCATTGGTTTGGTCACCTAATACATATTTGTTGATTCCCACTGGTATATCAAAAACAAAATTTAGTTGAATACTTGAAACATTTTTCTATTTTACCTTCAAGCACACATCATTTTCCATAGTACAGTGAGTAATCTCTTAATCCCACTCCTACAAACACACCTCTGCCTTCCTGGATTGTTTTGCGACCTTTAATCTTCAGATTGCCCTGACACAAGCACACATGTGAAGTGGATTTTCAGTTATGGTCACATTGACATTGGAAATGATTCAACTATACACTTCATATACTCCCACAGACTCTGTCTATATTTAATGCTGTATTAAAAGTGAAAGAAATATAAAAAGGGGTAATAATATCAGCAACTACTTAGATGGTATTGTGGATGCCCATGTGCATATAAACAAGCCCCAATGTTTGAGTTGTGATGGTGGGCTGACTGTTTCAGTAGGCTGGTATAAAGGTCAATCTCCCTTATTGTGAGTTCCACCTCGTTTGAGTGTGTTGCGCTCTCAGTGGCCAGATCCTCACCGATCCTCACCCTCACAGCCAATCACCTTCACTGTTTCTGCTCCCCTGCCCAGGCAGCACACTAATACCTTCAGGAACACCAAGAAAGTAAGTGCACTGGCACTTTGACATTGAAACCTGTGTGCCCTGCTATCCTCTAGACATCACAGTGGATGGCCTATTTGCTTACAACAGTACTGTTTTATCCCTCTGTCTTGACTTTCTTGACCACCCAGCCCCCAAACCCCATACTTCCCCTCCCTCTTGCATCCCGCCCCCTGATTTACCACTTTAGTCCAGAACATGGAGGACACTTTGTCAGATGGAAAGAGATTATTTTACTCTCATTGGCAATGACACCCTCCAACCTTAAGGTCTCAAAACTTGTCAAAAAGTGTCTGACACCTTAGGCCTTTCCCTGAACTTTTCAGTTCATTCAGTGCTGCCTACTCCCCTTTTCCCTTCTAGATGCCTTAACTGTGGCTTAGTTTGTCACCAAAGCCAAGGCCTCCACCTGTTCCCTGGATCCCATGCCACCCGCCTAGGTCAAGGCAAGCCTGTCTATGCTCTGTCCTCTAACTGTGGAAATTATCAGCTGCTCTCTAGAGTCTGGTACCGTAGTGCCTTCCATCTTAAACTGACACCAGTCATGTCTGTTCTCAAACAGTCAGGCCTGCATCTGGATGACCTTACCAATTATTGGCCAATCTCCATCTCTAATCTGTTTTACCTCAGAAAAAATCCCGGAAAGAGTTGTTTCTGTACAGCTCAGTCAAAGTATGTCCAGCCATGAAGTTATTGAACTTCTTAAGTCTGGCTTTGGGGCTCATCACAGCACTGAAGTTTTTATAAAAATCTCAAATGAATCCTGAATCACTGCTGATTCTGGCCACATCTGTATTTTGTATCTTTCTTCTCCTTTCTGCAGCATTCAGCACAGTCTTCCACTCTGTCTTCCTCTATCACCAATCTGAGTACCTTAGACTCAGTAGTTGTGCTTTGTGTTTGTTTAAAGAAAAAAAACTGTTGCAATACTTATTTTTGAAATGTATGAGTAAGTTGAATTGCTGACTGAAATTGAATTGTGCAATTAGATTTATGTAGAATTTGTAGTATTACATAAGTAGTATTAGTATAATAGTTTGAATTTAAGATTTTTAAAGTGGAAAAAATAGCAATCCATACTGCCAATTATGGTAATGTTTTCTTTTTAAAAGTGACAGAAAAATGAAAATAAACGCAGCATTTCCAGCCACTTTTGACACATTTGTGCCTTTTTAGAGTATTCTTCATAAAGTCTCCTATTTTGTTTTTTAATCATTTTCATGTCACCCCATGTCACTCTCCAGGTAGCCTTTTGGCAAATTTGAATCAGAGCAATCTAAAGTATGGCCAAGAGAACTCCAGAAGCCCGTCCTTTATGCAAGGAGCGGGGAACTCCACCTCCCCCAACATGAACACAGCCACTGACAAGATGATCCTGCTCATCTGCAATCGAGCCTGCACTGGCCACCAGGGGAGACGGTATGGTTGTTGCTACCCACTCATGCTACTGTGCTGTACTATACTGTACTCATGTTGCTGAACTTCTTGTTTAAAGGGGACATAGAATCACAAACGATGTGTTGAAATGGGAAAGGTTTTGACCACAGAGCTTTCCCAAATTTTATGAAACATGGTTGTGACGTCCTTTATATGTAAATTCTGAACTTAAAAACACTAGTGATAGATGAGTTAGAACAAAACCTTGTTCTGATGTCATTTTGGAAAATCCATAGAAATAACTATAAAAAACTATAACCAAAGTTGAATGCATTCTATCAGAACACAAGCGAATTGGGTAAAATACTTATTCAATAATTCAACAATTCTGTGTCCTCTTCAACAACAAGTTCTTGCTATTATTTGTGTTGCAAATGGAATGGGCCCAAACACTGAATCCTGGGGCACCCGTTTCGACATAAGATGGGATGACGACATTTGCCCATTTGCCATGACACACCAAAAGAGCGTCCTATAATTAGGAATTCAAACCAAGAATGCAAAACATTTTGAATGCCCATATCTAAAAACATAGATGGAGGGATGTGGTAGTTTGCCTTGCCAAAGGTTGCAGATGGGTCTAGTAAGGTACAGTACGCACCGAAGACTGATCTGCAGCTCTGTCTTCCCTTGAGGGTTCTCTTACAGCACCGTTTCAAAAGCCTTGGACGAAAATGGGAGTTTTTTTTATTTTCAAGTAGAGGTGCTGGTAAAAGGCAGAAAATAATTTTTATCACACCTGATTGCTGGCAAAACTGTTGGAGCTATGGCTTGAAAGAGGGTTGATCATATGACAATCCCCTGTGTCCCCCCTACAGGCCTTCCCCTGTCAGTGCCCAGGTAGGTGGTAAATACGAAATAATCCACTCACACCAGAAGTGTGTGAATAAAAGGGCTTCTCCTCTCTCACCTACTAAGTCGTTTTCTTTCTTGATTTTGGCTTTTGCTAGCTCTTCCTTCCTTGTTTTTTTCCTATCCTTTTTTCGATTTCTCTCTCACATTGCAGTGACTGACACCTTCTTTGCATCCATGAACCCACATCAGCACTCATATTTACTCCTGGAGTGGCAATTATTTGCTTTTTATCAATACATATTGCTTCTTTAACAGATTTTTGCCTCTTTTTTATGTTGCGTTTTGTGAGCCAGCATGACATAAATTGCCCTCATATTTCATATGGCACCGCAGTCAAGGTGAGAACATCTTCAGGTTATTTGTTTAAATGCAGACTCTAGTTTAGCTTAACTGCTCCAGCTGGGCTCTGCTCTTCCATCAGATTATTGTTTGTTGTTGTGTTCTTGATTTGGTTTATTGCTTTTAATGGTCATCCCAGGTATGCATCCCTGCTTAGGGTACACTTTCTTTTAGTAGTTTAAGCTGTTGTGTTGAAGTTTAGGTTATTAGGTTGGCGGAAGTCCATAGGCCCTTGAACACTAGCAGGAGTAAGTAGGGCATTATGTTTGTTTGTTTAGATACTGGCAGTCAGTTGACAGTCTCACTGGAATTGTGTGTGGTACAGTGTGCTTTTTGAGTTATGGCTTTGGGGTAAGTGAAAATACACGCGTCAGAGTGCTACTCTATATTGCTCATCATTGTGTTTGCATTATGGCTGCATTAATGAACCAAAGCGGGTTGGATAGCATACTTGAGAAGTGAAAGGAGTTTGAATTGCCTTGTTTGTGATCATGTTAGAATGTGATTTACAAGGTTTTGAGAAGAGAAAGGAAATAAAACACTCGTACACTATAGGCAGCACCCCGAACCAGTGGGAGCAGCTGGACGGAAGCCCAGTTAATGGCCTGTATCATAAAATGCCATTGTGCTTTGCCATCTGACCTACATCAGTTTTGTTAAATTTACTTAGGCAATAAATAAATAAATTAAAAATTTCCTTGCTTTTCATATGCTTATTTATCACCTGTCAAAGTTTGTCAAATTTATCGAACTCAGCTTTAACCAAAAAGTTAACTACTGGAATGGTTTAATTTGGGCACAAGTCCAACCAAACATTGCATTAGTCAAACCGTGTCTAGTCACACCACAACAGTTTAAATATCTAGTTGTTTCTCCCTAACCTCTGAACTTAATGCTGTGTGTTTTTCTGCTCTGTTTAATTCTGACCTTCTCATTGTAAGAAAGACCATCAAATGCCTGTCAGAATCAGGTTGAATGATTAGCAACATTGTGTGCCATTTTGCATAACCAAGAGCTAGCTTTCTATAGCTACCTGGGGGCTCAGGCACCCCTACATGACCATGTACAGATTAAAATGAAAAAAAGCTCAAAACTGCATATATGTGAAAACTGAGGATTTTCACAAACATGGTGCATCCGAGAGGAAATGGGTTTTAGGGTGATGGTATGGTTTTTTTTTTCCCCCCACAGGTTTGGTCTTCCGTTTGTGCTGTATATGGAGCGCACTGTGACCTGGGATGTGTTACAGCGAGAAATCCTGGAAAAGATGCGGCACCTCCTGAGGCCTGGTGTATACATTCAGGTAACACACACACAAGTACAAAAAGACATCATTGGCTCCACTTTTGAATTCTTGGGAGAAAAAAGTAACTACTTTCTACTTTGTTTTTGTCAGGTTGGACCCTTCAGCTTGCGAGTTGTAGGCGTGGTTGGGATTACCTATTTATTACCACAGGAGGAGCAGCCTTTGTGCCACCCTACTGTGGAGAGGTCTGTGCAACAGTGTTGGATATTTTTACACATTATTTTTAGTAACGATAGATGCAAGTATTTTTTTAATCATACATTTTCATGATTGTTACCGTTACTAACAGTATAGTTGTTATTATTATTATTATTATTATTATTATTATTATTAGTAGTAGTAGTAGTAGTAGTAGTATTACATGAAGTGCATTATTCAGGGGTCATGGGTCTCCTCTTTCACTGTAAGAGACACTGACCAACCAACTAATGCCTTTTGATGCTCAGAAAATGTCACAAGTGCTTTGGTCATAAAAACCTAGAGTGACTCTGTTGATGGAGTAACAGTTATGACAAATATATAATACTTATGTTCCTGGTGTATCTATCATTATTTTAATTTCTTCTTCTCTGTTATTTACAGGGCATACAAGTCATGTGGTCAGGGTGGGCCTCCACATGTAAAGATAGTGGTGGAGTGGGACAAGGAAACGAAGGACTAGTAAGTCTTAAAAAAAAAAAGAAAAAAAAGAAAGTGTGGCAACACATGTATGGGCAGAGAGTCAAGATGTTTATTGTTATTGAACAGTTGCTTGTTCAATGAAATTAGACAGCAAGGCCACAAAGGTGCAAAGTGTGAAGTGAAGAAGGGAGTATATACAAGGGCATAATAAATAATAAAAGGGGCTATGTAGCATTATTTGACGATAATTCTTTGCTCCAATCAACAATGGAAGGTGAGGCTTGGATCAGTTTTCCCTCTCATCCCAAAAATACATCCTCTTACAAGTTTTCTTGTAAACGTTATAAGATTGCTTCGCAAGATGAAATCAAAATGTTCCATCCCTAATCAGCTGTGACCTAATGGTTAGGAAGTCGGTTTTGAGATCAGAGGGATTGTAATAGGTAGGAGCGTAATATGGTAATTCTGTACTGTGGTCTCAGGCTAAATGTAATGTAACCCATATTGAACACAACATTTAAATCTACACAGATATTTGTCTCGCTGATTTAGGGTGAAACAGAATAATACATTTATTTATTCATGTCTGTGTTTCATCCAGTTTGTTCGGACACACGGAGGAAGAATACATTCCTGATGCTGAGAGCGTGTACCTCCAGAGAGAGAAGCATCACCACCCTCAAGCCTGCACCCTCGCTCAGTGTTTTCAGCTCTACACCAGAGAGGAACAGGTGACTTCCTCCTTCCAGGATTTTCCTGCAATTCGTTCAGTTTTACTTGGAGTCAATATAATAAACCAAGCTGGAAGCATTTTAATAAGAATGCACAACTTTCAGTTGAGCGTTACCAATAGCCATGTTTATCCTTAGTGCGTACATTACATACATCCTTATACATCTGTCTTATCTTCTATGAATTAACAACATTACTGTATGTTCTGGAATGTCCACTTAACACATTTTATCAACTGAAAATGCAAAGCCTTTTTGTGAGAAAAACATTGTGCATTTATATTTTTAGCTTGCCCCAGATGATGCCTGGCGCTGTCCCCACTGCAAACAGCTGCAGCAAGGCCGGATCAAACTAAGCTTGTGGACCTTACCCGATGTTCTTATCCTACACCTCAAGAGATTCAGACAGGTAAGGACTGCCAACTTAACTTCAGAGCATTGAAGGTTTGCCAAGTGTATTCTCATTGCTAATGTCCTGTCTGTCGACAATGATGTATATTTCGATAGGTTTGAATATGTTGAGGTTCACAATTAAGCTTGGGTAGGAAAATTGCAGCTTGGACATTTCTGTTTTATGGTCTTGGGCCTGATGCAGTGTGGTGGCCTGGCGTTTAAGACAACGGACCTGTGACCGGAGGGTCGCAGGTTTGAATCCACCCACAGATGCCACTGAGGTACCCTGAGCATGGCAACGTTCTCACACACTGCTCCCCAGTGTTGGCTGCAGACGTTTTACAAATGAATCCCGATTAAGAATTTCCAAATTTATTTATTCAGTTGGCGATGGAGATTGACATACACTAACAATCAATAAAAAGGGACAGAATTGTTCCAAGTTACTGGTACTTATGTGTTACATTTGTTGGAGGTAATGTAATATTCTTTTTTTTCCTTCCCACCAACTCAGTAACTTCCTGCAAAGGTAATAATTATTAACCTTGGATTTCCACCCCCCAGGAAGCAGATCGTAGAGTGAAAATGCAAAATATGGTGCGGTTCCCTCTCGTTGGCATGGACATGGCACCCCATATGGTGAAGAGGAGTCAGAGCAGCTGGAGTCTACCATCCCATTGGTCACCATGGAGACGTCCGTACGGACACAACCCCAATGACTACTTGTATGACCTTTACGCTGTGTGCAACCACCATGGCAACATGCATGGGGGACACTATACAGGTAGGCTCCACTCATCAGAGTGATCAGATTGAATCTTTTCATTTATTTATGCACATAAATACATTTTAGGTTTTTTTTTTTTTTTTTTTCTTCCTCTTTTTCCCCATTTTGGGTTTGGTAATAACCAGGACACTGAGGAACACTGACACATGAATGTTGGTGGGGATGTAGTTCCGCCACAACAGGCTAGATGTAGTGACTACGGACAGCAGTTACAGTCACATATACAGTTAACAGTAATTGGCAGTCGCTTTTCTCCAAAGTGACGTACAACACTATGAAAACACCAAATTATAACAAATCATACTCTGCTAATTTATAGAGAAATAACAAAAAAATGATATCATGTGGAAGTGTAATCATATCAGTTGGAATTCAGTTTGTGGGATAAGGTATCACCTATTGCCTTCATTATTCTGTATTAAGTTTTTTGTATTTTGATCTCATGAAAAATTTTTGAATTGTAAGAATCTTGGGCCAAGAAGAGGATAGATCACATGTAGAATCATTCTGATAACTACTGGAAGCATGTCAAGTTTTGTAAAATCCACTCCATAGCACTGTAATTTTAGTCAAATGACACTCTAAAATACATTTTATTGTTTATTCTCTTTTGCACTGGATCTGCGTGTAGAAATGTTAACAACAAACACCATGTACAAGTGTCTCTTAATGGAGACATAAACTGGTAAACAAGATTGGAAAAGGCATTAAAGGCATCATGTTTAAGTTTAACTTCTAATTCATGCATTTCATTTCTGTTTGCATCCACATTTCCCAATCCACCAGCATACTGTAAGAACTCTATTGATGGTCAGTGGTACTGCTTTGATGACACCGAGGTACAACCAATTGCTGATGATGACGTCTGTCAACAAACAGCCTACATTTTGTTTTACCAACGAAGGACCATCATTCCATCATGGTCAGCCAACAGCTCTGTTGCAGGTATGATTTCTTACATAAATTACCACCTTTTCTCATTCTTTGTGAAAGCCTCTGGTATTCAGCTTTTATAAATGCAAAGTTTCTCGATGATTGTAATTTTTTGTGGTAGTTTAATTCATACAGTCAACTACTTGTAATTTACTGGACTCATAACTCTACCAAAAATGTGCTATTTTAGGTTCGACAAGTTCGTCACTGGGTCACTGTGAGCACTGGGTAAACCGGCTTCCTGGCAGCAGGCCTCCCAGTCTGACCTCGGGGGCTTCTTCTCGACGCACCTCCCTGGCCTCCCTGGCGGAGTCCGTGGAGTTCCCTGGGGATCGCAGCGAGGATGAAGGTTAGCAGCTTCTTTCCATTTTTTTTTTTATAGTTTCCCTTGACGTTCACAGAACCTCAAGATCAGTAGACTATAAAGCCAAATGTTGGCTCTCTCCTGCATCATGTTACACATTTTCTTAACTACACAAATGAAAATAATCTGGTGCCAATCCAATTTCATGTCAGTATGTGTATGCTTGGCCCATTTATGGTTAACGCAGTAGTTTAAACACTTTGTTTTTCTTAAGGAGGCTTTTCAACCCGACCTTTCGTGAGGAGCATTCAACGGCAGAGCATATCCTCTAGATCTTCAGTGACTAGCCCTCTTGCTTTCAGTGACAATGGCATGAAGCCCTCGTGGTCCCTTTCGGCCAAACTACACATGAGGTCTAACTCTCCATCACGCTTCTCTCTCGACTCCCGCTCCTCTCCTCCACTGGAAAGAATTGGAGAAGCTAGTGATGACAAAGTGTCTACTTCTTGCTTTGGCAGCTACAGCCGTCAGGATCGACATGCAAATAGCAAGGCACCTCTTGCAACAGCGGAGAGCTATGGAAGCGACGGAGGAAATGGCAGTAGGAGTGTGGATGGTGACTACTACAGGAGTTCCAAAAGTGAACACGTGGTCAGTAGTCAGAGTACAGCTAACGAACAAAGCAAAAATGTAACGCCTGTTAAAGAACAAAATCGTAAGGGAGGATCTGGTGACAAGCAAAAGGGTGAGAGCAGTGGTACCAAAAAGAGTTCTTACAAGATTGATTTTGAGAAGGGCTCTAAAAAGCACCACGGTTCTTCTTCCAGCTTAAAGCCATCCTCTCAGGTGTCTTCCAGCTCTCTACTCAAGAGTGCCAAAGTAACCAACTCCAACAAAGACTCTAGCAAGACTGCAAAGGCAAAATCTGAGTCTTCCAGTGCCCAAAAGACAGCTGCTCAAGGTACCCAGTGTAAGGTGCACCCCCCCTCCACTCCACAGTCCTCCGCGTCCCGTACTTCATCTGTCAAGAAAGGCTCATTTAAGTCAGACAAGATATCTCTCACCAGCAAGAAAAAGCTTGCTGAAAGGACTTCTAGCATAGATCTGGCCCATCTTAACTCTCCGGCGGAAAAGCCGAGAAGCGGATTGGAGCGAAAGCCAGTGAGGAGTATCAGCAGCAGCTCCTCAGTCTCTAGTCTGCGTTCTCCAAGCATGTCGTCGAAGGACCTGAGCCACAGCAGTAAATTAGAAGACAAGGGTCTGTCATTCCTGAAAAGTGCACTTCGCCAGAGAGAAACCCGACGATCTGCTGATTTAGGCAAAACTACACTGCTTACGAAGAAGACCTCTGAAAGGACAGCCAAATCAAAACTCCAAAGTAAGGGAAGTGGTGCGGATGATGAAAAATCATCTTCAACTCCTTCCTTGCGGAAAGACTCCTCTCGGAACTCTCTGGAAAACAATCCAAATAAAATTAGTACTAAACAGAAAGGATCCCTCAAAGTGTCCAACCCAGTCAAAAAATCTCTTCTACCAGTTGGCAAGTCCGTATCTTCCACAGAGACCATTGATCAGACTTTAGGTGGAAAAAAAGCCTCTTGAAAAAAGTAGTCTTTTAAGAAACCCTTGTCCTAGCATGCAATCCTCAGTACACTACACTACACACACACACACACACACACACACACACACACACACACACACACACACACACACACACCTCAGTGATGTTTTAATGCCAGTTATTTCTAAAGCAGCTAATTTTATTGTGCCTGAGATATACAAGTATCAGGTAATATATATATATATATAAATATTATATATATTTATGTATGAGTGTTTGAGATTATGTAGTTAAAAAGCGCCTACCATTGAAACCGATCATTGCCAATGAAAAGATACTATAGGGATGAAATTGATATATAGTCTTAATATAGTGAGAAGTATAGCAAGCCTGTGCTCCAGCGCTTCTTCCAGACCATACTTTCATTACAAATGTATCTTTGTACATATATATATATAAATATATATTCCAGGGAAACCTTCTGCAGAAGGCACACCTGGGATAAGCTTGCTCTTGCACACTGGTGGTCGAACTTAAAAATATGCTGAACTTATACAGCAAGTTTGTTGTATTTATGCTCATTTTGCTTGAGGAGAATGAGATGTACTTTTCAAGATTCTGCTTAGTTAGTACTCATTCCATGGGTTTTTTTTTGTTAAATGCAGGCACCCATTTTTAAGACACTAGTGGGTTGCAGTGGATTTTTGGTCGCCTTTGCACATACATTGCTCAGTACATTTGAGAGATATTCCAATAATATTTGCATTCCTGCTATAAAACAAATAGGGATGTATTTAGTCTCATTAGGCCATAGTAGGGATACAGTAGTATGAACCAGGCAGTAAAGAATGACAATGTTAAATTAAAAAAAATAATAAAGGAATCAAGTCTGGGGACACATGGTTATAAGAAACGCAGGGAATGCATTCAGATGTATAAATAATGTACAACTTTTTAGGGTCCAAATAAGGGGAATGCAACACAAGAGTTACAGCATTTCAGCATTATGTCAAGATGGTTACTTTCTTATGTTATGTTGGTACTTACCGAGAAGGTCCGTGTGAATCCATCTATAGCCCTGTTGTTCGAGGTCACGGTGCTGCTCGTAAGGAAAAGGACAATGTAATTTGATACAAAATAATTTGATGATTATTAATTAGGATTATTTGATAGTAATTTGAGGAAATAGACCAAATAATGAGCCGATGGCTAACATCATTAACTGAATGTGGGCCTAGAAACTAACTTAACTTCCATTTCCCTATGCCCCGTTTAGTTAATGTTAGGTGCCGGTTTGCTATTCGGCCTATGTTGTATCAATTTTTCTCATTGTTTGTTTTCCACAGACTGCACTTTTAAACAATAGGGCTATGGATTAATTCACACCATACTTCTCCTTGAAGTGTGGTAAACAAAAACACATAGCCCATTTAAAAGGGTTTTTTTGCGGATTTTGTGCAATACTTTTAAAATCTAGCATTCATTATGCACAGACAATGGTGATCAGGGCTTCAGGTTAACTTTTCTAGAAGCACTGCTATTGAATCCTTTTCAGTTGTTCACAGCAGGCCACAGTTTGGGTGCATGGTTTTGTAAGCCCAGAGGCATTGGCTGTACTATTTACAATTGGGGGCTAAGCTTGTGTTTTTCTTAGATCAGAAATCTTTGGGGGGAAAAACATGCATACATATACTGTTTTCACATATTTGGTCTTGCAAGAGACTTACAGATTTTCATGCATTTTTTGTTTGTTTAATCTCAACAATTACCACATGCAATTTAATGTGCTCAAATGCAAGTCTTTAAAGTGACTCAGGCAATTAAAGGAATTAAATTTCCCACTAACTTATTGGCACTGACCATCATTACGATCCATTGTCCATTTTCTAGCATAATCCGACATCATTTGAGTGACACACCTCTCTAAACTGAACATACAGTCTCAGCCTTTGTCTGGTTTTGTGTAATGGAATCTGTGGAGTGAAGGCTAACTAGGCTAACTAGACCAACACAGTGTGGGCTGGTGGACCCCAACTAGGCCAGACATAATGCTAACAGTCCAGTGCAAAATTAGAAAACTACAGCGTATGCTCTGCTCATATCATCATGTTTACATAATCATTTAGCATAAGAATTAATTAAAATTATACGGAATTCGCCTTTACCGTTAAAAAATATCTTCCTCGCACTAACTGTGTAAGCTAAGGTTAGAAGTGATGGTGGAGTGTATTTTGCACATTTTGAGTGTGTACATAGCTGATGACAGTAGGTAGCTAATGCAGTGATGGAACAGCCTGATGATTATTATACACTCCTGCAGTCCACATCTGTGGTCATTCTGTGTATGTGTGCACTTAGGTTATCAAAAGGAATTCTTACTCGTTGGCTTGTTGAAAACTTAATCAGATTCAAAAGTGGTTAATAATGGCCCCTACCAATATAAAGTATATAAAAAGGTTACACATAACCAAACATGGTGTACAAGCATTACATCAACTTCTCATGCATGGCAATTAAAAAAAAAAAATCTTCACTTGTAAGAGACACTTCAACTGACAGGTCAATATCCTAGTATTTTTGCTTAGCTTGCTGCCCTCACTTGATCACATATCCTGTGACAATCGATTATAATTTTATTAAAGTTTTTAATATATACCTTCTCTGTGATTAACAGGAGTGCAAGAGCGCACCAACACTAGTCTAAATGGGACCATGTCAAAGTGAAGTATTGTTGATTAGAATTATTTTAAAAACTTAAAAACAAAATGAACACAAAACACTAATATTTCTATACAATCTAATTTACAAAAAATGTTATTTTTACAACAAAAAAGACGACGTAAAATATTAAAATTGTGTTGTTTTTATCTTAATTTCAATACAAATATCCTACTTAGTGCATAAGGTTTCATTTCCACAGTGAGAAGAAATATTTTACAGAAAGCCAACATCAAATAATGACACCAATTGAAAGAGAAAATCAAGCTGTTACTTGGGCAAGAATTTATGACCCTGAAGCATACGTGCATTATTGCCTTTGGACAAAATGTATACATACATTTTTCATAGGTCACAAGTTTAATTTATGCTGTTTTAATGCATAGAAAAGCATGGCATGACTATTGTATGTGAAACAAAAGACCTGAGAGCAAAACATGGCTTCTGAGCATCGCTTCATTCTTCATCTTTTTTTTTGGCCTTTACAGGGGACCTCAGATTCTTCTTCACTTTCCCCATAGTGTTTCATGTAGACAAGAAGAGTCATCAAAACTCTAAGTACCAGAGGGGCAGAGGGAATAGTTAAGTCCTAGAGAAGCTATTTCTCATACCCGTTTTAACAATATGTACATAGAGTACATAGATTCTGACCTCAGTGCCTCTGGAAAAACCCAGTGAAATTTGTAGCATGTGTGCTATTATTTTAAACAGTACATTTTGAACATTTGCTGGCAGGAAAGGCCAGCTCTTCAGCTCTTGTTTGCATATGCTGGGATCACCTGTTCAGTGACATATTTGGACTTGGCATGTTGTACCTTGGTTGCATGTTTTAAATCATTTGATCAAAGCCTTCATTTTATCTACACTGTATTGTTAAAGTCTCATTTCGCTTCACATGACGCAAGCGCAAACAATGGAGAAGTACGATTTAAAAAGTATTGGGGTACAATAAAAACAAAAAAATTCAGAATTTCTGGGTCCATTTCTGACAATGTAGCTTTAGTTGTTATTTTTTGTAGTAACTTGGTTATGTTTTTGCTCACGCCAGTGTTAGCCTATCATGTTTACTGCCAAACTATGTTCTAGAGTTGCTAGGCAACCAGAGAAACACTATGGGAAATGCTCTATAGGCTAGCCTGTCCTATTTCATGAATGGTTAGTGGTGACGGAGCTGCTGGTTTTCATGAATGGTTAGCAGTTATGTAGGCAACTATGTAGGAAGGGTATTCCGAAACATGTGGACCGTTAACTGAGACACTAACTGAGTATGCTGATAGTCCCCAGTGAGGTAAAAGGGAACTTTGCATTAACTGTAGGCTGCCTTTTAACGTTAGCTGCTCTGGCCACATCGAGATTGGAATTGTGATGACCATGGTGGGTATGCGTGTTTGTCGTGTTGCCCATGTAATGTACAAATTAAATAAAACAATAAAAACACAGCATGTAAAAACTGTTTTTAAAAAGATAATTAGTAGACAATAAAGACTTCTGCTTTACTAATACTAATTACCTTTATTGAAACAGTTCTTACATACTGTATATTTATTCTTTTATTTGTTTGTCAAAGTCCAACTAGGCCAAAACCTTAAATTTGAAAGGTGCTGGTCTAATTCGCTTCTCGCCTTAGTTACTTTGAGTAGGAGATGGCTGCAGCAGAGCATGTGCAGTCATACCACCGCAGGTGCTGTACATCTCACTGAAATACGTAAAAGTTGTGTATGTGTTAAATGCAGTAGTCATACCTATACAGTGATCGAAATATGCAAACTATTGACAGCTGTAATAAGACCACACAGAACAGTTGGTTTTAGGTGCTAACAAACAGGTTTCACTCAACTCAACAACATGAAACCTACTTTGAATGCATATGACATGCCTGTGGCATAATGCACTGGCAACTCTGGCAGAATGCTTGGCCCCCTTATTGCCTCCCTGCAGCTATGTTTACACTAAATGCCCAGCACAATTTCACATGCATGCCTGCTATCAGTCAGAGATAAATCGATTTGATTTTGCCCTCTCTTGTAAATTCTATATCTCACTCTTCATATTTGGTGTGAGTGTTGGCTTTGACCAAAAGGCCAGCTTGTTAGGTTTTCTAGATTAGACGAGGGCAAGGTTACTGTGACCTGAAGCATATGTGAAGAGAAATTTCAATAACGCCTTCTTTGAAGTTATTACAAATTGGTATGAGCACTTGGAATCAAAGATGAACTTTTAAGAATTTGAAAGTCATGGCTCAGAATCACAGTATCTTAAACCTCTAGAGAACAGTTTTTCCATCGTCACTACAATTTCTTAAAAGAAATGAAAATTTCTCCTCATTTGCCACATTCACATGAACTTACTGACAGTGATGGGCAACCTGGATTCAGAAGCTACTATCTTGTACCACACAATGCAAGTCACCTGGTTCTACTTAATACAGGCGATGTAAATAGTTAACTCCTCTACCAGGCTAATTAGAATCAGCTGATTTAGTAAATGGCTGGAGCACTTGGTACTGGATTGTAGCTTTTGAGGTAAAATTATCACTGCTCACTGATGAACACCTTACAACATGCACTTGTCAAAAAAGAAACATGCTCGATTTATCACATCTTTTATGATTGCTTTCTTGTTAGAAAAATACAAGTGAAAAAAACTGTGTTTGTGTTTCACACAAAGTGTAGCCTGTGCACAGTTTAGAAGTAGCTTGCCCCTTATTTTTCCTTAAAAAAATGCCACTTAGGCAAGGTACCTGAATGTAATATGTAATGCATTTCCCTGTTTTTTGTAATACATTATTACACATTGCAGTGATTATTACAAGATGTGTGGACTACAAATTACCTCTGATTAAAATCTAATACTGTGGTGCATTTATTAATAACCAACCAGTCAATATGTTGCTCTGTAGGCCTACTCAGATTATATTTTTAGCTGTTAAAATTAAATTATGTCCTACATTATACTGTCATGTAAAGGAACACTCCATTTATGGGAAATAGGCTCATTTTCTAACTCCCATAGACAGTACAGCTTTACCTTTTTACAGTCCCTTCAGGTCGTCTCCAGATCTGGCAGTAGCACTTTGGCTGTTAGATTAGCATAAATCATTCAAATCAGATTAGACCAGTTAGCATGCTAAAATAATACCTGAAGTGCTATTGGGAGATTCAGAGATCCTACTGCCAGACCTGGAGATTGGCTGAATGGATCCAAAAACGGTAAAAATCAGCTGTTTAGCTCTAAGGGTGTTGGAAAATGAGCCTATTTCCCAAAAGAGTGGAGTGTTCCTTTAAGTGTAAAGTAGCCTACCGTAATCCATATTAAACATGGAATGTGGACTTCCCTATTTACAGGGGCAACATCATTATAATCCCTGGAACACATAACCCAGGCTGAAAGTTAACCAGCTAGTGCCTGTAGACCAGTTTAAATGTTTGTTAGTTGTGCTGGATGAATAATATTCCCTTTTTAAAGTTGTGCAATATTTTTCTGGTTTATCTCATTCTTATTTTTTTCCCATATTTTTTTTTCTTGGTTTTCTTGTATGCTGTGGTCGTTGTACAGAGTATTCTTATAAATCACAGGTATTGCCATAAGAAAGTATTGTGCCCTGCCTAAATACATAACGGATGAATTAAAAAGACAGACAGGCCACTAAGTACCACGAGTAGTCTCGAAAGAAAATGAGTGTATGATGGCCTCTCGTATCATTGGGATATTAAACCATCTAGGTAACACTTCATCTTTCAAACAACACCTGAGTGGAAATGCTATAAAAATATGTTGGCCGTGTAGACATCAATGATTTTAAAAGCACTATTGCGGTAGCAGTACAAAAATGCATGCTGCAATGTCCCAGTTTATAAGCTTATGCTATGTAGCCCAGTCGAGACGGTAGATATTAAACATGTAGATTAATCAGACACGTGACCACCATATGTACATCACACCAAATACCTTTTAAACTGCTTTGGTGCAGTTGACTAATGCATCTCTACCATAAATCTGCTGACCAGGGTTTGATTCTAGCTTGAGGTCATTCCTCTTTCATGCATTTCATGTTGCTCTCTAAGAAAATAAATGGATTCCAGACAGAAAGTAGGTGTCATACTTTGTATGTTGTTTTTGTTGTGTTTTTTTCCACCATTTTGTGTTGATGAATGCTGGAACATTAAAAAGGGTCATAGAATGGAAAAGTGTTTTACTTTGACTTTGTTTAAATGGGAGAGGTTGAACATGGCCACAGAGCTGTCATCAATGTGAAAGATGGTTGCCCTCCTTCATATGTAATCTCTAATGTAAAAACAGCCGCTACAAATGGGGCGAGTTAGAACAAAGCCCTGGGTGCGTTTTCCAGATGCAGCGCTGCTAACTTGTTAGCTACTAGCATTGCTGGTACTACCAAAGTAGCACCAGCAAAGGCTAACGTGCGTTTCCCAAAGCCTACTATGGAGTAGCTACTGTAGTAAGAGAAACGGTGGTAGTAGGACACTACAGTAGTGGGCAGCTTCGGTAGAAGGGAACCTTCAAGGTGTTTCCCAAGACCTTCGTAGTAAAGATAAAACTTCCATAGTAAAGTTGTGTAGTTCCTACAACAACTCTTGACCTGTAGTACTACCATTTTAAGGGTTGATGTCACCCACCACAAAACTTGCAGTAGAACTGAACACTTTACTAATGTCCAACCATAGCCATGGCATTTACCTTCCCGGTCACCGCAGCCCAGGCCTTGTTTTTGTCGCCAATTTTATTAACTATGAAATCACTGTCAGCTAATCAGAACTCGTTGAAATTTATAGGAGGTCATGTTGTTTTAGTTGTTCACACTCGTGATGAGGATAGTGTCGTTAAAATGTCATTCTTCAGTGTGGACGCTCATATCGTTATAGTTGTCGTTGTTATAGTTCTTGGTGTAAACAGACCTTTAGTCTCAAAAAGCGTAGAATACAGTTATTGTATTTGGTGTGGACGACCCTTTATGCCTGTAATAATTTCTGCAGCATCTTGGATAACACTTATGGGGATGTAATCAAGTCCTGTTGCTTTGTTTGGGTTAAAACTTCTGAGCATTTGAAGAATTTTATCATTAGATCGTTCAAACATGCCTGTACAAATGCTGAAAAAATGTTAAGCAACTTTTTTATCAGTATGTTTGTTATTCCTTTGTGAGCTGGTCTTTGTGAGTTACGAGCTCCTTTGCTATGCTTTTTCAGACTAAAAGTCCATTCACAACATATAAAAAAATAATGATTGTTGTGAACAACTGTTATTGCCTGCTGTATTTTAGTGACTACATCAGAAAAGAGAAGGATGCAGTACATTGTAAAAAAGGGCTGCTTAGAACCAACTTAAAAATCCTTTAATACACATACCAACATAAGCCAACATGCTGCATGGGTCTTTTACATTGGTTTAACCTGCACTATTTAAGTAAGATGTGTTAATGATACTTATTTTTTTAGTTGGTTCTAAGCTGGTTCTGTCCACATTATAACACTTTTTTTTTAGCTGCAAGGCACTCGAATTAAATTGTTTCCCCATGGAACTACATGACTGAGAACAGTTTGACCATTGTGACGTGGTATGTCGGTACTGTCACTGCCTCAAGGTGATTCTTTTTAGTTGATAATCGGGTTACTGGTTATTTAACAAAAAAACAAAAAAAAAACATGGGAAATCCCATTCACAAAATAAAAAAAGTGGGACTTCTAAAAACAAGTGTTCAGTTTCTCCAAAATCTGTCCAGCTTTTACATTTCTTACATTAAAAGGCTGAATGTAGAAAATGTAATCTATAAAGGTAGAAGACTATATAAATATGTAAGAATATGTAAATATAGAACAGTAATATGTGTATATAGGCTAAAGCTGCCTAGAATTAAAAACAAGGTACCAAAATATCTGCAATTATTTTTCCAGAGTAGTTAACGTACATAGCTATTCCATTAGGATTAGCATCAGAGATTTTGATTTAGAAGTTGCATGGGAAAATGGGTTTATTTTTATTCTTAGCAGTAGTTTTATGGAATGGCTAGCTTGTTTTGGAATGCTTATTGTGAAGTGTGATTGATTAGAATGTCACTTGTCTTTACACACACTTATTAGACATGGACATGCACCTACAGGGATGACGATGAAAATAAACCCTTGGACTTTTCTGTGTTATCCTTTTGACATGATGTGCAAAGACACTTTTAATTTACACACTTTTAATCATTATTTATTTTCTTAAAATTATTTATTTTTGCACAGTGTCAATAAAATAAACATTATTCCACCAAAAAGTCTTATTTATTTATTTCTACTACTGTAATTTTTAAAATGTATCTATTTGCCAGGGAAGTAAATAAATTGAGATGAAAATCTTTTCTAAGGGAGCCCTTACCAAGAAGTCACACAAAAGACAAAACTGACAACAGTAAAAATCACCATATTGAAAAAAAAATCCCTGCATGTGTCACCAGTCTGGCTCAAAATGAGAGGGAACTGCTTGTTCTTATTGCTGTTATTAAATTAAATTTATATTTGGTAGCGTTTCTGTCTTCACCATTATCTGATAATATTCTTTTTACCTTACCTGCAAAAAATACAAAATTGGTTCAAAACATCATTGTGCAGGCCTCGAAGGACACAGAGGCAATGTTTTTTGTGCTTTTGGGAACTTGAGGTGCACTCGATGAAATCAGCTCAGCATTTTTGACTGGGAATTATTGTGAAATCTTTGTTAGTTTATACTTGTGAGGTCACCACAACCCACACAGGAAAGTGTTCCGGCCTAGAGGTGGCCCACACATTCCACTTACACTTTGCCCACATAGAGCAATCAATTAAGTTCCATGGACGAAGACGGTGAGAGACATCACAGATGGCTGACATATTGATTTGGGGGAAAAACATCCTGTGTTAATCCATTGGAAAGAAGCTGTTTTGTTGTTGAAACCGAGATGGAAAAGGCTGGATATAGAAAAACTATGTAACTTCTCCTTTCAAAGAGAGACCTCCTAAAACACTTCACATGAAAACACCTCGTAAAAATGCTTAATGTAGCTTATGTCTGATACCAACGATTATCATCATTTCAGTATATACTTTATAGTCAAGGTTAGTCTAGGCCTTCCCTTATTAAGGATAAGAATACTGAGTCACTGGGATACTTTTATTTTAGTAGGCTATTGTTACCTCTATATGACATTTATTTGCCTAAATCAGGTGTGGTTGTGTCATCTGTTTTGAGAAGTGGTCAGATTTTAATAAATATCTCGTCTATGGGTAGGCCACCCACTCATTTGGCATACATCAAACACACCTTTGACTGCAGGTTGGTTTTAATATTAGTTGGGGGAATTGTTAAATCTCTTACAGTGTGTTCTTCATGCCTGTTTATGGTTTTTGCATGTATGTGTTTATGTCATTGTTAATGTAAATATTTGGTTTTATTAGTCATCATTACTATTGCTAGTTAGTTCAACATGTTGGTCATACAGTGAAGCTGAATGAAATTGAACTCAGGTGCATCCTGTTTCCACTAATCATTCTTGAGATGTTTCAACAGCTTAATTGAAGTCCACCTGTGGCAAATTCAGTTAATTAAACACGATTTGCAAAGACACACACCTGTCTACATAAGCTCCCACAGTTGACAGTGTACGTAAAAGCACAAACCAAGCATGAAGCCAAAGGAATTGTCTGTAAACGTCTGAGACATGATTATCTCAAGGCACAAATCTGGGGAAGGGTACAGAAAACATTCTGCTGCTTTGAAAGCCAACGAGCACAGTGGTCTACACCATCTGTAAATGGAAGACGTTTGGAACCACCAGGATTCTTCCTGGAGCCCGCCAGCCATCTAAACTGACCAATCACTCTTGGCAGCCATCTCTGCAGCAGTCCACCAATCATGCCTGTATGGTAGTGTGGCCAGGCAGAAGCCACTCGTTAGTAAAAGGCACGTGGCAGACTGGCCAAAGTTTTGCAAAAGGCATCTAAAGGATTCTCAGACCATGAAAAATGAAATTCTTTGGTTTGATGAGACAAGCACTGAACTCTTTGGCATGAATGCCAGGCGCCATGTTTGGAGGAAGCCAGGCACTGCCCATCATGTGGCCAAGGCCATTCCTACAGTGAAGCATAGTGGTGGCAGTGTCAAGTTGTGGGGGTGTTGTTTAGTGGCAGGAACTGAAAAGCTAGTCAGGATGGAGGGAAATATGAATGCACAATGTACAGAGGCATCCTGAATTAAATTTGCTCCAGAGCTCTTTTGACTGGGGCATCAGTTTGGATTTCAGCAGGACAATGCCAGCCAAGAGATCAAAGGGGCTGAATGGTACTGCATTGCCACCGGGAGATGTTTAATCCCTTTGTTTTCATGAAAGCCCTATTAGAAGGGCACACATCCAAACCTCCAAAGTTGTAACTAGTCATTCTAAACTTTGTGTGACCCTCGGAAACTAGACTAACTGGGTAACATCACTGCATTTCTGCTGTGCCGATGATGTGACTCCAAAAGAGTTGATGTATCCACGGTAACAATATAACCTGTACATAATCTGTAAAGAACATGTCAAATGAATAACAGAAAGACGAAACATCACATTTTGTTGCTAGATACTGCCCCAAACAGTAATTTTAATGTAGCAGGATAAAGCTGGAGGATAAAGAGGAGGCAGTTACTTTGAGTAAATCTGCCAGTGCAGTTAATGGTTAATCATTTCAAAAATTACAACTTACTTCTTCAGTCCTCTCTGCTTTCCTTGCCAAATTGAAGTTATTTGGTAGGAATCTACGAGGAAGGCTTTACAGCCCGATGCCTTGGGTTTCTGGCAAATTATGGTATGGATGCAGGCAGAAAACTGGGTAGGTCTGGCTCACCTGCATATTACTAGCAAGTTTCTTAGTGCATGGGGTCCCTGTACCTGTGTAGTCAGGCCTCCAATGTAAAGTGTCCATCGTGCCACATGTGGTGTTTTAATACATCGTAATGTTGTTGAAAGTATCAATCTTTTTCACAAAGTGTTGTCCTTGGTTGTGAGCAGCCTTTTGGGGGCACCAAATTTGTGGAAAAAAAATCAACAATACAGCATGCTACCTTCCTCAACCCCTTCCCTATGCATATCTATGCATTTTACTTTAGTGAGTACCTGTAGTGGGTAGCCTGGCAAACCAGCCCTTCATACTTCACTTCGTTTTGTACAGAGGGTCTGGTGAAGGTTTCATTGAAATAGTTTTCTTTAGACAGAATCCTGCCTAGCCAATCAGTGAACATAGTGAATGTTTGTGAGCAATGGCCTTGATGTTGTCGATGTATTAGCTTAAACAATAGAAACAAAAACAATAGAACTGAACTGTTTTACTCTGAGTGAGCCTATTTCCCAAAAAAGGGGAGTGCTCCTTTAAGCTCTGTTTAAGCACTTGCCAATGCTCCCTGGCCCAAGCACTGGTGTCGAGCATCCGGTTCACAAAGTGTACCGGATGACTCAGTGTACACAGAGTAAACAGGGCTATCACAGATCATGTCCTCTTGCTTCAGTGGCAACTATAATTCTCTGTGTTGTGTTTTTTTGCCATACCATCTGGGCAATTTACTTTTATTTTTGGATTGACTTGTTATATGTGTTATGTGCCCACATGTGTTATTAATTGGCATCAATGAGTAAAAAGCTCAAATAGCAGCCGAAACCCTGTGCACATTTATCTGAAGAACAAAATAAGAAACCTTTTGTATGTAAAGATATTATTTAGTATACACAAGGATGTTACTAATAACATTTGACAACATTAATGGAGGTGAGTAACAATTTCTTATGGATAACCCATCTTATGACTATACTGTTCTGATGTTGTACAGTTAGTGGTTTTATTTGATCAACCTGCATCTCAAAACCAATGCAGTACAGACATTTTTAACCCCTCTTTATAAAGGTTTGTGACTTCAGCTTCCATATAAATGCTTACGCTGTCCCCACATTAGTGTTGCTTATGATATGCTTTCTCTGCTCCCACCATTAAAACAAAGCTACACATCAGCAAACAGTAAACAGACAAAACAATGGCCCATATTTTACTGAAATGACAAAAAATAATCCACATTGTCATAAATATCCACAAAACAATTTAAAATACTCATCAAGTCTACTATAACCCTCATACTGACAGGTCCAACAATGTTGTACTATGTGCCAAAACCTACAAATCCAAAGTTCAGGCCGGCTTATCAACATCCCTCCAAAGAGTGTCAGCTGCATTCTGGGAATATTCTTGGAAACCATCCAACAAGCCATAGTTCCCATGACTAAGCATGGCAGAATACACGTGAAGAGAAAGTCCAACCATATCATAAGCAAAACTAATGTTTTTGTACTTACTGACTTGGTTCATATAATAATAATTACAATATTAATCAGAATAATAATAACTATAATTGTTATCATTATTATTATGGCAACTGAAGAAGGTATTTATCTGTTACTGATATCTTTTTTAAAGAAATTCTATTCATCTAACTATGCAGGTGGATGAACATAGGAAACCTGTTCAGGAACAAAATGTGATGTCACATCTCATGTCACATTTGACACATTATCCACAACAATAGTAAAAAGAGGTATAAAAAGTACCTGTCAAACACACACAAAATGCTCTTCATCGCCTCAAATAAGATATCTGAAGTGTGTTGTGTTACATGATATTTGGCTGAAACACGACTGAGGGGATAAGAAGAGGTTAACTTTGGCACAGAGCAGAGATAGTGGACAGTGCCTCGGAAGCCAAAGGTAGGTTAAGCTTTTTAGGCATGTTCCACTCTTTCGGAGAGCGCTTTTACATCTTTCCATAAAGTGCTGAAGTAGAAGGTAGGTCCCCAGATTATTTAATATTTCAGAAAAGTTGAAAAAAAAAAATGATGTGACAAAGATATTTTAATATTTAATAGTATATAACTCTTGACAAAGTTGTGAAACCACAAAAGCTGCAGTATGTAGTTATTTTTGTTAAATATGCTGTTCAGTGCTGGATCAGCAGATTAAAAAAAACCTGTGTTGAGATTGAACTGAAATCGGAATAATAATATTAAAGTGGTGGAATTAGGTTTGTTATTATACAGGGTGTTCTATCCGCCTGGACCCTTAGGGAAGACATTTCTGTGACTGTGATTCAGAGAGTGCAGTCACAGTGGAGATTGCCTCTTTATTTATGTGTGTGACACAACGGTGGACACTTTAAACACATTTATGTAATTAACTTTAAACACATTGTGTAAAACATTTTGAGACTATTTTGTAATTTTATTGTTTTCCCCTTTGGGTCCAGACTTATGTAACACCTAGAAGGATGGTAACAGCATATAGTTTCATGAACTGAATTCTCTGGGATTGAAAAAAACAAAAACAAAAACCCACAATATAAAGAAAAATCATCTTGACATATCAAAAACTACTCATAACCACAAGCCATTTTCATCTTTATATATTTTGTAGTCTGTGTTTTACTTGTTTACATCCAAAAATGTAAATGCACATGTTCAACAGTGTATAGCGGTGCACATTAGTAAGTAATTTAAAACACAGCTTCACTTGACCAAAGTGCTATACAGAACACAAAGGAAAAAACTAATTCATAAAAACCTAAAAGCATGCATATCAAAACCTTCACCTATAAAAACATATTACTTAGACATGCCAAAGACTGTAAACACAAAAGTGATTGGAACACTGGGGTGGTCAGTGAATACACGTTTATTTTTAGCCTGCATTTAACTGTAGAAATAGATGAGTCACTTTTTATTTTATCTGGTTGCAAAGGCACAGGGCAACAACTGGGACTGCCAGAACTGCTGTGTCTGAGATGGCACCATGACACATGTAGTAGCTAAGAGCATTAAAGGTGGATCTCAAAAATACAGGGAATAAATGAGGATGGATAAAATTAATGATATTAAAAAAATAAACTGATTTTTAAGGAGACAGCCAGTGAAGACAGGCCAGGATATGGTCGCATTTATTTGGTTCTCCAGTCAGCACTTGCTAGCCTAAGGGAGGCCTAAATATATAGAAATTACAATAAGCCAGCTGTGATGTGATTAAAGTGATGTTTTTCAGCTCAGCTGATATTGAAGAATTTAGTAATGGTAGTAATTATGGCAATGCTGACAAGATTGTAGCTATTTGCAGCTGTGTGTTTTTAATTCAAAGGGTTTGCTTCCAAAATGCTATAATTTTTTTTTTGTATTCGTAATCACATTTAAAAAATCAAATCTAGATTTTGATTTTTAAAAGTTTATAAAAGTTTATTTTTCTTTGATATCAGATAAGAGTAAGGCCAGACCATTCCAACCCCATCGTGGTAATTGGGCTGACCCAAGGGCAAATCCCGAGGCCTTGTCATGGTCACAGTCAGCCTGTTTGTTTGTTTGTGTGTGGGTGGTAGTGTGGCCATGGGGTTAGTTGAGTTGTTATGTTTGTACTTGTAATTTGCAGTGTCATTGAGCGTAAATCATGACGAAACCTAATACCCACTACTGCGCCAGGACTTTACATGCTGCAGCTTTGTCATACAAATGTACATTGTGATACATGTGTACAAATGTACACATTGTATATGTATTGTTTGGAAGGTTATCAGAAATGTATTTCTTACTTATGTTCACATTTCCCATCAGTGGAGATGCATTCTTCTGTGCTGCTAATGCTGTGGAGTTTTGGAGCATCGGTCCTCAGTTCAGCCGCCACTACAGTGAAGCCCACAGAAGCTACCATTCCATGCTCCAAAGGCTGTACCTGTGTTGTTGATGACTACAACTCAGATCTCAGTGTGTACTGCAGCTCACGCAATCTCACCCTAGTTCCTCCCGATGTTCCCAAAACGTCACATTCCCTATGGCTGGATGGAAATCTGTTTACATCACTGCCAGCTGGTCCATTCAAGGATCTCATTTACTTAGATTTCTTAAACTTACAGAATGGCCAGCTTTATACGCTGGATGCACAGGTATTCAGAGGATTACGTTCATTGGCCCATCTACATCTGGAGCGCAATCACATTCGAACATTGCCAGGTGCTGTTTTTCAAAACACACCTAATCTTGCGTCACTCAGTCTACACAATAACCAGCTGGCAAGACTAGAGGACAGAGTGTTCGCTGGACTGACCAATATGTGGCTATTGAACCTGGGCTGGAATTCACTCGCAGTACTGCCAGAGAATATTTTTCAGGATCTACAAGGCCTGCGAGAGCTGGTCCTCGCAGGGAATCGACTGGTGTACCTGCATCCACAGTTGTTTTATCACCTGACAGAGCTGAAGGAATTAGATATCACTGGAAACCATCTTAAAGTGATCAAGGCAAATGTATTCCTCAAGCTTGCAAAGCTGCAGAAACTTTACCTCGCACAGAATCAAATTACTACAATTGCAGCTCGAGCATTTTTTGGAATGAAATCATTGAGATGGTTGGACCTAACGAACAACCGGCTTGCAGCAATTCACGAGGAGACCTTTGTAGGTCTTCATAGTCTACATGTACTTCGCCTCGCCAACAACTCTGTCAGCAGCCTCAGACATGGGACATTTCGTGACTTGCAATACCTCGAGGAACTTCGCCTTAGCCACAACCGAATAGCTGTCTTAGGTGAAAGGATCTTTGAGGGACTTGGTCACTTGGAGATGTTAGAGCTGGAACATAATAATGTCCAGGCAGCTCGCATTGGTACCTTTGTAGGCCTTTCTCATGTGGCTGTCATCAATTTGTCTGGCAGCTGTTTTCGGAGTCTACCAGATCAAGTTTTCAAGGGCTTGCCAAAGCTACATAGTCTCCATCTTGATAAAGGATGCTTGTCAAAAGTGACTACTCAAGCTTTCACTGGCCTTGTAGGTCTAAGACGACTCTTCCTTCAGCACAACAACATTTCTGTAGTGGAACATCAGAGCTTTATGGAGCTGCAGGGTCTGCAACAACTTGACTTAAGGTTCAATAAGATCGCACATCTCTCCTCCCAGACATTCTATGGACTGAAGAACCTTGACTACCTGCTGTTGTCCAATAACCAGCTTCGCCAGATTAATCCAGAGGTTCTGCTGCCTCTGCCACGGCTTTCCTGGCTGGATCTCTCTGCAAACCGACTAGACTGTTTAATGAATGGAACCATGCAGATGTTGTCCAAATTACGCTATCTCAACCTGAAAGATAATGCACTGACTAATCTTCCATCTGCCATTCCTGATAGCCTAGACCAACTCTGGCTTTCAGGAAACCAATGGAAATGTGACTGCCTTGCTCTACCTTTGAGGGAGTACTGTATCAAGCGACCACAAGCATGTCCCCAGCAAGTGGAAACCCTGGCTGAGGGAGACGAACCTCATGCTGTTGTCACCATTTACAATAACATCACATGCAGCAGTCCTGAAAATGTTGCTGGCCAGGATCTGAGAGATTTAAGCAATGAGTATTTCAAAAACTGTTGATTTGAGTGACATTTCAGATAGGAGCCAGAGATAAAGTGTGATCTCTGTACGTCATTTTAAAATGTCTTTTCTGATGAGCGGAATCATATTCACCATTACCAAAATACAACATTTTCTCCCTGTTCTTACAGTACAATTTAAACATGCAATATCTTTCACATTGTCGTTGGATTGTTTATTATGACCACTGCTAGTGTTAGCATAGCATGCTCATGTAGGTTTATTGTCAATGATTCAGGGAACACTGAAAAACCAGCGAACCATGAAAGTTGGTTTGGATGTAGCCCCATTCAGATGAAAAGAAATGTAAGGGTATCGTGGCCGAGGGCTATCCCTCCTCCCCCAAAGAAGCTGGGGAGACCAGAATCAGTTTTCGTTGAATAAATCAACACCACACAAAAAATTGTAAACTTCTGTCCATAGGGGGCATAGTTTTTTAAAGAAATGGAAAGTAAAACCAGTTTATGTATGTTAACTTACCAATTGTTGCACTCAAAACAACATGCTTATTATATGTGTGTCCCAAAAAGGTGTATGGACTCATTACATAAATATCCATGTGCACCACCTAGTGAAGATTATGGTACAAACCTGCAGTGTTGCATTGCTGGAATCTTGGACAGAGAACGTTATATTGCACCTGATTTCTTATCTAGGACCACCATGCCAACCACTGAAGTACATTCCATAGGGGCACAACAAATTTTAAAAATTACATTCATTCTGTAGCAGCCAATATAATTCTCTTTGTGCTGAAACTGACACCACAATGCGGCGGTCATACAGTGTACCGCTATGTGATGCATGTAGTTTTTGTTATGGTTTTAATTGCCTTGAATATTTTTAACAGAAGGTTTCTTAGTTACTCAATGCAACTATCAGAGATTAAATAATTATATGTCTGCAAATATTCTGTTTCGGGAAACAAGGTTTTTTTTTTCACTGAGCTTTTTTGCATGGAATACAATTGTTTCTTCCGTCATTTTAATCTTTTACATTCTGACATTTCAATCACAAAACTGTAATAAAATAGTTAATCCTAAATACAACTACTAAAATGTAGGTATTTGCAAAGCAGTTCTAAAGACCTACTTCACTAGAAGTGGAAAACATTTTTCCTATCCGTTTTCTTGACTCTGTAGTTAACACTTAGGACATAAGCATTTAAGGCTATTTGTAATGATATTTCAGTAAACTATTGGTCAAATTCAGATTTGTATAGCTGTTATACTTTTATTCTATGTAGGCTCATATTGCATCTTTGCCAGAATGTATTTCATGCAAACTTCAGGCTTGATACAATAAAATATCATGTCAGGGTTTTTTTTTTCAGGAAAAAATATAGCAAATTATATGCTTCCTTTATGTTGTATGGCTTTCATATATTTTATCAAAGTTTTGAAGTATTGCGACCATTGCAATTTTGGTTTGGTTAGTCAAGTCAGAATAAAAGAAGTTCACTTAAGCAACACTGGACCAGCAAATGTATAACTACCTGTCTACTTCTTCATAATGACTTCCAAAAATGTAATTGTCAATTAAACTATGTGATAAATAGATAACAATCAGTTGTCAATTTATTCAAAATCATAAAAAGATATATAGTACTCTTCAGCAAATGTGTCTGTGTATGTTATCATTCATCCATCTCATGATCATCATCTCTGAGTTGTAGGAAACCAAACTTTTTTTTCAGCTCTAAGACTTTTCACCCTTTATCTAAAAGTTGTTTTGGTTTTAAAACTGATAATGGTTTCCTAGGTATTAAAAGTCCATCTCATTTTCATCTGATTTTCCGAGTATCATTACAAATGCTGAAGCCCTTAATACTTGGATATCCAATCAAAATTCTCAGAAGAACACTGTGGAGTGTGTTACTGTAGTTGATATTTGTTGCGAGTCTTCTAAATCATGACTCTTAGCCGAATATTTTTCCTTGAAAACTATCACTGAGGCTAAGTTATCGTTTCAAGAATAAATGGTTTATTCTAATACATAAAATCACTAAGTGGCTAAAACATTACAGAGCTCTGGGTCCAATTATCATTCCCTAACCGATAACAGTGTCTCAGCCGGTCAAAAAGTCAGACTGGCTGTCTTGCCCTGACCCAGTTGTGTTATAGTTCAACACATTTCAAATGTCAGACTGCTATTTTCCCAGATATCTCTCAGCCATCTGGTGAGCCAGGTCACATCAAGGTAGTTCCTTTCTTTCCACTTCGTCTGTAAGAAGCTGTTATCTGCAACACATTCCTTCTCCATTTTCATTGTAACATCTTTAGTACAATTTGTTCTGCAGTTAGTGGAACAACACTATGTTTTGCAACTGACCAAGGTCATTCTACTGTTAGTGCAGCATGCTCCTGATCCAGTTAATAAGCATGTTTATTGTCATTCAAGCATTTGCACATTTGTAATATACTGAATACAATGGTAAAATAATATGGAATATTATATATAGCAGTGGGAAATGTATTTTACAGCACACACAGAAAGCTCATCAGTTCATCAATGGTTCAGTAAAAAGTACGAGTTAATTAATGTGTAATTAAATTCATTAAGATTAAACTCAAAGGTTAAAACCTAAAAACAAAACATTACATTAGCATATAACAACATTATATACAGTTTAATAGACATGTTGCTACAGTTATGTGCAAAATACCACGTATCGTCATCAAGCGTTGCTGCTAAAATTGGGTAGTAGTCGTGTCGGTGTTCCTTAAAGTGAATGATGCTTACTAAGCTAATCTGGCTAATGGAACATGTTCCTTGGTTTCAACATTACCCCAAACTCTGAAGTAACCTGACCAGGGGATCCGGATTTGGCTCCTTAGCTTCAGCCAATTAGCAAGGCACTTCCTCGTCGCCATTTTCCAGAAAATGCATCCTATCCACCCCCATTTTCTCCATGCTGATTGGTGGGTGCTCCACTCTCAGCTCATGCAGGAGGGTGTCCCTGAACTACATCACTGTCCATTTTTGAACATCTAATGCCCTTCCTCAATATAGCTTTTTGCTCTACCTCATATCAATCAGTAACAAGGCACTTCACTGGCTAAGTAAAATGGGGGCGGAAATGAGCCCCATGAAACTCCATTTTGAAACTTGAAAAAAATAATTCAATTTTGCCTGAATTCACTAGACTATAGCATTTCTCATTGGAATGTATGGGAATGGGACATGCTCACTTCCTCCAGTAAGTATAATACCTCCATGAACCTGACTCTAGGGTGACACTAGGGGCAGCAGCTGTGACCTGTTCAACACACTCTGGTCACATAAGTTTGAGGTGTTAACCTTCGGTCATGCAACACGTAGTGGTGGCCTGGCAGTTAATCTACACTACTGACTTTACCGACTCCCATACTCTACTGAATTTCTCATTACGTTTGTTTCCTTGGTGTTTTGGTTGTAAATAAACTTTTTGGTATTTGGTCCTAACACTGTATCCTTTTTCATTTTTGCCATGCTCTTTGTACCAGGTCATGTCAATTGAAAGAAGGGATCAGACAGAGGTGTTTCAGATTTCATAATTTATGTAGTTAATACAGAAATGGCTATACATGACTGCAACCCAATGTAATATTTTTTTCTGGTGTGTTCACTGAGTTTCGCATTGAACAGATGAGGAGGATGGACCTAAGGAAGCTGACGTGCCAAGTCTTCTCCTGAGAGCCAAGGCTTGTGTGTGATGCACTCCCAGCTCTGGGGAAAAAAAATAATGGGCCTCTACTATCCCACCAGCCACTCCTCCTCTACCCTGGAGAGGGTGTGGGGATTGTGGGGAGATGGCCACAGACGCAGTGCAGAAATGCTGTGGCCAGCGATTAGAGCACTACATGAATCAGCTGCCACATTGTTTACTGTCTGGAGGATGGGTATTTGCATTTGCACAGAAAACACAGGGATGACACAGTAGTTATTAGCAGAGTTTAAATTGGGCCAGAGCCCTGCGGAGCTCAGCTCCGCCTCCTCACCTCAGCAATACAGCCAGCCGGAGCTGGGCTCCCTCTGCTACAGTATTTAAAGTAATACAGTAGAGTGAGATATTGGCCACTGTGGGCAACAAAAGCTAATTTAACCACTGGTTGTTAGTATGGTAAGGTGGCCAGAAGATGATCACTGAGAATTAACATATGCTGCCCATGGACAAGTAATGATTCACATGGCCAATACACTGGCTTATCCCACACATTTCAAAGTCCTCTATTCATCTATAGCCTGAACAAAATTACTTAAAAAAAGACTAGCTTTGAGATTTGTTTGACAGAGAAAACATATCATTAAAAGCAGCTGTTACAAGGCTGCGAAAAAAGAACATTAACTATAGGCCTAGTTTGCAATACTATACCCTGGGCACTACTGTAGGCTACGTTTCAGCAAAGGCCTAATGTTTGTGTCCTCCGATATTATTAACAAAATAAGCATTAAATTAGACAATGTCAAACATCAAAAGAAAAATATTTCTAAATACTTTTGAATACTTGAGTATTTTATTAAAAACAAATAGGCCCCGTTGTTACTTAAGCTTAAAAAAGGCATGCAACTTTCAGTTCTAATGAAGTAATGCTTGACTAGGACTATACTTTGAGTCAAGCTAAAGAACTGTGTACTTTGCCCGCCTCTGACCATAGTACTGTGCCAGATCCAATGCTTAAAAGCCTCTAGATTTTGGACCGCAAAATCAGAAGCTTCACTCACAATGCTTTCACCGCCCATCACTGCATTTCAGATAGGCTATCAGGTATTAATTGCAAGAAATCTTTCTCTCTGTAAACCGAGCTATCAGCAGCGAAGTTCAATATTCACCATATGGGCGTAGTTTATGTCGCAGGCAGCGGATTGCTTGGCTTTCCCTCGCAGGGGCCTCTCGAAGGTAATTCCTCGCCCACCCCACTGGTTGTGAGCAGGCGTGTCGCTGGTTGGCAGGCTCTGTACTTTTTTGTCCAATAGCTGCCTGGAGGTCCAGTCAAGCCCCACCGACTGCACTGTTGTTGAACAAGACTGAATAAATGGAAGTTGTGTCGTCGTCCTTTTTCTCGGAAGTGAGAAGGATCTGACAGCAAACTGAAAACTACTCCGAGGGATTAAGCGGGCGTCGGGAATTCAATATCTTTGTTTGTGAATTCGTGTGCTTCGCCCTGTGCATAAAGACAGAATTAACCCGAAATGGTGTAAGGGATCGTGTTTGTAACTCTTAAACGAGGGGATATGCCTCCGTGCGCTGTGTGCGGGTGTGAAGAAGTCATGTTTGGTGAGTTTGTAATAACCTTGTTGTTTCCATTTTAGTACTCTGGTTTGATTGTTGTTTTGTTGTGCTGAATGATTTGTATCACTGAGCAATCTCTGCCTCAAGGCTTTGAACGTACGCCAGCCATCCTTTGGCTCGGCTACCTCAAACTGTACCTAGAAAACTTGGCGACCGTCAGGAGCGTGTGTAGGGAATGGGGGCGTGTTGGGTAAGATACGCTACGCTACGTCTTGCGGCTATTGGGATATCACTCACATTGCTAGAACTGTTAATAAGACATGGAAGTTAACTTGTAGACTATAATAAAGGCTGTGGGTTCGTTAAAGAATTGCACGATTAAGATAGAATTTCATTTAACAAAAGGGATAGGTTTAACTCTTTTTAGTCAGTGGCAACGGGATCCGTGCCAATATGAACCAAGATTTTTTTTTCCTGTTTAGGTCTCCACCAAGTTCCCAAAACGTCCTCAGTAGGCCTACTTGTAGCAGTGGAATGTTGTTTTTGGTCCTATTTAGATCCTTCTATCACGTTTTGGCAACGTCAAGTTATACTCTTTTTTATGCATGTTAACCACTACAAATTTCACAGTACACTATTCCAGTTTTTTTCTCCAGAGCCCGACCTATTTAAAAATAACAATACACAGTAACATGAAAACTAGGCTTTAAAGGGCTTTTAAATTACATCGTTGTATATGCACTGACTATGAAGTACTCACTAGTATAAAAAAAACTTCAACAAGGCCTTCAACAAGGCTTTGTTTTAGTTATCCAGCTAAGTGAGCATGTTGAGTTTGGTTTTACTGGTGTCTAGATAGTGGGAAACCTATAGTCTACTCTCCAGCTGGTGGAAAAGATGTGGATGAATGTCAAACTGGGTAGGCTACCCCACCCCCCAGTGATTTTGTTTTTGGAAAGCTTAAAGTAGACGCCTTTGATGTTGCTCAGTAATACAGGCAGTGAAAAAAACATCTCATGTTTCTTTGTTGTTCTTCAGATCATACCTTTTAGTGCACGTGAATATTATATTTAACAATATCTTTAAAGTCTACTAACTCTTGTCAATGACTCATAGCTGTAAAGTCCCCATATCACTGAGCAGCCAGGTTGTTTGATTGTGAATGCTTTCAAATCAACTGGGAAGTGGTACATTTCTCTAAAGCTGTCACTAGGAATTTTACATTGTCTTCGGAATCTACACTCACTCATTTTCTGTAATAGTAAGATATGTAGGGGGATAGGCCAGAAATCTTTCATGGAGATCACAAACCAGTGTTTGCACACAGTATAACAAAAAAATCATGCTTCAGAATTAAATGTACAGCATAATGCCTTCATGGCAAACCATATTTACTAAAGTAAACTATAGTATCTTTTCATATTGCTGGATATGTATCTGGGCCAGTGAATCAGATTCCAAACTCATCTACTGGGTGTTGTCTTCATTTACTATTCTGGGTTTTGATTGTCATGTTGTCTGTTCCTTGTGCTTTCTGTTTGGGAGTTATCCATTCAGACTGTTGGCTATCTTTGCTCTGATGGTTGGTGCAGTAGCCTAGTTGAGGCCTCTGCATATAGAGCACAGCTATACTCATATTGACAGTCACACCACATGACAGTTTTTGAAAATTCCAAGTGAATTCCAAGACGCCACCAACAACTTTGGTATGACTGAAATGTGTTCTACCAAACCAACGACATTTTCATATCGATTCTTAACTATTGCCATTTTTTATATTAGTGTGTGACATATGGACAGTTAGAACTGCACTATTAGTCATCCACCCATTTATGTAACTTCTTCTAACAGAGCTCATGTTAACAATGGGGGTGGCAGGAGGTCCCCAGATGGCTGGCTATGCATCTTTCCCAGCAGTGTCCTTGTCATATTGCTGTGTCTTTACAGTTGACTTGATTTGGCAATCCATCGCTGTTTCAGCTTGTGGGACATTTGTTGTGGTTTAATGGGCCTTGTTTTCCTCTATTCAGTCTGCATGGCTGATAAGGTGAAGGGGGGCGGGAGTGGTTGTATAACAAGGACACTGTTATTTAAAGTAATCCATTGTGAACACTGCAAATGTTCAGATAGTTTATTAAAAATACTGTTTATACAGGCAGTACCTTATGTAGTTTCCTGGTCACCGTCATGTTAAAATTAAGTCCCTAAAGGTCAACTGACAAACATGAACCGATAGGCAGGATGGAAGGAGAGATTGTACAATTTAATTTTATGGAGATGCAGCTGTCAGTATCTGGCAACTGTCTACAAGGAAATAATAATTTTTACAATCTCTCCTCTATCCTACTCATTAGTGCTTAGTTGATAACTGCCATGTGTACTATACAATATCAATATACACATGATGGTCCAAATCATGATATAGTAAGAAATGGATGCAAAATCCTGAGGGCACTAATATAGCTTCTTTAAATTCTAACGCTAAGAATTTTAAAGGGGACTGTATTTTTGGAATCAATAAACAATGCTGCTATTTGCACTTGTGGTTAACTTCATTATCCTATAGTCTGCACAGCAATAATACTGAGACTTATCTATTCCGTGAAATTGCTAGAAAGTTGAACTCCTGTCATGATAAGATTTGTCTTTTTTTGTGTTTGCATAAGATGGTGAATGTATTTGTGCTCAGATCCACTTTGTTTACTCAAATGTTCATAAATGTGCATAAAATAGACACATTAGTTGACTGGTGGAAAAAGCTACTGACACAGACTGGATTTTGATCTCCAAGAAAACCTGTTATGTTTCTCTTCCTTCTCGAAGGCCGCTGGAAGAATACAAACTCTGAAGATGGAAACTGTCAAGAGGCTGAGGAGTCTGTGTCCAGGTGGCTGCCTTGGACCTGTAATGGAGGGGACAATAGCAGAATCTCAGGTACCTGTCATGAGTTAAACTTGAACTGAGTCATTAAAAGTTGGTTCCTAAAAAGAGAACTTGTTACTATGACCACTGCTAGTGTTAGTGCAGTTGTCAAGGTATCAAGTTAGTGTCAAGGTAAAGTGAGGTTTTTTTTCCCCCTCTTACCTTTTTTTCCCACTGATTTTCTAACAATGAATTCGGGACACTGAGGTAACATGAAACTTGGTCATTGTGTTGTCCTGATAAGCTAATAATGAAGAGAAAGGCTTTAACAGTCTTTGCGGAGAATTGGTACAGAACTGATGTCCTTGAGTTTTTTGTTCCAGCTGACCCATCACACTGAAGCTGATCCTTGTCTCTGAGTCCCCACCATGTGGAGCTGCATGGGTTACAATGAAACACTAGACAGTGTGGACTATCATGTGTGTCAGGACTTTGGCTTCATCATCTCGGTCTTCTCCCTCATCTACCTCATCGTCTGCTTTCCCGTGGGGCTGTGCTGCAACACCTTACTGGTCGTGGTCAACCTCTCGAACAAGGCAACCATGACGATGCCAGATGTGTATTTTGTGAATATCGCCATCGCCGGCCTCATGCTAAACCTCGTTGCTGCGGTGGAACTTCTGGGGCCGAGTTTTACCCAGTGGCCTCTGTGGGAGTACAACAACAAGATCTACATTACCCTGCTCATCCTCTTCAACATATCCTCCCTCGTCATTATGTACTCCACTACATTGCTGAGCTTGGACTACTACATAGAGAGGGCACTTCCACGGACATACATGTCGAGTGTCTACAACACCAAGCACGTGTGTGGCTTCATCTGGGGTGGCGCCATACTCACCAGCTTCTCCTCTCTGCTCTTCTACGTCTGTAGCCACGTCTCCACCAAAATCATCGAGTGCTCCAAGATGCAGAACAAGGAGGCAGCCGACACCATCATGTTGTTCATTGGGTATGTCGTGCCAGTCATGGCCGTACTGTATGCGTTGGTGCTCATCTTCCGCATCAGAAAGAAGTCCACCCCACTGGATCTGGACTCGGCCCAGTTGGACCCCTCGATCCACTGTCTGTTACTGGCCTTGGTTTGCATTCAGATCCTGCTGTGGACACCGTACTACATGGTGCTGCTTGTTCACACTGTGCTGACACCAGGGAGGGAACTGAGCAGACAAAGCAGCACCACACAGTACTTTCTGAGGTGCCTGTCAGTGCTGTTGGCTCTCTCCAGCAGCTTTGCCATTCCTCTTGTGTACAAGCGAATGAACAAGAACTTCTCACAAAAGCTGAAAGGGTTGCTGCACCAGCTCATGTGTAGACAACAGGCCTGCTCACATGAACAGTCTGTAGCGCATCAGGCCATCACATGAGCCCATACTTTTTCGCAAGGACATCTGAGTTTGGGAATGGGAACTAATCACATTTGTTTTTTGTACTATTTCGAGAAATGACGTGGGCATTTTTAAAAAAAAGTACCTTACTGGTCCGTTTACGCAGATTATATCCAATTATCCAGTCTGATCAAAGCTTTTAATCAATTAATTTTACATTACAGAGGCATTTCATGTAACAGTGCCTTAAATATGAACTATGACCTTATCATTTGTATTTTCTTTCATGTCTACCTGTTGGTCTTGATTAGATAACATAGATATACCTCACTCTCAATGGCATTACAGTGGAATACTTCAGAGAGCATAAGCATTATCTGACAGAAAGAGACAGGAAAGTTTAAGCTCAGTATATTGGGAGGGATTATAGAACACAGGTTGGCAAATTGCTACTCAAGTTGCTCTCTTTATCCATGGCTCTGTGTGAGAGTTAAGACTTTTTCCAGAGGATTCATCAAAATACTGACATGTAATTACAAAATTATTAATTAATTTACATTTATGTGAACCAGTTCATGTAGTGTAAGTTTTAAGAAATAGAAATTGCAACTAACAAAATATGACAGGATCTGGGAGCTGATTTATTAAAAAGGCATTTATTTCATTCTTAAACTTTTCATACACCCTAAATCTATACACGTGCAAGCTGATATAATATAATAAGCTGATTTATAAAACCGCACACCTTACATAATTTAAATAATTTATACGGACAATGTAATGTGTGGGGATGTAATTTAATATTTTCTGTATTTCCTGATTGAGGTAGGGTTGAGGGAGCACTGCAGTATAGGTTAACATTAGGCTAGCCTCTATACAGAAAGACATACAGTGAGCACCTAATATAGGTTTTGAAAGGTGTAGCCTACTTTTTAAAATAAACCCTTGATTAGGGAAGTTCATGTGTGAACCAACTTTTTTATTTTTTTCTAATACTATTATAGGCTCCTACATTTCTTTTCATTAAAACAACAGCTTCTTGGACATAATTGGTAGAAGTCAAGGTCAGGCAGATTTTACCTTTTTGCATTCTCTAACTTAAAGCAACACTATTACTAACAACTAACAATTATTTTTTTTATGTCTCATTCGAAGCAACGCGCTTCTGCAAACTTCCGTAGTGTGGTTATAGCCCATGGAGGGCCGCAAAGTGAATTCAGAAGAGCCGTTCACCCTGTTACGAGTTGATGAACCACTAAAACGATTTTAGAAACAATATTTTAAGGTTGAAAGTAACTACTTGGTGTGGCTTTAAATGATTATTATTACCAAAGGGTGAAAGGATGAACAGAAATACACACCGTTTTATGCATAGAATGTTTCTATGCATTACAACATTTTACATAATGTTACTCTTAACAGACGCTTTTATTCAAAATGACTTCCAATAGAGGACACAAACCAAGCTACAGCTATGCAGAGAAGAACAGACTAAGCAAGATTGTAACAAATTACAGTACAGAGGAAGCTAGAGCATGTCAAAGTAACAAAGTAACAAAGTACAGGACCGTGCTGGTAAGTAGAGGTTTTAAGTAAAAGATATATGGATTTTACCACGTTTACACAACTTTTTTGTGCATAGCAACCATTACAAAGGAGGCCCTTGGATACATCAGTTTGGAAAACAAAAATGTTTGAAATAACCAACAGCACTCGTTAATTTTTTTTTTTTACATCACCAGTTAAGAAGAGCTGTCAAATACCAAAAATGTATTGCAAAATGGTATATATGATTTAGCCAGAAGTGCTATGAGTAATTACTTCAAAACAATCATTTAGCCTAGCTGTCCAGTCCTAAAAAGGATTGGTAAGGCAGCCTTCGCTCCACTGAATGTTTAGATGTAGTTGGCACTCGTGAATATATGATGTGGGAGATGGAAAGTCAGTGCTTAACATGAGATCCATTCATAGCAATGTGTATATGCTGGTATACTGCACTGTATATGTATATTATATGTAAAGCAATTTACTAAATCAATCAATTTCAAATCACAGCATTAATTTTGTATACTTTTGTTCTAATGTGTCTGTTGACCTTGTGCTATCTGTTTAAATGAATAAAAAAAATCAATAATTATATGCACTTGTGTATAAATTTTGTTGTGGTCTTCTCCATTTACTTACTTACTGGCCATTAAATATTTTATTGGAATGATTATGGGTTCAATGGTATAATTACAGTCAGCTAAAGACTTAAGACTTTAGATGATTCTGTACTTAAATTCAACACATTACAGGTGTATTTAGCAATTACTGTTCTTATTTGCTGTTTGTTACACATTTACAAGCTATTTTCAAATGGTAATGTTTCTGTTCTTTTTATGCAGACTTACACGAAATGAAAATTAAATTAATAAATAAAGTTTAACCTTTTTAAAAACAAAAGTCTTGTTGCACTTTCTTAGTGGGACAATAGTAATGGATAAGTATGTATGTGTACAATATGTATACATGCATATATATTGTAAAGCAAGATTCAAGATTCTTTCTTCCACCTCATTATTACACTAGTTGTCACGGGCCCTCTGCCATGGGGCCTGTGTGGCTCTACTTCTGCAAATTGCAGTGCTCCACCAGGGCACTAGGTGTCCCTATCTTTGTGTGTGTTGCAGGATGGCATTTCCTCCTCAGCTGATTGACTACACCTGGGCCTCATGAAGTCGGTCTTTAAAAGGAAGTCTGCTGGAGCTTTCTGGCTCTCTGCCCACTCTGCCTGTGAGAGCTGTCTAGGATGGCTTGTGCTGCACCAGGCCTCATGACAGCCAGAGGTGGACATGGTTCAGGAAGTCAAAGTCCTGCCACATATTTATTCCAGCCAATTCACTGAACCAGCTGATCCCTAGCCAGATGAGATGATTAGTGAAATCACCTGTGTAGAGAGCACAGGCAGAAGGAATACGGGGACTTTTACTTCCTCAATCCACTTTGTCCGCCTCTAATGACAGCTGAGGAGTTTTTGTCTTTTGTTTGACTCATTTCTTTTCTGTAGCTCTACATCGTTTTGTTAATAAATTCTATATTATTGTTTGTACAGTTTGAGACAAACTGTGACAGTATAAGAAAGCAAAAGTCTTCTTAACAATTTTGGACATACAACTTAAACAAAGGCTAATTTGTCTGAATATTCAATTTCTTTTATCAAACGTCAGTGCCATGTCATTGTTACAGTATGTAACGTATAACTTTGTAGTATAAAAATATAACTTTATGGGTATTTATCGGTATTGGAATCAGTATTGAAATCAGCCATGAGAAGAACTTATTGGTTATCAGTAAAAGTTGAAATTTTTCATATTATGCATCCCTAGATCACAATATTGAGTACTGGAACCATCACTCAGAATGTGAAGTGTATTAATGTCATGGACATGTTTTGACTTGAAATCCTTGATAACCGGTTTGATGTAAGCCCACAGAGCACTCTCATCATGTTTGTGACTGTAAGGAATAGCTGAGGAACTCACTCTAAGCCATTGCAGTAAGCAGAGTTGCTTGCTGCCTGTTGGCTCCAAATTGAAAGACTTGAATTTCAGCATTCATGGAGAAATCCAGCCTGGGTCCACCTGTACTGCCTGTGACGTTGCATTGAATTTCACGTTTAAGTCTGGCCAACCTGCCTATTCTCGACTCTTTCTTTGCCTGAGAAATCGGGCACCAATGAAAAAGAAATGCTGCGCATTTGACATCGAAATATGATGGTCTGGTGGTCTGATTGGTTGTAGGTTTGTCCAATAGTACACAGAGGCATTTGAAAGACACTTATTGATCCTGCCTCTGAGAACTTTTTGTCAATGGGATCTTTGCCAGACCAAGCTCCGTTTACGAGCTTGGTGCGACAGCTAGGCTAGGAGAAATCCGGTGTAAAACAAACTTGGGTATGTTAAAACGTGATAACGAGTTGGTATGTTTGCTGCAGAGCAAAACTACTTGTTGTATCTGTTTTGAACTTCAATATTTCTATCGGATTTATCAATCGCTATTTTTTAACCATTACAGAAGCTCAAAGCAAAAGTTCAAAAGTTAGGTGGCTCTTGTAGCGTTACAGTAAAGCAAGCCACTTTAGTGTGATGAAATGTTAATTGATTACTGGTGGAGACTCACAGTGCTGATGGAGACTAATTAATCAGCAAAGAGTGCTGTACTCACACCTGGACACGATGAGAGTGACTGAGAGGATTTTAACGCGCAGGGGTACAATTACAAGAGGGGAGCAAGAAGGCAGAAATGGTATGGGAGCTGCTGGTCTACACAAACAAGACATTGGGTTACGCTTTGTGGTGTTTGCAATTGGCTAGCGCTGGTGGTGCTGAAGACAAAAGCCAAGGGTACCACTTATTGGCCCAGAGGAAGATAGTGGGTGTTTGAGATAGCCAGGAAAGAGTGGGGGGAGCCATGGATTTACCCCAATCAATACAGAGACTTCTTGCGACAGAAGAGCAGCTGAAGAGTAGGCCATGAGTCTCTGAAGCATTTTGGTGCTTTGACATTTATTCTCTTATCAGGTTGACTGCTATGGAGTAGTGTGGAACATTTTCCTGAAATACCCTTACTGGCCATAAGGTTTCTATGATGGGCAGAAGCCATTAAAAATATAAAATGTTTACAGCATGTGGTGCATGGCCACCAAACAAAGCCTTTTCCGACAATGACCTCAATTTCACAGTCTTTTTTCTTGGCTTTTTTCTCACACTTCTGCATGTTGTCAGTGTGAACTAATATTCTTTAAGGGCTTTTTGGCGGAATATTTATAGGCAATCATGGGTGCAGCTCGAGGTACGCACAGGTGCCGCCACATTTAGAGTGGGTTGTGATTGTGATTTATGAAGGGAGATTTCCATGGATTGTGCAGATGTGTGGGTCATTTACTTTGAAAGATGGTGCACAAAAATATTCTGATTTATTAAACCGTGTGCACACACGCACATTCTGAGTTTCTGTAAATTCTGCAGATCCTGTGCAGGGTTTTATAAATGAGGCTCCTGGGCCTCCCTGGTGGCTCTGCTGAGGAGGGGAAAGGCCTGCCTCCACCATGGGGTGGGTTACAGGGTTCAGAGGAGGGAATCAGCCGCAGTGGGGGGTTTAATGCTTGATTTGGTGGATACCAATCCCCCATTGGTGGGGGGGGTTCTATTGGTGGTGGTCGAGGCAAAGTCTGCCGGAGGCTGCAGGACATGAGAGGTGTGTGGTGGGAGATGCAACAGCATGATACCCCTTTGCCACTTTGATCACTGGTGGTGACTGATGGGTGTGACTTTTGGCCATCAAAGGGCACTGTGGTGTCGGATACTGGAGGAAGTGGTGGAACCAAGGCAGAAATAGTTCACTGTCGATGTACCACATTGGGGATTTTCCACAAAGGGCGTTGGGGGGTCCTTTCTTCTGTGTACCATCCTCTAGGGATGTGTTTTGCATAAATTATGGTCGTATGTCCTCCCCAGCTGCATTGAGACACATGGTCTCTTGTGCAAGGGGCCTGTAAGAAAGCACGCTTAGTGCTCCAGGGCTTTAGTAAAATCCTGCGACATATTCCACCTTATCTGTGGACATCTGTTTCCAAACCCCAGATAGCTCTGAATTTGAGACTTATCCACTGAATTGCAAACACATGCTTTGTGCACGATACCACAATGGCTTTGGTTCATGAGATTAATGCATGGTTAGCCTTAATAAATAATACAGAAATGTATACACATATTTTGTTCTTATGTAAAACTTACGCCATATTTCTCCCATATCTGATTAGTGGGAAGTCACATGTGGCCCTCTGGTAGCAATGAAGACAACTTGTGGCCCTCTCCATCATTAAAGTTGCCCACACCTGACCTAAAATGTGAACTAGTTATCTGTACACATACAGTATACTACCCCAGGGGTGCCGCTAAGAGGGGTAGATCAGGACATTTCAGGGGGCTTCACAGAGCTTCATAGTGGCCCACAGAGGACTATGATATGGTTGGGGTTGGGGCAGGGCCGGCGTCACAGTGGATCTACCGGGCTGTCATCTAACTGACTATGGGGGGGGTCGATCGTGAACTATATTCATATGAGCCTCACTAGAGGGTGACAATTTTTCATGACTCCCGTACGGCACGGGATTCCCAACAAAAAAAGAGCCAGGCAAGCAGTCAGTCATCATAACAGCCCCCTACCCTGTCATGCAAACCCTAAGATCACAGCCCCAGAACTAATAAAAAGTAAACAAGAACCTTTCATATGCATCCATTTTGATGCATAAAACGCAAGCACAGTGCAATGTTTTGTTTTAGATTGAATGCAGGAACAGCTTACTGTTGGTTAGGCTTCAGTGACACAGCTCAAACTCCATCAGGTTCTCAACTTCAATATTTTATTTTATTTTATTTCATTGTTATTTCCAAGACTGCAACTTATTTATCAATTTCCCCTCTGTATTAAACCTTAGAAGACTATGCATCAATTGTTGAAGATTTTACCCTATGCCGTCAGACTAGGAGACATAGGCCTATTCTCCATTTCTTCTGATCCAAGTAAAATTTGTGGATTTCAGTTTAGGATGGTAGCACTAAACTGAAGTGAAAAGGACGTGCATAATATCAGAAAAAATAAGAGATAAAATGAATATTTTGGAGCCTGTGGTGGTGGGTAGTGGAGCGTGTGTGTATGTGTTTGGGGGGGCTAATGGCGACTTGGTATAGGGGGTAATGCCTTGACACCGGCCCTGGATTAGGGCCCAAAATTACTTACTTGCAGGGTGCCCACAATTTCTGTATGACATGGTGGGTGTGACATGGCGTGACCTGACAGACTTCATACATTTTGACCGTGTCATAAATGAGGTGGCCTAGGGCTCCATGACGAGGGTGTTTTCCTAGCAACTCATGCCATTCAATCATTGCCAGATGAACTCGGAATTCTGTGCGGTTTCCCCCGCAGGAAATTCCACACATTTTCCTTGTAAGTCCTTCAGGCCCTTCCCAAAAAAATCTTGTGTGTGCTCCTGTTTCAGCATCAACAAATGCTATGCTATGATTCACTGAAAAATGTCCATAGCCTAGCTGCGGTTGCTGTTTGTAGGGCTGCCACTCATCCCTGATGATGATGGGTCTTCTCTTACCTTATTTATATAGTGAAGGCCCTTAGGGTGGTCCCAGAAGGTGCCTCATGGTTGAGCTATCAGAGAAGGTGATTCATGGTTGAGGTTTGCGGGAATTTATATCCAGTCTTTTCTATTGCATTTCTATTCTTTACAGTTGACTGTTCACATTTAAGGGTAAACAGCTTAAACATTTTTGAAGGGAGACCCTTTTACACCAGACTGTAAAAAAAACTAAAAGTCTAATGTAAACCATACTTATAAAATGACTGTGTTGTTTACAGTACATTAAAGATGACAGTGTGGTATCTGTCATTGTGGCAACATTTATGTCAGTATTTGAATGAATAAAGAAAATTAACCAATGTTTACTATTATTATGTTTAATATTTACCTGTGCCTTAGTTCTCACTATTTCAACCTTCGTTGGTTGTAAATAAGCAGGCTCTCGCTGTTCCCTCTTGCTCAGCAGTTTCAGCGCCTGCTGCCCCCAATAGCCAGAGGTATGTGGAGATATGTCATCGTTTTTCTGGGTGTGTTCACATATGACTATACATAACCTATTTTGAAAAGGGCTCTGGGAAGAAGATCTAACCATAAAATCAGAAACAACCTTTGCCTTTCACACAAACAGCACCTCCAGAAAAAAAGCTGAAAAAACTCCAGAATCCAGGCTAAATCAGAGCTAAGTTGTCATGCTGAAATGCCAGTTATTGTTCCAGGTAGAGGATTTTTTTGATAAAAGCAGTGTTTCACACTTCAAAGGTGCTATATGTAAGTAATTTATGCCAAGTAGTCATAACATGGTCCTGAAATGTCACTGGACATAAAAAAAAACATGTTCAATAGAAATACTGATTTCACTGACAACAGTATAGCCTTTAAAACTAAAACTTAACTTAACTTTTTTTTTGTCTCTTGCCTAGAGTGAAAACCTCTATGCAATATTTTTTAATGTGATTGGAGTACCAGTTTTGTCCACAATCCTATATATAGCATCTTCAAGGTACCATTTTAACCAAAAAACGTTTTCTTACTTTGTCAAAGCCTTGACCTGACCAGAATTGTACATCTTGATTTGGTAGATAAAAAGAAATTCTTAATTCAAATAGAAAATGTTCTCCTGGATAAGGTGTTGCTTCCTGTGTACATTACAAACGTGTTTGTGCTTATGTATGTGATCTTCGAGTTTATTTAGTAGCTGAAGGGTACCATGTGTGTAACTGAAAAAATTATATTATCATCTTTAAGATGATCTTTTTGAAATTTGGTCTTTTGTTGAACTCACTGATGTTTCATTAGTCTGGCAAAAGTCACATCATGTGTAGAAGTAGCGCTACATGAAACAGTACAAAAATCAGCAGGATGTCCAGGCAAACAGGCAAAAGGATAATGGATGTAAGGACACTTTACTTATCGCATGCATCAGAGTGAACATGACAATGTGATAAAACAAGTTACCTTCATTTAACATATAAATAAATAAATAAATATGTATATATATTTATATATATATATATATAGATATTCATGTGTCTATGTCTGTGTGTGTCGGCAGATGTGTGTGTGTGTGTGTGTGTATGTGTGTGTGTGTAAGAGAGAGAGAGAAACAGAGAGAGAGCGTGACAGAGAGTGTGTATCCTTTGCATGAGATAAACAGTGATACTCTCTGCAATCAGTAACAGTATGAACAGAGGGGCTGTGAATTAGAGTACCGCATTGTACACTTTCCATACAGACACAATGAGGACAGCTGTGATTGGTTAATGTGTGCAAGCAGTCATTCAAGGGATAACACAAAGTGACACTGTTCTGGAAAGGCTGGTGGTATTGCTATGAATCTCGAGGGTCAACTAGTCCGGGGAACTCTCCTCTGATTCCCACTCAAAGTTTTGCCCAATCATTTGGTAGAACATCATGTTAAAGGGCTTGTAAAATTTGTGCAGTCTGTGTATGACATCAGGGTCTATTCGGGGGTGAATTCTGCCTTTTGATTTCCCAAGACAACGTGGGGCGCTGCTGTCCTCTGGTTTCTTTAAGCACGGAAATCCCTTGGTTTTATTGAAATAGAAGTGCTTGTCTGAAATGATGCGCTTCAGTCCCAGGAAGTCCTGCACTTTTGCCATCTCACCGGCTGGGTCAACAATCAGCCTCTCCCCACTGACAAAGTGCATCTGGGAGAGGGGGAAATAATGCATCCAGCTCTCCAGGTGTAATGCATAGATACCAATCCTCAGAGCACTCCAGGAGGCATCAACAAGTCCTAGTGTTCGATTCTTGAAAGCCAAAACTTCAAACGATGGGATCTCTGGTTTCTTGGACAGCGTCTGGGTATAGTCTGAAATAGCTCTGGTGACTGGATTACGAACAACAATGATCAATTTGATGTCTTTAGCCATTGAGTGTATCCTTTTAGGCACATGACTTGTTACAAAATAGCTTGGTGTTTTTTCCATTGTAAGCTGGCCATCCAACGTAGAGGGCATTAAGTCTCTGTAAAACACAAGAAAAAGCTGTTGAAAACATTCATACCAAAATAACTTTAATAGGCCTAAATTAAAACACATTTGAAAAAATAAAGCTGTAACCATGGCAACATAAAGTACTCATATTAGGCACATTGTTGTAACCACTCTCAGCATGGGTGAGTCCCAAAGTTCAAATTGGCAACACATAATGCAGAAATTGCAGCAGAGGATTTTTCTTCAGGAAACTGAAACATATAATGTTATAAAAATGGTATGCAAAAGATTTGATTTTCATCATTTGTATTTCAAATTGTTCAAACTGGATGTTAACAAAAGCCTGTACAAGCAAGGTACAAAATGACTTTATAAATTATTATGACAATGACTATGACGGTGCAACTCTAAAGAAAATACTTAGAAAATACCATGATACTTCCAATATGTGGATTTTTGCAACAAGAGGAAAGAGTGTGCTGGACTGTGTATACACGAACAAGGCTAATACCTATTGATCTAGGCCTCAGCCCCACCTTGTATACTTACACAATATCTCAGTCATGCTAATCCCTGCATTCTGGCCCCTAGCCAAACGCAGCGAACCAAGCCGTATAGGGAGGCAGGGACCTGGAGTGAAGGAGCCGTGTCAGCTCTTTAGGACTGATTTGAGTTCACAGACTGGGATGTTTTCAAACAGTGGGCCGCCCACAACAGCACTATCGATTTAGAGGAGTACACGTCATCAGTGGCTCGCTACATCATTAAGTGCAGAGATGATTTTATCATTTTAAGACCATCACTACATGCAACAGTCAGGAACCCTGAATGACTGCTGTGGTCAGTGCCATGGTCACTGCCTATGGGTCTGGGGAAGAGTGCAGCTCTGAGAGAAATGAAAACCAGGCTGTCTTGGGCCCGTTTCACAGGTAGATACATGTAAATAAAGGGGAATGGAAAAGAAAAGGCTCACCAGTTTACCTCTGCAATGGATGGGATTTGTACATTTACTAGTTCAGATCTTTTGCAAATATGATCATCTTAACACCGGGCAGAACAAACATTGACCCAGGAATCTTCTGGAGTGAGAAGAAGACACTGTATTCTTTTGTCTGTTTGTCATAACACAGACACAGCGTCTTAGAAACCCCCTTTAACTGAAGTAGGTAAAGTGTTTTTCTCTTTTTTTTTTTGCGCACCATAAATGGTACCGAGATTGAAGAAGTTTGTGTCTATGGAGAATTAATGGCTGTTGAACAGTGTTCCAATTTTAATGCTAAAACTGTCTTATTTTTGTCATGTCTCTTGTTGTTTACTTGTATGTGCTTGTACTCAGCATGTTGCCGTGAAAGACTTTTTAGATTAGTCAATCTCCCTAATGAATAAACAATAAGTGAATGAATTTGACAAGAAACAGGTGTCAAATTTATTCATGCAAAAGGGTTACCACTTTAGCTACACAAGACCTCAAGTACTCTAGACACTCTGGGAATGTTTGTCCTGCCAGGTACTGAGATGATCAGATTTGCATCTGACCTATGCTATTAAAATGAGTCACATCCATTAGTAGCCTTGTATGACAGATGCCCAAATGATTCAAGAAGATTGACTCCATGGCAGATTTTGGAATCATTTGACAGCTGTTGTGGCTCCATGGTTCTCAAAGTGCAGTGTGTGCTGTAATAAATAGTCTAGAAATACCTTTACAGGTTGTATGTAGTAGATCAGGAGACTATATAAACACTATAGCACAAGTGGCCTTTCTGACAAGGCTTTCTACAGTCACTGCTCAGGCCTCTGTGCCTGGGATAGACAATAAAAGCCAAAGAATTTAAACTTTACCATTTGCTTTCATATGCTGTTTCCATCTGATTCAGTGGTCTTGCTAAAACTACTCAGTTCAATAAACCAGTTTGGCAGTCCTTCTGGCAGCCCTAGCGCTGGTGGTGTGGTTGAACGCGAGCTAAACAGGTGGGAATATGGTAGTTGAGATCTTAATTACTCCATGATGTTTATTGGGGAACATCTGGCATGAAATGGCAGCTAAAAATGTTCTAATCATGTGCAGAGACTTTAATCTTTTCCATTAAGGTCTAAGCCGTTCCATCATTGCAACCATTTCTAATCCAAATGGTGCTTTTATTTCACTGGCACAAATTACTCAGATCAAGTCTCTCCTTCTACCCTGCTTACAGCAGAGACACTCTGACTGCATGTCACTGACACTGACAGTGTAGGCTATATCAGATTCTCAACATGCCTTTTCCTTTACCTTTTTTATTTATCTGTATAAAATGATATGTTTTATGTATTTAATTATATTTTTTCCAAAGACCTATTTGTTTGTTTCTTTCAAATTGTGTTTATTCTCTCTGATATACTTCAAGCATTTTGTGACTTGGCTTTAGAAATACTGTATGTTTTATAAATAAAGGTTGTTTTAATGAGCATCAAAAACCAAAAAAACAAACAAACAAATACTTTAGAATTAGTGCCTGATCAGACTTTGAACCCACCACATAAAGATTTGCCTGACTATAGCCTTTGCCAAGCTTTAGCGCGGGCGATCTGCATAGCTGTGCCAAGGCACCTCCTGTACTATTGATTTTGAGATGGTGAAACTAAACAGTCTTGTTTTGCAGCAATACAAACATATCAAATGAATCAGACATACACACAAAATAGTATTTTACAAAAACAAAACATTTATACATTCATATATTTTAACGTAGCGCGCGCACACACACACAGACACAGACACACACACACACACACACACACACACACACACACACAATAAACACTTTTTGCTTGAGTCTTATTGTTTTAAAGATACCTGAAATTCTTTTAATAAAAACTGAGAATAGTGTTGTTTAGTCATCATGTCAAGGCAGAGAGATCAGCATGCAGCAGCTGCCATCAGAAGCAGGATGAGGTGGTGGCCAACAAGTGTAGCAGCCTACTGGGTTGTCATGTGCTTGGTGTACTGTAGCTCAGCAATGCCCGGTAGGCAACTGTCAGCTACATTCTATGGTGGGTTTGTGAATTGTGCTTATAAAACCAGATGGTGTTAAACCACATTAAACATTCAAACCAAAATATATGTGTGCTGCATACTCCCTGTGACAGGCTTCAGACGACAAAAACCTGTCTGACAGTTTTTTTTATTATGTTTATTAATGTATAACCCTTAAACCCTTGTAAGAATGTCAAACTGACAGTAGTCATTGGGTCCATGGACAAAATGTCTGACCTTCGAAAGCGCAAAAAAAGCTATGTGTCCACATTCTTAAGCTCTCTTGGCAAACTAATCTTTTATGGATGTTCCCACCCAGACTAACGTCTCAATCATAAAGCTCTTCATCACACTTCCAAGTGTTTAACCTTGTCATTAGACCCCAGTTTTTGGTGGATCATTGATGTATGTAGCTAAGTAGTCTGAAGTAGTCTGATATAACCAAGCTGCAATATCTTATTTATTTTAAGGGCCTTTACTTGTTACTAAACAAAATCACTTTAATGATTTGGTCAGATGGCATATAATATGTAGGATTCACAAGCTCCAAGTGTTCAGATATAGGTAGATATAATCCTAGCTATTCTAGAATATGTCAGGTGCTGTGATCAAATGAACAGCTTCTTTGAAGACATCCAGTAAACCATGTGCAAAACCTATGTCTGATAGGCTGACACTAAAAGGGAATCTGACAAAAAACACATTGCCAATGTAGGATGATATTTTACAGATCTAAAGATTAACTCTTGTAATCCTCACTACCTAGAAGAAGGCTTAAAATAACATGTCAACATTCACAGATAAAATTAATCCCAAAAATGAAATCTTCATCTCTGGAGGGCTGTCTTTTTTTCCATTTGCTGTTTTCTACGTCTTTTCTTCAAAGGGGATATAGCCCACTTTCCCAAACTATTGTCCAACTAATCTTAAAATTTTCAATATTACATTTAAAAGAATATTGTTTAACTACAGATAGTCTGACTGACCACGTGACCACCAATATATGTTTTTTCATACATGTTTTTGTTTGTTTGTTTGTTTGTGTGTGTTTGTTTACCTTTTCCCACTGATGTTGGCAGTTGCTGGAACACTAACGGCACAGAGCATGGAAATGGGGCTGTAGCCCCAGCAGGCAGATAAGAGAAGGCAGATAGAGGCTTTGGGTCCTAAGAGTGTGTGGCAGCTAAGCCCATAAATGCTGATTTACAGTGTATTGCCTCATAGTGAAAACCATAAATGCAAAAACTCAAAATTTAGACTGTCAACATCTTCGGTCTAGAGGGGAAGAACGTCACATTTGTTAAGTTGAGCCACTATGAGAAAGCACAAGGTTTGTGAAATTCTGTTTATAGATGTGTTTTGTAATTCCACAACACTACATTTTAGCTTATATCTTTCATAAGTGTATTTTATTTTTTGGTCTCTTTTGCCTTAGGTAAGAGGGAGAGAGAGAGATGGGGTGGGATTGGGAAGTGACCACAGGCTCTGGGATACTTGGATACTGGGTCCCCATGGGCTCTTGCACGTTAATGGTACGGGCACTGTGCCACAGCTGGCCAGAGTGCCCGTGTCCTAAAAGGGCAAGTGCCCATAGTTTTATTTAGGCTAGCACTTATATGAGACATCCACATGTGGAATCAGCATACAAAATATAAAAGGACATACTTATGGCCATATTTTGAACATCCCAAGATTTAAAAAAATGCTGTTGATTATCCATAAATGCTAAATAAAACTTTTTGAGAAGGAAACTTTACATTTTATAATTTGTTATCTTCGAACATGTGTGTCTATGTATGTAAAAAAAACCCCTATGATCTAGTTCAGAGATGCTGTGTGGTGGATACCCAGAGTTGAACTCGCATGGAATGACGCAGTAGCCCAACCAGCTTTATTCAGTGCACTCCCTGCTCCAGGGCAGCCAAGCTGACAGTGATGGAGCACTAGGTATCTCTTCCAACCTACAGCTGACTCGGCAAATACAAAGGTCAGACACGGTGTGAAGATAGATTAACATTCACCTCTGCTTTTCACATCTTTGTTGGGCTCTGTAGTTTGCATATGGACTACATCAGGCCCTAATGCACAAGCAAGGATGACGAGATGTACCGCATAGCAGCACATGTTACGACCAACCCATGGTGCTGCAAAGCTCTACAAGTTTTTTTGTTGACATCCAGGATTTCATGTTTCATGTTCATAATTTTTATTTTGGATGCTTGGATGTCACTATTGTATTGTAGAGGCTTATAAACAACTAGGGGAACATTTCCACTACAGTGTAAAACCCCAGAGTTTGGGGTAAAATTTCATACTTTTCCTGTTTCTATGATCAAGGCCAAATCAGGGCCGTACATTTTTTTTAGAATTCATTAGTTTCATCGCCAGATAATTTACATTCATAGAATGAAATGGCATAGATGGCGTTGCCCAGGAGAAAGTCTATGCGTGACGTCACAGAGGGTTTGTCCAGTTCTCTTATGTGCCGTCCATGCATGAAATACTATGCAACAATAAAAACGGAGGAATTTAAAAACTGTCAGGTAGCAGTTGTTTGGTGTTGCCTAGCAACAGGAACGACTTGCCTTGTATTCAAAGAGAAAAATGATCTATAAATAATTTTCAAAAGCTTTGTACATGAACCACGGATGCTATACTAATAAAGGTATGAATAAATAAATATTCATGTAATTAATTTTGCCCTGTAATTTGTGCTACTGTTGCTTAGTGCTTGGCGGTTCTTAACATTGTTAGCTAATTTCCCCGGTGTTTTTACTAATGGAAATAGAAGACTGGGGCTATGCACTGGTGTTTAAGACCGGGGTAAAGCCTCAGGCTGGCCCTGGTCCTTAAAGCAAATGTGCCACTACTGACTCATGGTGCTCCCATGTTTTTGGATGTGAAATATCAAATTGGAGTGGGATGTCTGATATTGGAGGTCTGTAATAATGTGGGGAAAAAATATGTCAAAATCATTTGGGTGTGTACATATCAGCTAAGTTGTCATTTTGTAAAAAAATAACAATGTCCCATATGGACTAAATTTCACAAAAATGTACACGCTTGCATAGGTTGGTTAGCGATCCTACGTAACAGTGTTGATGCCGTTCTTACCCTGTTTGCCTTTTGCCTCCCTGCCTTTCAAGAGGCCAGGGCCCCCTATGGATGAAATGTCACAATTTGAGGTAGTTGCAAAAGGATGTTCCTACGAATGCATTGATTGTGTGGGGTTTAATGACATTTGGACAATTAGAACCCAAGATATTGGTTGCTGTATAACTATTGGCTATGCTTAAAATATTGATTACATTGTTACACAACTTCAGGAAAATCACATGTATGCCCATGGGCTATTTGGTTTTACATTCATTTTTTACTACCACTATAAATATTTTGATGTTTTAATGACCTTCTCTGCCTAAGCTATTGGCAATGTATACCCCCTCCCCTTTTTGTTTTACATTTACAATCATCACCAGATGACACTAGGCCTACACTACAGATATGCATTCATGGGCTGAGTTAATACAACTTGATGGGACTGGGAATGCCACCATTTTTTTGTTGTTGTTGTTGTTTTCCCAGAACGGTTGACCAGTTATTCCATCAAAACTAATTTACTGTAAGTCTTGTGACCGTCATAATGAAGTAAAAAACAGACAAGTTGATAGACAGTGGAACAGTATTCACAACTTTGATGTGGTGGCCAACAGACAGTGCTAGGAAGCCGCCCATTAACGTTTTTAGAGTGGAAGAAGAATTACAATATTACCAGCTTTAAAGTGTTAATTGGTCCCCAACAGTGCTTCATTTAGGTACTGTACATGTCCAATCAATAACTGGAATGTGCTATCTTATACAGCTAAACACAAGCACATAATCAAATAGATGGACAAAAATTGTATCCTTTGCCAAAGTCATTTTGGTTACACTTTATTTGAAGGTGTCTACATAAGGGTGACATGAGCCCTTTATAAACATGACATGACACATACCATGAACATTTATGACACTTCATTCATTGTCATTAAGTGTCATTTTTTTGCAATCTCTGCATCCCAAAATATATATATAAAAAAATGAACATTACAAAGAACAAAAAACAATTAATGTCAAGTCATAAACATGAATGAAGCATCATGAATGTTTATAACATGTGTCATATCATGTTTATAACATGTCGCTCTTATGTCACTCTTATGTAGACACCTTCAAGTAAAGTGTTACCGTTATCTCATTAAGAGGAGCTGATGTGATGTTTGCACCACGCCCTGGGACATGACGGCCCGGATTAAGGCTTGTATTGTTAACAAAAGAAACCGATGTGATTGATGACAAATAAGGCCTTGGTTTATGTGAGTGACATCAACAAGATTCATCTGGGGAAAATACTTTTGTGATTGCTTCAAAGGTTTCAACAGCTTGAATCAAAGTGCTGCCTTGTGGGTTGTTGTAGCATTTGCATTGCAAGAGTTTTCCAAAAGTGTGTTTATAGCCCTAATTTATATGCTTTTCTCTAACCCACAAGTCACTGTTTTTGCTTTCAGGATAATGCCCCAGATGACACTATGAGCTGAATAATAAAGAAGAATAAATACACTCTGTCTCTGATATTAAGTTTTGCCATTTCAATTGTGAACTATGGAAATGCACCTGTGTTGCACACTCGTCATTATCTGCGTTCAAGCCTGTGGAACCTCTTTAGAGCTTATTTATCACTTAAAAGTTACAACTAACGGTGCAGTTACAACCAGCAGGCAGGCACTACTGACACTACACCACTGCTATACAATTTACATTTATCACCCAATCTGGCAAATGAGAGTCTGAAGTCACAGGTTTTCATTCTAAGGTTCAGGCCTATTTAGTTTTTTTACCAAAGTCTTTTAACAAATATTTTATTTAAAAAAAGGTTTTAGATGTCTCACCATTTTTGTCATTATGTAAAGGTAAAACAACTGGCTATTCGAAGCTCACTTGCACCATACAATTATTACCAAAATGAACATGAATAAATGTAATTTGTAATTGAAAAAATATGTTAGGATCCCATAATTTAAGAGGGCCTAGCTTAAAAACTGTTTAAGTGTGACTTTAACTAAGAAATCATATTTATCTTTTCACAGGTATCAACATATAAGTTTTGATTTTGGGTCAGTGGGAGTCATTTTCACAGCTATAGTCATGTTTGGGGATCAATCATATGAAAAATAGTTTATATTAGAAGAGTTACTCCATTCACTCTAAATCGTGTAGCCTAACTCAATTGGATATATCGAGAACAGCAGACCAGGCTGGCCCTGAAAATATGCAATGCAATTTTTTCCCCTGCATTTTTGCATGAAGATGAACCTTTAAGCTACAAGTAATGTAGTTTTAGAGTACCAAAACGCTAGATAGAACACATACCTGTACCAGTCCAGCCCTTTCTCGTAATTCCGATCAAAAAAATGGGGCTCATTACCCACAGCTCGAACGTCGGGGTGAACCCTTAGAGCCTCTAGTAAAGCTCTAGTGCCTCCCTTCTTCACCCCTATTATAATGGCTTGAGGCAGCTTTTTCTCCCCATACTCGGGGGTGCTGTTCACAGAGGCCCTGAAAACGCTGTCCGTAGTGCTGAAACCTTGGTGTTGCTGGTCCACAATTGCAGTATGAACCATGGCGATGGTGTTAGTGGAAGCCGTATTAGCTCTAACCCATTCTGCTGTCCTCTCCTCGATTTTAACATTGTCTGCATTCGTTGGGAAAACAGTGGGTTTCTCTGAGCTTGTACGTTCTGTGAAGTGGGGTAGAGTAGAATAAAGTTTCCCCCGTAATGTCATCAAAGTCGTTTCCTCTGTCACTGGTCTTCCTTGATACACGTAGCTTTCTTGCGCGGGGAATTGCAGTGAGGTATAACAGCTCACCAAACTGTAGAAAAGGTAGGTGACAGAGAGGGACAGGGTAAACATGAATAAGATCTTCCGGGGCACTTTAGAGGTAAATACCGTTGTACTGGACCAAAATGCCATCTCTGATAGCAGTGATCCATTTAGAGAGGAAGCCACACATTTTTCCAATGCAAGTCTAGCATGGACCCTCGATAAACAACGTTTTGCCACAACCAACGCAGCTACAGCTTCGTGGAGCTCGTCCAGTCAAAGTAATATCCAATAAGCATCCTTAAAATTCTAAACGTATACCACCCCGCTTTCTTCAGTATCGATTCTTTATTTCGGCGCTGACATCCTATGTCACAATCAATTCCTTGATTTACCGGGATGCGGTCTGGATTGATTCCAAATGAGGAGCTCCGTCATATAAAGGAAGGGTGTGATGGACGCCGTCTTGGCAATTTATTAAAAAAAGCAACGGTATCGCCTTTGAAGTGGTCTGGCACGTCTTCTTCCACGGTTACATCAGTGAGCGGTTCGAATGCAGCAGTAGGCTATCTGACTATGCTGTCCTTCACGCCGCTGCTTTCGAAAAAAAAAAAAAAAACAAAGGCTAACGAAATCCGTATTTGATCGCGTTATTCGACATTACAGTGCTATTCTCCCAATAAACCGACGTCTGATTTTAAGAAGGGAAATTATAGGCCTATCGGCTTATTCCCATTCGTTAACTATCGGATGCTGACAATGTTCCATGCAGTCTCAACCCTTTTTCTTGATTGGTAGATTCGTTGTGCGCATCGGCACATGAGCTACCCTCCCTTTCTGTCTCTGACACCAGTGAATAGTTTATTCTTAACATGTTTAATCAGTATCTATCTATCTATCTATCTATCTATCTATCTATCTATCTATCTATCTATCTATCTATCTATCTATCTATCTATCTATCTATCTATCTATCTATCTATCTATCTATCTATCATTATGTTAATTAGTGATGTTTAAGTTTTGACTTAGTCTATGATTGTGTGTCATTTGTTCATTTGCAGTTAGATGAGTTTACCTTCTGCACTATGGTTTGGAGTGTTAAGATTCTGTTCTCTTTCTCTCTCTCTCTCTCTCTCTCTCTCTCTCTCTCTCTCTCTCTCTCTTTCCCTCCCTCTCTCTCCCTTTTTCTCTCTCGGCTAAACATGCGTTCAGCAGGCAGGACCTTTTCCACACATTCACAATTGGTAACCAATACAAATTGTTACATTGCTATTCACACTGTGGAAGAGGTAGTAGGTTGTGGTAGCACAACTATGGTGAAGACATGGCACTTTTAACAGTTTTAATATATTTAGAGTGCATCAGCAAAGATAGGCCTGTGAATATGTAGGGACCTGTGAATATGTAGTTTTTAAAAAAGTTAGCCACTACTAAGCTTTGCAACTTTGTAGTCTTGGCACACAGTGTACAGAACACCCATAAACAATAGCCTATGTAGTAAGAAATCTGTCAAAGTTACTCAGCTGTCCAAATGAATGCAAAATACAATAATGTTTTACAAGGGAAGCGGTATTGTGTTACACTTAAGCTCTCAGACTGGGGTTTATATACTTTGGGGTTTGATATTTAAGACCGCATTGTATTTGTCAAATAACAATTTCACTAAATTATTATATATTTTTAAGTAAGACCAGCCAGGCGTGAAATATTAGTTAACTGCTTTAACACTCATAATAAGTCTCTTTTATAAAACAGGTGTCATTCACACGTGATCTATTGCTGTTGCCACACTCAACTTAAGCTCAGCAGTTAATCACGTACAGTACAGTATATCCCCCTTGTGGGGAAAGGGGTGGTACTGCAAGTCAGCACCACCACATCAATTATGTATGTAGTTATTTATTTATATATTATTTTATTTTATTTATTTATTTACACTTACCAGGCAACGGAGAAAGGACTGTTTTATGCCTTGACAAAACTCTGACATCAGAAGGCAAGCAATTCTATGTTAGCAGGATCTTGCTTTAGAAAATACCTTCAGGTTCTGCCCCTGCTTACCTGAAGACAATAATAAAGACTTATGTCCCATCCAAGGTGCTATGATCATCACATGCAAATCTTGCCCTGCCCTCCCCTTACTCAAGGCGATCTCAGTCGAAACTGTTCTCTGTTGTTGTCCTTTAATAGTGGAACAAGCTACCAGTTGCTACGAGAATAGGGTTATCCCTCTCTACCTTCATGAAGCACCTGAAGACCATTCTTTTCCATGAGCACTTCACAGCCAATGCTAGCCTCCACTTACCAGCCCTGTACTTAATGCTTTGTAAAATATATAAAAAAAGATCAGACCTTATTTCACAGTATTCAACTCAATGACTTTTACAGACATATATGGTTCTTTTGAAAATTGACGATTCTAATGGCTGGCATGTCTGCATGTACAGAAAAATCTTTGCAGATGATCCAGAATGCAGCGCCACCTTTGGTCTTTGCTTAACCAAAAAAGGAGACATGTGACTCCTCTTTTGGCTCCTCTGTATTGGCTTTCTGCTGCAGACAGAATTACACATTGATTCCAAGACTTTTAGAATACTCCAATACTCTATTCCATGCACTCCCAGTAATTAGGATCTAATTTCAGTAAGGGCATACTAAATGTGACACCCCTTCCCCCCAGCATACGGAACAGAACAGAACATTAATTACATACTGTACAATCAGTTACATTTTCAGTTAACAGACACCTTCATCCAAAGTAACTATAAAACAAAACAACCACAAAAGTAGATCTTAAAGTAAGTACCAAATATTCAGCAGCCTACTAAATACAGCTCACTTATCTTGATGAGGAATTGGGGTGGAAGTGAGCAGAAAAATTTGGTTGTGAGGCAGCAAGTGTGGGTGCAGTAGGTTGAAGCTAGGGCTAGCATCTGAAATATGATACCCTGAATGATCTCAGCCAATGACTAACAAAACAGCTGAGCAGTCAGCTGGCAGAGTCAGCTGAGCCCCCTGCCATTCTCATTCAGACTGGCCTGACGGCTACAACAAGCTTGACTGAACTGCACACCTGAATCATCTCTATGAAGAGGGTTTGGTGAATGCTGTTCATTGTTGATGCCCTTAATCATAGGGGTGCAAACAGTTTTTTTTTCTTTTGGCAGTTCTCTCCCTTCACATAAGTATGGGTGGCCTTTGTGAACTTTAATTGTTTGAATCACCCTAGGGACATCTACAAAGTGTAAAACCAAAAAATAATCAGGCAAAATATTCAGTGGTGTCAGTCTGAAGCAATGTTGTGCCACCAAAATCAAGCCGGTTCTATTACAAGGGAAAGACAGTTATGTAAGGGATAATGTTACTATGCTATTATGCTAATTGTTGAAATTCTGTTATGATAAGTGGACAAATGGACTACTTGTGGTGTGATTAAAAAAAGCACAAAGCTTGTTTGCACTGACAGTGGTCATTACACTTTTGCAGCTGTCGTGAGGCAAAAATACGGACATATGAACGTTGGAGTGGCCCATTTAAAGTCAATGGGACATTTGTCAGCATTACAGCCATATAACAATAATCTCTATTGCCTATTGCCTATACCATGCCAAATTATTTTTGGTTATACCTTCTTTGGCAAGTGGATGAGCTCTGGGCACTCTAACACATACTTAGACTTTATTTTCAAGGCCAACAAAAACATGTGCTAACATTGACATTCCTGGCTTCAGAAAGTAAAAACCCTGCCATGTATTCCTTCAGCCTGTGCACTTACCACAAGTTTTCTTCAGTTCCTTTTATGCCTACTGGTGTGTAATGCAGAAACAAAAGACCTCCACTCCTGCCTGTCTTGGGCCTGCTTACCATAGGTGATTAGAGTTAATTAGTCGATCAGCCTGACGATTTGTGTGCACATTGAGATTGGCTGTTTCAGAGAATAGTTGGATCACTATGCAGCAGGGTTGTTACTTTCTGAAGCTGGGATTGACACCCCTGCAGTCAACACAGAATGAACGGCATTGCATTTTAACTTTTTTGTATTCAAACAACTCCTCTAATGGTAAAGAGAATGTCCTCCCTTCATTCATTGTGAGTCAGTGGCTCAATAAAACAATTGTGTTTACCACAAAATGGGTCATTTATAACCATCATGTACTGCTTTCAACTTAAAATGCATCACTGCCTGCAGTTTACCGCAACTGGCTTGATAAATGTATGTTGAATGGACCCTTCGTGTCTGCACCAAGATGTAAAGCAATTGTTTTGAAATAAATCCAGAGGTGGCAGTTTCTCCAGATTGTTGCACTTTAGAATCAAAATCAGAATCAAGTTTATTGCCCAAGTATACTTACATAGAGTAGCAGTCAAAAGTTTAGACACGCTTTCTCAAATGATGTTTTTTTTTTTAATATATATTTTATTCTCTATCTTGTTTTACTTTATTTTCTACATTGTAGGTTAAGATTAAGTCATTCAAACTATAAAGGAACACATTCTGGAGCTTCTCCCCTCCCAGAATTGACAAAAACTGGGCTACTTTTTAAATGGCTTATTTAGTCCTCCTTGCATTGCTATCATGGTTTATGACCATATAAATGATGTTATAACCACCATGGTCATTTGGAAAAATGGAAGAAAGCTGCATTAACCATTGTCATATTTGCATTTTTATTACCAGTTTCCTGAAAGTCACAAGTTGGAACCTGTTTTAATGTGAGTTAGGGAAAACTATTTGTTTTCTTTGTTAACTGCACATTTCATGCCCATCCTGACGCCTCACTTTCCCATTCTATTTCAATTTTGCATGTCTTTGTGCATGCATTTAAAGATGATTGACAGGAGTTCTGAAAGACAGTAGACAACTCAAAGCACTATGAGGGATGTCACAGTGACAAAAGAATATCTCAGGACTAAAGTAAATACATACATACATTTCGTTTATTATACAGGAAAGTTAGCCTGGGCACGCCCATACTTCCTGTGCCGCTGCATTTGCATTTCGCCAGCAAAGTCAGTCTGGCCAAGCTGCCTGTCTACACCATTTCTACATTAACAGAGAAACTGGGACCAATCAAAATCTAGCATTTCAAAAAGGCAATGACGCAGTAGTTTAGCGACCGGAAATCTACCTCAGTCCCTATCAACATGGCGAACATGGAGCAACGGCAAGATTTCAATGCAGCTGTAGCTGCTGTTTTGGAAGATGGAACATGTTAGCCAACGAAGTCTACAAAGAAAATCTCCTTGGCATTGTTGTCGACGAGGTTCATCTGACTTATAAATGGTAAGTGTTGACAAGTCAACCCAGTTTACAGTATGTAAATAGCAGAACAACACAGTAATATCTTGCAAAGTTGTGGAGCTATTTCATTGACAAAATAGCTGCACGTTACACGTAGCTGCACGTCAGCGATAGCATATGGAATTTCGAGCTTTTGTGCAGTTACGTTTTTGTTTACTCATATGCACGTTACTATTCTCTGTCTTATACATGGACAATAATGTGATTGGTCGAACCTTTCGTCCAGTAGCAAACACAGGCATTTCACACACGTGGGTTAAGCCCGCCCTCTGAGAAATGGGTTTACAACACAGCTTGGCCAGACCAATGTTCGCAGAGCATTGATAAGTCGCGTTAGCCAGGCTACAGGAAAGTAACAGTTTAGCTACAATTAAGACGGGTCTGAACAAACTGGTTTACAGCAGAATAGTGGATAGTGCATTTAGCAGGGAGCCTTTGCTCTGGAATAATCTGTTGGAAGAAGTCAGACCAGCTAAATTGAAGTCAGAATACCTGTGAAGCTGAATACCTGTGTGCCAAGACGACTTTATATGTATTACTGTACACTTCCAATTGTTTTTTTTTTAATTGTTTTTTTTTGTTGTTGCTATAGGTCTACATACATAAAGAAGATGATGAGAATGATGTTTATTATTGTTGCTGTTTGTATTATTATTATTATTATTTCATATTATTATTATTATTATTATTGTTGTTGTTGTTGCATTTTTGTTGTTGTTGTTGTTGTTATTAAAATATCACCACCAGCCAAATTCATGTCTGATTTTTCTCAGTTTGAACACAGGTTTTACCTGCACAAACGTGCACAAAGGATCCACAAACAATTCTGATCATATTGTAGAGGACCTTGTTTACTCAATTTTCACCCTATGGGATGCCAACCTATGCTATTGATAGTCAACTAGCTGCTGTAAATGTTGTCAATGCGGACTGGCGCATGCGCTAAATATTACCGGAATGAAACTGCTGTTGTGGAACTGCTGTGGCTCTGCAGACACACATCCGCGTTGACGTTGAGCGTAGGAAAACTGTATCAGGGGCCAGCAGCAGCGAGCGCATGCCCTCCCCTTCCTTTCACAGCAAAATGTCGTCAGACTCCGATGTACCCATGGATCCAGAAATGGCATTTCTCGACGACGAAGACCTAGAAAGGTAACACTACATAAGAATCAAAATGGTGAAGAGAGTCAACGTTGTAGATTAATCACACGGAATGTTATGTTATCACTCCGCTCGTGAAGTAGCGAAGTCTCAGTGGCCTTGTGTTAGCTGGAGCCACCCTTTTGGATGGTCGGCTAAAAGTAAAAGTAACCAAGTCAGCTTGCTGACAAAGCGATGTCGTATCGATGTTTTTTAATATCTGAAGCAACTTATGCGCATTGTGCTAACGAATGTGAAGCATCGTTAAGATGGCGTTTTGCCCCGTTAACTTACAGATCTGGAGCGACACATTTCTGGTTAGCTAGGTTGGTGGCTAACTAGCTAGCTAACTAGCTAGCTAGCCAAGTTTGGGGGATCAAGTGATCATACTACACATGTGCTTGCATAAAGTGGTAAATGGTGCAGATCCGGAGAGCACAGTGGAACCATACGTTTTTTAAATGGCCTTTGATATTGCCTTGATGACGTTATTTGAGAGCTGGTTGTCGCAATTGACACCAATGAGGGTCATCCTTTTGAGCCATTAGTCACCAGCCAGTGCCCTGTGATAGTTGATGACTGCATTACTAAAATTGGCAGGCCTATCTGTTGCATTTGTCTTTTTATGTTGTTGCAAAGATAGGCACGTAGTGGTGCTTGTAAAATTAACCACCAACTCAAATTATGCAAGGTGTTGAAAGCGTCAAAATAAGAGGCCTAATTGACCAATGCAGCTTGATAAATTGGGGCATGAAGATGTCTTGGTGCCAGAGGGTTATAGTGTGTCTTAACTCTTTTCGACAGATGGGAATAAAGGAGCTATGTCTTCCGCAGCTTGATGTACAGTTTAATTTTTAACTTAAACATCTGTGGTTGTACAGATTACATGTTTGTAGTTTATATTATGGAAGGCAGTTTTATTAGCTGCATTTATCTATAATGTTTTAGGTGGACGGTGTGGTTCCGGTCAGTCGCAGGTTGGGCTTATGATGCGTGTAGAAAATGACCACCATTGTAAAAGCTTATACTATTATATGCAGCTAAGTGTTTTCTATATTGACAGCCTGTGGGAATATGCATGAACAGGGGCTTTGTTAGTGGCACTCATGAGAGAGCTGGGGATGAGTTTTACAAGTTTCAAGGTCTGGCAGGATGGTCTGGGAAGATCCCACTTAATTTCTAACCTGCCCTCATGCTTGTGTTGTGTTTAATGATATTATTACTTAAATGGTAGTAGCTTATTATTTGGTGGCAATAAATTGCAAGGAATTGATCAGTGTTACACTACAATAGAATTGGCTTACCTTGTCAAAGGTTTTATGCAGCACCTTTTTCCTTTGCCTTTGATGGCCTACATGGCAAGTTACGTCTTAAGAAGTGTGGACTGCATGTCACTTATTAGGACCAGCTTGTTGTCATCTTTTAAAGTATTTTACAGTTTTTTAATCTTTGTAGGGGTGATGTCTTATTTTAAAATGAAGTTATAGTTTCAGTCTTTATGATGGAAGTGTTGTGCTCACATCACACAGGGATGTCTGCTCCTTTCAGAGCCAGACTTTCCCGCCATCCAACGACATTTAGTGATGACTCGCCAGCGTTTAACAGGGCCATGGTATAGGCCTAGGCCTATATTAGACTCACCTCAGATAACCTAAGAGCATTTTTCTTTTTCACCACACGCTCCAAGACCCTCCCAGAATGACCCACATACACACTGTTTACATCATGTGATTGTTCTGATCTTCTGACTGGTATTAGGAGTAAGCTCAAATTATAGCATTTTAAATAAAAATCGACTGATCATTATCAGGGACTGTGTGATCAGAGCATCCTTATGATTTTGCCCACCTTTTAAACCATGGTGTACATACAGTTTGTCTTTATAAGCCATTGCACCACAGATGGCCAACAGCTATAAGTGAAAACATGATGTTTATTAACCGTTTCAACTAAAAATAATATTGTTACAGCAACTTTCCTACAGCCTAAGCCTTTGCAACCGTGGTCGGGACAGTGGATTTGACATGACTTTCCTAAAGCATTAGCCCTATCTGTTTAAGATACATTGTTCTGTGATTATGTGGTGATGTGTTTAGCTAATTTGTGTTACACATTTTGAGAATTGTGGTTTGCAAAGGGAAACTATGATATCTTTGAACTTATATCCTACTGTAAAGTTATTGGCAAACTTCTGCGGAAAAGGGTCAGTAAAGGGTTGCTGCTGTATCGTCCGCATGACCCACATGTTGTCATGTGGATGGGCTGAGTGGTTGTTAGTGCAGTACGGAAAATTTGTGTGGTACAGAAAATTTCCGCGTGGACTCTGCATTGACCATGCATGTGTGAGCCTGATTGTGCAGGCATCGAGCTCCCTCGACAGACGGCCATGAATGTGAAGACTACATAAGACACTGGATGTTTACCAAAAGTCCCCGTTGGCAGGGCCCAAAATAGACTTGGAAAGCTTGAAATGTAAAACCTTACCATATTCACAAAACTGTTCATGGAAAGAGTATAATGGACAATTAAAATGACTTGGCCTCAAAAGCATTTGCTGCAATAGGCATACCAACCAATCACAGTTTTTTGCTGTTCTTCTCTTGCATAGGACATGGCACCATAATGCAATGATCACACCATAGCCTATTACAGAGCTGGAGGAAGGTGTAGCTTAGTTGCATTTTGGGGCTTTTAGCCGTTGCTGGATAAGGTCAGGCGAAAGATTACAGGAAAGGCACCCACTGAAAATGTCTGTCAGCTCTTTTATGCTGGTCTGCCAAGCACAGATTATAAGGCAAATCTAATATTAAGTGAACTAAGACATTAATCATTACTGTAAGTACTTATCAATACATGTACTTTGTACATGTACTATTTTTAGAGACAAAACTGTGTAATTTTTAAATGCATAAATGATTCAGCACACATATTAGGAAAATGCGCGTATGGAATGACCAGGCTGCTATCAGAAGGCCACAGTGCCCTCTCTTTACAAAGGCTAGGACATGCAAAGTGTAGCGCCATCCAGTTAAATCCGTAGCTAAAAAAATGGAACTTTGTGAAGCTAAAGAAAGTTGCTGTATGTATGTTGGTGTCCCGAGACATAAAACACCACTCACTTTCTATTTGCTTTGTTTGTTTTTGTTTTTAACTTAACAGAGAAGCAGAGGTTTTTAAAGAACAAGGTAATGCGTACTACATAAAGAAGGACTACTCAGAAGCTTTCAACTACTACACAAAAGCCATTGGTAAGTTGTTTTTTTTTATTTTTGATCACTTTTATTTCCAGTGTTATTCCTCCTTCTCCCCTTCGGCGAGTGTCTATAGCAAGGCTTATCCAATGGGAGATGTTTGAGAACCTAAATAAAAGAAAAAATATCTACTTGAATAACACTAATATTCATCTAATATAAAAGGACTTGCATGTGAAGAACTACAAAGATTGTAGTTTCCTCATTACTACAGTTATTTTCTACAGAAAAGTTAAGGTGAAACTGGGGCTTCACAGATACACACATTGCACAACTAATTTTGCCATGAAATGCCAATGTTAAACTGACGCTATCTAAAGTAATGATGGGTTGGTTGTTAAAACTAGACCTGGTGCAGCAAGATGCTTCTTGGCAAGCCATTTCCATGGGTGGAGAAGCTACATAAAAGGATCTGTAGGTAGACTTAAAGTAGTTAAATTGGTGGTCGGAATTATTGTTGATAAAATCAGAATAAGCTGAAAAACAAAACCATAACTTACCCCAAACTCCTCTACACATAAATAAGTTATTAGACATCTCTATCAATAGCTGATAGCAAGACCTTGCGGTTCATTTGTGGCCATAATGTTGTCACAGAGCTTTGCACTCCATGCTGGCAGAAAGATGTAATAAAAATTAGTTCTGCCATTTTGTTTTACTTGATTTAACGGTTATTTACAGCAAGTCTGTAACCTCTTTTACACCGGCAAATACCCGCTGATTGTTACCCTAAAATAGCCGGCTGCGTGTTCCTTTCACACTGACCGAGATAGGGTCGGGTATCGACTCTCGGCCCTCTAAATAACTCTCCTCCAAAGGTACACTTAAAACGTGGGCCTTTTCTGGACTAAACAGGGTGACATGGGGTGGGGGAAGCGGGGCGGGATTTGTTTATGACGTAACGTGAGTACAACCCACCACCAGCGGGAGTGTAAAAACAACTCAAACAGGAAACGGTTGATCAGAGTACCAGCAGCGAGGGGTGATGAGAGGAGCAGGAAGTTCAACGCTGCATTTAGAAAAGACGGTACAGAAATGTACTTTTATTGTCACACCGGCAGTACCCTCAAAGGCACATAATTGTACCTTTTAACCGCTGTTTTACACTCTCAGAAATAATGGGCAAGTATGGGTACAAATCTGTATCTTAAGGCACAATCAGCATTATTGTACCCCCGAAGCCTAATATTTGGACCTTAAGGTAATGGTGTGTACCTATTTAGCTCTGGAGAAGGTACAAAATGGTTGTAAAACAGTGCTTAAAAGGTACAATTGTGTGCCTCTGAGGGTACTGCCGGTATGACCAGTAAAAGTACAGTTTTGTACCTTCTTTTCTGAGAGTGTACAACACAACTTACGGATATTGAGGAAAAACAAGCAACTCGGGAGACAACGGAGCAGGTCTAAGAGCAATAAAGAAAAGGGTAACAGTTTTTATTTGGATAGTCCACCCAAGACTTTTTCTGAAAGTTTTGTTGAAATTCATTTTTTTTTATTATTATTATTTACTGAGTTACCACTGTACTGAAACCCAACCCCTCACACTAAACCTTATCAAGACACAGAGTTTAAACCGATGGTTTGTTAATAGTCTCATCATCTGTAGGTAGTCTACAGAACCATCTATTGGACTATCAAAAGGAAGTGTGACCAGGGAAAAAAAATTAGGATTGCAAAATCAGAGCAGAGAAATTACCCATCGTCCTCTCTCAAGTAATCGCCTTCCCAGAGTTAATGCACGTCTGCAGTTGCTTCTGGCACCCACACTAGCACTGGGCAAAGTCCTCCTGCTTCAAGTCCCTCAGCTCCCTTGGCAAAGCCTCCTTGATCCAGTGAATTCTTGAATCCAACCCAATTCTAGAATCAGGTTCTCAACTCGCATCATAAAAGTCGCAAAATCACTGAAATGTACTTTAATATAGATTCGTGCTTCTCGCCATTTTTTATAAATGTTCATGTACTAAAGTTATTGTGTGTTTTTGTTTTTAACAGACATGTGCCCAAAGAATGCAAGTTACTATGGTAATCGAGCTGCCACTCTGATGATGCTGAGTCGCTATAGAGAGGCACTGGAAGACTCCCAGCAGGCTGTGAGGCTTGATGATACCTTTGTTAAGGTCAGCTGCTGACGGTGCCGTTTTTAATATTTGGATGATTTTGCATGTTTGCAGTGAGGTCCTGCTGTGACTCATTTAGATGACCCTCGCTTTCAACTAGGCTTGAAATGTAACCGTGCCCGTGCGGTTTAAATATAGATTTTTAATAGCTGTGAAAGGATCCATATTTTAAAGTGAGATGCATGTAAAAATTATGTCCGCTTCAGAGTTGGGATGTGACATGCCTGTACAGACTACCAAGTAATTAAAATTATAGAAAATAGACTGAAAACAATCTTGCGCAGAACATGAAATTCTTTCTTAAAGGGCAGCCATGTATTTCGTTAAGAGTTGTACTTCTTATAATAACTGTTTAACTTTAAATAAATAATATGAATGTAATAATGTAATAATAATGAATGAATATTGGGTGGAGATCTCAGTATTATGTTAAAGGGTGAGGTCTACAGTGTGATTGTACATGCCTGAGTCAGTGCTAAATTTGGCCAGTGTAGCCAGTGCACACTAATTACTGTGGATGGTTTACCATGGCTAGCTGATGTTCGGGAGGTGTAGATTCTATGTGGATTGATGGAAATAACTGTTAAAAGGTGTAAAAGGTTTCTAGTGTCATGAAGATAAAAATATACAAATTATTGTTTGCATTCATGTTTGCCGTAACTGCTAACTTTGAAGGTCTCTTGAATCTGCATTGATGTACCAAGCTTTGTCTGCACAATGTAACACCATTGTCCTGTGTGTGACAGGGTCACCTCCGTGAGGGCAAATGCCACTTGTCTCTTGGTAATGCCATGGCAGCCAGTCGCTGTTTCCAGAAGGTACTTGAACTCGAATCTGATAACGGCCAGGCTCAGCAAGAGGTGAGTCACCCTGTCAGAGAATGTTCGATAAATGGTAGTTTTAGGTCTAGCTTCATCCTGTTGATTTGTTTCCCTAGACATCAGTGGTTTATAGATGAAATCAAAGCCAATGTTTTGAGCTCTTCATACACACTGCACAGCTTGCTACACCTTCGAACTAACGTAGTTGTGCATAACTAAAATATGATTACACCGACATGAAACGGAAATAACCTTGGCAGGCAGTGGTGGATGGCAAGGTTTTGCAAGCAGACATTTGCATGTTGGGGCAGGAAATGGCACCCATGTAGTCAAATAAAACCACATGGAATATGGTCTGTGGGTGTGATGATGATTCCCAAAAATGCAAAAAAGATTTTAATTGTGATAACATTTGTATTTAATTGTAATAAACTGCTGAGATTTGAAGATGACAATCAGAATTATTTCTCCTGCTGTCATTTTTCTCTTGTGCACAATCTAAGTGTTGGTCAACTACATAAATGATACTTAATAAATAAATAATGGCAAATATAGTTTTTGACATATTGTGCATAATTACAAACTTGAACTTGTCTTTGTGGCATATGTGTGAAGTATTTCTTTGCAAGTAAAGACTGCAAAGCCCTTTTTTTGAAAGTGACCTATAGTGACCTATAGTTGACTTCTAGTTAGTCACAGTGTATTTTCTGTTTCTTTTGCAGATAAAAAATGCAGAATCCATTTTGGAGTATGAGAGGATGGCAGAGATTGGCTTTGACAAACGAGACTTCAGAATGGTATAATTTCATCATTACTCCAGGGTTTTTGAGTGATACCCGCCTTGAACTCGCATCTCATCCTACTTCATTTTCCTTTTGGACTTGCAGGTAGTTTTTTGTATGGATCGCGCACTGGAGTCAGCAACGGCCTGTCATAGATTCAAAATTCTGAAGGCAGAGTGTTTGGCCCTGCTTGGACGCTACCCAGAAGCCCAGTCTGTTGCCAGGTAACCATAGTACATGAAGGGAGATAAGGATGCACAGCAATGCACCTGTTATGACAACCACTAGCACTGTGTGGGTTTAATCCCACTAGCACTGTATGGGTTTAATCCCACAAGCACTGTATGGGTTTCATCTGGTTTTCCCCTTCTCCCCCCCACTGATTTTTTTGTTACCAAGTCCCAGGACACTGAATTACTGGGGAACATAAGAACTTGGTGATGACGTAGCCTAGGTCTGGGCAGGATGGACCAAAACTGATATCCCGTTCGTAAAATGAAACATTTTGCTTATTGTGTTATGTTATCATGTATCGACAATTTGCCAAAAAAAGTGGGATAAGTACGAAAATGTAGTTGTTACAACTGTAGAACTATTATTTAAACAGAGTTAATACTGCTTTCACAGAGCTGTAAACATTTTTAAAATACCAGGTGCAGGGGCTGTCTGAATCAGCCTAGCAAGTGGCTTTGGATTTCTTGCTCTATGTAATCTAATTTATATTGTCCGTTGTATATAATGTTATTGTACATTTTAGAATCTATATTCTATTTAACTGTTTTTATCTATTTTGTTATTTACCCTATCGATCTGTTGGCTTCCTCCAAACGTCACCTCTCTGTACTCATACAGTCACAATAATAGGCTTCTCCTGCTATTCCAGGTGATTGGTGTAGATTGGTGTGTAACTGTGTGTTTCCCTTTTCATTCTTAGTGATATCTTGCGGATGGACTCGACCAATGGGGATGCTCTGTACGTGCGCGGCTTGTGTCTCTACTATGAGGACTGTATTGATAAAGCAGTACAGTTCTTCATCCAGGCGCTGCGTATGGCACCAGACCATGAAAAAGCCAGACTGGCCTGCAGGGTAGGTCACTCGGACTTCACATTTCATTTTTTTTATTAGATTGACTTGATAGAAACAAACCTAAAACATCACTGTGTTTTCTATCTAATCTAAATTTTTGTCATAGCGGTCAGACATAAAAAGAAACTATACATGGGCATATTATTAAGTCCAGCTATTCTGTCCTCTAGCGTGCGTGTGTAGGTGGGCACGATTCGACAGATAGGTAAACAGTCAATATTCAGTGTGGAAATGATGAGCCAGACGCAGGAATAAAGTTGTCTCCTTTACTTTGAATCTTTGTCTTGACAGGTTCCTAAATATTGAGTCTTTGAAACTAATCACAAAAATAAAGCTGGCTTTAGTCTAAATACACGGTATAAATCATGGAATTCTCATACAGAGACGGTGTAAATAATCTAAATAAAGTTCAAACATAAAGATAGATATTTCTTATGAGTGAGACTGATTGTTTTACTGCATACTACAACATTAAACTGGAAACACCACACGGTGAGCTGCTTATGTTACACAGCGTCACAACACGTGCAAAGTGCACCAAACTGCTAAATACACAAATATATAGTATCCTTAACCTTATCTTAACGATGTTACTTACAAGCAATGCTTTCCAAGGCTTTAAATAACTAGATGGCGAAAGAATACGATATCGGTGCATCAATGTGCTCCCGTGTACGCTATACTCAACAAATGGCTGAACAGGAAATAGAGAAACTATCACATGACTATTCTAAACCAATGAACTAGCGGCCTTTACCAACCAAGAAGAACCAGCTATTCTGCCATATTAGAAATGGCCAGCGGGTGTCGCTAAGGACACAAACAATTTCTAAACATAACATGACACTCCCCGTCTGATATTGAACACAATATCACTACACACATTTTTTTTTTTTTTTTTTTTAAAGCAGGGAGAACAGTGTCATAGCATACTTATGAATCTAAGCAGACATAAGAGGTATGACTTCCACGATAGGTCTAAGGAATGTTTTCACACTACCACCCCTAGTTACCCTCAGTTCTAATTTTCTGACTTTCCCATCAGTGCCAGGGATAGCTTTGGTCACGAGAGCCATAGGCCACTCATTTCTTGTCACCTGATTGTCCTTTAACAGGACAAGGTCGCCCTCCTTAATATTCGGCCTACATTCTTGCCATTTGTTGCGAGTCTGTAGTGTGGCCAAATATTCTCGCCTCCATCTCTCCCAGAAAGTGTTGGCAAGATGTTGCACTCTTTTCCACTGCTGACCGTACAAGTCAGTCTTTTCAAAGGATACAGGTGGAGGCTGAGGAGTGGATGTCTTCTGCGTGAGGATCATTGCTGGTGTCAAGAGGAAGGGAGACTCTGGATCAGTAGAGATGGGTGTCAGAGGTCTTGCATTAATGATGGCACATACTTCGGCCATAAAGGTGGACAACACTTCGTGAGTGAGGCATGAGGGAGTGACTTGGGAGAGCATGGAGTCCAGTATCCGTCTCGAAATCCCAATCATCCTTTCCCATGCTCCTCCCATGTGAGAGGAGTGGGGCGGATTAAAAGTCCATGTGCACCCCTCTTCACTGAGGAATCTTGACACGCTTGGTTCCGTTGTATTGTCCATAAGCATTTTCAGCTCCTTGCATGCCCCTCTGAAATTAGTTCCACAGTCAGAACGTATTCGCTTCAGGGGGCCACGCAGGGAAATGAAGCGGCGTAAGGCATTTATGAACGATGAGCTGTCCATTGACTCTATCAGTTCAATATGCACAGCTCGCACACTTAGACATGTGAACATCACCGCCCACCTTTTACTGTTGGCCTGGCCTCCACGGGTACGGCGCGTGGACACGTCCCATGGGCCAAACACATCCAGGCCCACATTGGTGAAAGGTGGTTCGGTGCTGAGGCGATCAGAGGGAAGATTCGCCATTCTCTGCTCTGCTGACCTTCCTCTGAGCTTCTTGCATATGACACACCTACGGAGGGCACTATTGACACATCTTTTCGCTCCAACTATCCAGAAGCCCTCTGAGCGGATGGAGGCCTCCGTGAAAACACGGCCTTGGTGTTTCACTCTCTCGTGAAAGTGGTTCGTGAGGAGAGTGGCGACATGGCTGCGTCCCGGGATAATGAGCGGATGTTTCTCCATTGTGTCGAGTGTGGCATGCTCAAGCCGACCCCCTATTCTCAGCAGACCATTCACAAGAACAGGGGAGAGCTTTCTGAGTGGACTGTTCTTAGGAATTTCTTTTCCCTTATCTAGACATGCAAATTCAGCTTGGTAGGCCTCTCTTTGCACACATCCAATAACAATGTCTCTTGCTTGTGCCAGCAGGTTGGCTGTGTGAGACCCCACACAGCGATGCCATCCCTTACAAGTCTCTTTCCTTTTAAAGGACTGGACAATGTGCATGAGAGACGCTATGCCTCTAATGAGAGACTTCCATGAGGAGAATCTCTCGAAGCGGTGAGAGCCAAGTGTCGTGCTTGCTTTTGTGCATGTGGTGACATGGGCTCTTACCTCCACGTCAGACTCTGGAAGAACAAGGTCAAAGGGCGTCTCCTCTGTAGCATGTGAGGAGTCGGGATGCTGAAGGAAAGCTGGACCGGTGAGCCAGATGGTTTCAAGGAGATGGGCTGCAGGCACTGATCTGGTAGCCACATCCGCCGGATTCAGTGAAGTGGGCACATAGTGCCATTGCTCGGGGTGTGTGAACCTTCTGATCTTTTGCACTCTGTTGCTGACGTACACGTAAAATCTTCGGGTTTCATTGCTGATATACCCCAGCACCACTTTACTATCCGTGTAGAATTCTGTGGCATCTGGCTTACAGTCCAACTCTTGCACAATCAGCTCTGCTAGTTCAACTGCAAGAACAGCAGCGCACAGTTCAAGTCTGGGCACAGTGTGATTTGACAGAGGGGCTAATTTGGCTTTGCCCATGATAAAGCCCACATGACATGTGTCATCACTCTCTGTAACCTTTAAATACGCTACAGCTGCTATGGCTTCTACAGATGCATCAGCAAACACATGAATTTCTCTTTTCACTGCATTTGAGAGAGAGGCTACAGTGTATGCTCGTGGGGTTTCAAACCTTGTGAGATCTTGTAGCGAGTCTCTCCAGGCATTCCATTCTGCCTCCTTTTCTGGGGGGAGAGGAGCATCCCAGTCTACAGTCGTGCTTGTCAGCTCTCTGAGCAGGAGTTTGCCTCGGACGGTGATGGGAGCCACGAGACCAAGAGGGTCGAACAGGCTATTGACTGTAGCTAGAACGCCTCTGCGGGTGAATGGTTTGTCAGAGCTGGCAACACGGAATGTAAATGTGTCACTTTGCAGGTTCCAGCTCAGTCCAAGGCTGCGTTGAACTGGTGGAGAGTCTATCTCCAAATCCAGGTCTTTCAGATCCTTCGCGTAGTCAGTTGAAGGGAATGCTTGCATGACCTCTGGGCTGTTGGACGCTATCTTATGAAGCCTCAGGTTCGAGATAGCGAGCATGTCCTGTGTAGCCTTGAGCAGATCGATGGCTTCAGTGACAGAGGGAAGGGACTTGAGCCCATCGTCGACATAAAAGTCCCTTTGCACAAAGCCCTTTGCGTCTGCACCAAACTCAGCCTCTCCATGCAGAGCAGCGCGCCTGAGTCCGTACATTGCAACGGCAGGGGAAGGGCTATTGCCAAATACATGAACTCTCATTCTGTATTCAACGATGTCTTTGGATGTGTCATTGTCTCTGAACCAGTGGAATCGAAGGTAGTTCCTGTGGTCCTCTCGGACAATGAAACTGTGGAACATTTGTTCTATATCTGCAGTGATGGCTATTGGCTCACGTCTAAAGCGTAACAGGACCCCCAGCAGGCTGTTGTTTAAATCTGGGCCTGTCAGCAGCACATCGTTCAGTGACACTCCATGATGACGAGCGCTGGAGTCAAACACCACCCTAATCTGCTCAGGCTTGCGTGGATGGTACACGCCGAATGTAGGCAGGTACCAGCATTCTTCCTTTTCATGCAGGGGCGGGGCCAGTTCAGCATGGTGGTGATCGAAGATTTTCTGCATAAACGCCACAAAGTGCTCTTTCATCTGAGGCTTTTTGTCAAGCGTACGACAGAGAGAAGTGAGACGGCACAAAGCTTGTTCTTTGTTGTTAGGCAGGCGTGCTCTTGGGAAACGGAAAGGAAGTGGCGCCACCCAGCTGTTTGTGTCGTCCATGAACATCTCTTTGTCCATTATCTGCATGAACAGTCTGTCCTCAATTGACGGGGCTACTTTGTCGTCATCTGACGTTCTTTCAAAGATGGAGCTGTCTTCTGAGCTGTCACAGCAGGAGCTCCACCTGGGAGAGAGGTGAGTGTCTGGAGCAGACTGAGAGGAAAGAGAGAGCTTTGACATGTTACCTTCATTCAGTGTCTCTTTCAGTAAAATGCGGTTGGGACATGGACTGAAATAGGAAGGACGTCCATTGCTTAAAATGTGTGTGCGATAACTGTTCACAGTTGTGGGCTTGTGAGCAGCGCCTAAGCAAACCTCACCAACTACAACCCAACCAAGGTCAAGTCTCTGAGCGTAGGGTGCATTTTTAGGCCCGTTGCGTTGATCCCTGACCTTGTGAACTTGCAGGACATCACGGCCAAGCAGGAGGAGGATCTGCGCATCTGGATTGAGTGGGGGAATGAGGTGAGCGACAGAGCTTAGGTGTGAATGGTGTTTCGCTGCTTCAGGCGTAGGTATCTCTGACCTGTCATCCGGCATGTGATTGCACTCAATGAGCATGGGAAGGGACACTTTGCAGGTTCTATCATGAGACTGTGCGATGAAGCCTGCGGCTCTCCTACCAAACATCTCTGTGACTCCAGCGCATGTGCGAAGAGTGTAGGGAGACTCTGTGCTCTTGAGGCGGAAGATGTCGAAGAACTCTGATCTAGCGAGCGACCGGTTGCTCTGATCGTCGAGTATTGCATAAACTTTCACGGCTTGGTCTGGTTTGCTTTTGTGATAGACTTCAATCAGACAAATCTTAGAGCATGAGCGGGAACTCAATGAATCGCCACAAACATCAGTGCATTTGTTGTTAACTGCGGGAGAGGCGCTCTCCTCTGCCTCCCCGCCGTGCTCTGCACTAGGGGGCTTAGCAGTCCATGGTGGTGGCCCTGGGTGGAGGGCTGTGGTGTGTGCGTTGCTGTTACATTCGAAACACTGCACTGTAACTTTGCAGTCCTTTGCTAGGTGCGTGCTTGAAGAACAGCATCTGTAACAGACGTTATTTTCCTTTAAGAATGTTTTGCGTTCCTCAATGCTTTTAGCTCGAAAGCTTCTACAGCGTTTGAGGGGGTGGGGTTTTTTGTGAATGGGACAATGTTTGTCAATGTCTAGCTTGCTGTTTGCAATGTCAGCGGTGTCTGCAGTCTGTGTGTGTGAGATCTCAGTCTTGTTGGCAGACACCAGGCTTTTAGGCTGTCCCTGTCTTTTCCCTGTGTAGTCTGGCTTTGCAGCGTTGCCAGCACACAGGCCAAACGTGAAACTGGGATCATTACGTGTGTGTGCCTCGCGACAGACAAAGTCAGCAAAATATGAGAAAGGGGGGAAGACTACCTGGTGATCGGCTTTATACCTGGAACCCAACGACATCCATTTCTCTTGGAGGTTGTAAGGGAGCTTGTTGGCAATGGGGGTCACACCTCGCGCCGTGTCCAGATAAGAAAGCCCTGGCAGGTAGCCCTCTAACTTTGCAGACTCGATTTCTTTCAGCAGGTCTCCGAGCTCTCTAAGCTTCAGAGGTTCCTTAATGTTGATTTTCGGAAAACTTTCTAACTTGTCAAAAAGAGCCTTTTCAATGATCTCTGCACTGCCGTAGCAGTCTTCAAGACGTATCCACGCCATTCTGAGGCCAATGGTGGGGTCAGTAATGTGAACGGCTCTCAGCCTCCTGACATGATCTGAAGACTTTGGCCCTAACCATTTAACTAAAAGATCAAGCTCTTCACTAGCGGTCAGTCTTAGCCCTTCTATGGCACTGGCAAATGAGGACTTCCAAGCCCAGTAGTTTTCAGGGTGGTCGTCAAACTTGCTAAGCCCTGAATTAACAAGCTCGCGGCGCACTAAGTACCTGGCTATGTCACTCATGCCTGCATGGCCTGTGTTACCTGGCGGGTGCACTTCCCTCTTAACAGGAGGAGAGGGTGGCCGGTGTGCTATGCTATGGCCATGGATCTGACCGTGGGCTGGTTGGTAAGGAGGACGGAGATGCGGGTGCATGTCTGTGTGCTCCGTGTTGCGTGGCTGGTGCATGGGTTTGACAGGAGGAGAGGTGTGGGGCTGATGTGCTCTGATCTGAGCTAGGTTATGGTGTAGAGGGGGGCATGACTGCACATCAACCTGCTCTGCTACGAATGTCTGATGGACTTCCCTGCTGGGAAGGGAATTAAGTGGCTGGGCCTGATGGGGAGAGAGTTGGCTATTGCGTGTGGCAGAAATACAGTCAACATAGTCACTGGTCCGCTTTTCAGCGGGTTCATGGGGCAATACCTCAATGTCACTTCGCCTTTCATCTGATTCCAACTCCGCTGCCGCTATCTCTAGAACTTCGGCTTCCGCATTTGCGGCTGCAACTTGCTTTTCATGCTGCAGCGTGCGCAGCTCTGCTTCCAATCTGGCCTTTTCCAGTATTACCTCAGTCTCTCTCTGAACGAGTGTGGTGCACGCTTTTGCAGCTTCCGCCTTTGCGCGTGCTCTAGCTGCTTCCATGCTCGCAGAGGTCTTTCTTGAGCTTGACGTAGTGTTGGACACGACCGACCTGGTCTCCAGATGACTAGAGGAGTTGGTGGGTCTCACCTCTGTATTCCCTTCCATCTTCAATTTGTCACACAGGGACGCAATGCAGACTGAAGAGGGGAGAGGATGAGAAGTAGTCGTCTTCTTTCACAGATCTGTTGTTCGTAGCCCGCTGTGCTGCTGCTTTTTCACTATTCTGTCCTCTAGCGTGCGTGTGTAGGTGGGCACGATTCGACAGATAGGTAAACAGTCAATATTCAGTGTGGAAATGATGAGCCAGACGCAGGAATAAAGTTGTCTCCTTTACTTTGAATCTTTGTCTTGACAGGTTCCTAAATATTGAGTCTTTGAAACTAATCACAAAAATAAAGCTGGCTTTAGTCTAAATACACAGTATAAATCATGGAATTCTCATACAGAGACGGTGTAAATAATCTAAATAAAGTTCAAACATAAAGATAGATATTTCTTATGAGTGAGACTGATTGTTTTACTGCATACTACAACATTAAACTGGAAACACCACACGGTGAGCTGCTTATGTTACACAGCGTCACAACACGTGCAAAGTGCACCAAACTGCTAAATACACAAATATATAGTATCCTTAACCTTATCTTAACGATGTTACTTACAAGCAATGCTTTCCAAGGCTTTAAATAACTAGATGGCGAAAGAATACGATATCGGTGCATCAATGTGCTCCCGTGTACGCTATACTCAACAAATGGCTGAACAGGAAATAGAGAAACTATCACATGACTATTCTAAACCAATGAACTAGCGGCCTTTACCAACCAAGAAGAACCAGCTATTCTGCCATATTAGAAATGGCCAGCGGGTGTCGCTAAGGACACAAACAATTTCTAAACATAACATGACACCAGCTGTTGTAATAAGATTGGAAAACCTAGCCAACCAGCTAAAGGACAATTTCTCACCTCTAAACATGTTTTTGTCTAAGCCCCCCCGCCCCAAAACTGCACTGTCGTTGCGAAGGCTTAGGGAACTAGTCTCCACGGTCAAAACTAAAAGACCTCTTTTATTCTCTGTGCTCTTACTTTTTACAGTTCTAGTTCCTGGAATTGCAGTTATCCTGCAGCATTTGTTTTATAACCCACCCACTGCACCTCATAAGAAAGACCTTTGGTCAGTCCTACCCCACACAGCCCTGTCATACCCCAGGACTGGCTGGATGCATGAGTGAAGGACATAGAGAGCTGTTTTAGAACGTCCAATGAGAGCTCAGCTCTTCTGGCTCTTCTGGCTGCCCTGAGGTAGTGAATCCGGGGTCTGATTTGGGAAATTATGTGTTTGACATGTGAGTCCCAGGAGAGGTCTAATGAAATCACAACACCCGGAAGTTTAAATGTGCCAACCGAGAATGAAGAGGGATAAAGGGGACTCACCTAAAATTAGGCTTTACCGTCCGAAAAATGTTATCCCCTAAAAATAGATACATTCAGCTCCTGTAAGCTGTCGGTTCGAGTAAGCGTTTATTTATAAACTGACTTCCAATCGAAAATATCTCTCACCTGTCCGATAATGACCTTTTGTGTCTGTCCCAATTAAACGCAGGGTCAGTTGGGGAAATAAACGCCCGGGCTTCTATTTGCAGCTTAACGGTACTTATCATGTGAATGGGGAAATGTGGTGTTGGTGAACACTATGAAAAATGCCAGCGATTTCATTACTTTCTTTGTTTTTTTTTTTTGTTAAATTGCAGAATGCGAAAGCCCTAAAGGCCAAGAAGGAAGAGGGGAATAAAGCTTTCAAAGAAGGCAACTACACTGAAGCCTACGAGCTGTACACTGAGGCACTCACCATTGACCCCAACAACATCAAAACGAATGCCAAACTCTACTGTAACCGTGCCACTGTGGGATCAAAGGCAAGGCATACCTTTCATTCACCTGCTCATGCTGACCTGTAGTTTTGCTTTAACAGGGTTTCTGAAGTCATGGAGATCCCAGAAAACAACCTTATCAAAAGAGGGAGCTGTTGTTTTTTATTTATTTATTTATTTATTTATTTTAGTAATGTCACTTTTTGCCAAGCGCCCAGTGCCCAGGTACATGTTCACAACAAACAAGCCATATTGTGTGTGATTATTATATTAATTACTGTTGTGTTTTTGTAGTTAAATAAACTGGAGCAAGCCATAGAAGATTGTACCAAGGCCATCAAACTGGACGAAACCTACATCAAGGCTTACTTGAGGAGAGCTCAGTGGTAGGCACTTCAATCATTTCACGTCATGTTTTTGTAGTTCTGAAAATTGTTTCGTTCAAGGACAAACCATTGCTAATTGAAGATGGTCCATTCAGACTGAGAAGATTGAAGGCGAAGCTGGTTGGGGTCATTATACTCTACTATTAAAATGATTGATTTCCTGTTTGCCCCTTTTACAATTGCGTTTCATGAACAGACTTTCATAAATAATAAGTATAGGTTAGTTCACAAATTTTGTAGAGGTTGTGCAGTTATATAAATGTTGACTTATTGGTAGTTTTACAGGAGAGGGAAGGAAGAAATGAGTTGCAGAACGTAGCCTACTCTAAACATGTTTTGCATGAAATGTTTCAAAAAGCCAAGACTCGTCCTGACTCAAACACCAGCAGCCCCCAGATAATTTGGCTAATTGTACTTAATGTCATACATACTTTCATACATGAGTGTAGAAGCTGTTAAAGATTAAAGAGTAATAACCAAACCAGAGACACTAATAGATTGCGATTCATAATAAACTCCCAGCTTAAATATCTAGCCTGGACGTTCAGTCTCTTTTAGAAATGATATTTTCACAAAGCTGCTGTTGCTTTGTTTGTGCCTGTTGAGCCTGGTTGTTTCCGGTGGCTTTTAAGCCCCTTATGTTCTGGATGTCCCCTCCTTCAGTTCTTTCTAAATAGTTTTTTTGAAACAGTACATTTTTGCTCGCTTGACCGCATTGCAGGCAAATAAAATGTGAAACATACTACATGACTTGACTAGCTAACACTGACTAGCCCTTAAGTTAGCAGCCTGGTTTTCACATGGTAGTGCGCCTCTACTCGCAGTCTTGCTGCAGGTGCTGCAGGCTTGCCGGCTTAAGCTCTGTCAGGTGCAGAGATCACAGGTTACACCAGGGGATACGAAAATACCTCATGCCAGAGTCAGTTACTAATTTGAGCAATTCTCACAAAATTCTGGACAGTTAAAAAAAAAAAGACAGAGATATAGAGCCTCAGTTCTCTAAAGACGTCAAAAGCTCCAGGCCATTATGCCCCCTGCCCTATACAGATTGCAAAGTAATTAAAATGATAGAAAAAAGGCAGAAAGATGAAAAATAGACTGAAAATAATCTTTCATATCTTGTGCAGAACATGTAGCTGTTTCTTAAAGGGCAGACATGTATTTCTTATAATAACTGTTTAACTTTAAATAATATGAATCTGTGCTTACTTTGTTCAGTTATATGGACTCTGAGATGTACGAGGAGGCAGTGAGGGACTATGAGAAGGTTTATCAAACAGAGAAGACAAAAGGTGAGTTTGCTCTCCTCTCATCTGCTCACTCAAGGGAAGTTGAACATGCGGTGTTGTCTGGCTTCAACATAGCGCTGTAATGAGCTACCTGTGCTGTAGCAGCTTTCAGTGAATGTCACTGTCTCAGTTTGTCAGTACTTGCTCAGCAAACAAATTAGTTAGATAATTATTCTGTAATTACTGTGGTAATATTTCTTCCTGTACAGTAAGAAGCATCCAGTTTCGCAACAAGCATGCTGCATCTGAAAATGAGATTCTGTCTTAGTTGCACATCTGCTCTCTTGCAGTTGTCTCTTGCTGGTCTGGCATTTTTGTAAAACTTTAAAAAAAAAAAACCTTAACTTTGTTTTTAAATGTATGAACAGTTTACACACATTTTGGATACCCCTACCATTAGTGAAAGTGCAGCTGACGTTAAAGAAAGTTGTTCTACAAACCAAAGAGCTCTTGTATAAAAACGTTTCCAGCCTCTTAGCAGTCATAGATAGCTGTGAAATGCTTTCTTTTTATACTATAAATACAACAACTGTGCTTCTGAGCTGTTGTTAGCCGTCTCAAAATGTTCAGTAATTGTTTTACTTGGATGACAAATAGCTGTTAATTTCTTGAACGATAAATTATCGCATGCCTAACTATTTTTTGTGTCCTGCTTGTTTGTCTGTGTTTTTATTTTTTGTGTCACAGATCATAAGCACCTGTTAAAAAATGCGCAGCTGGAACTGAAAAAAAGTAAGCGAAAAGATTACTACAAGGTGTTGGGTGTTGACAAAAACGCCACTGAGGATGAGATCAAGAAAGCCTACCGAAAACGTGCACTCATGCACCACCCAGGTACTTTCTCAGCCTTTTCTCTCAATGTAGTTAAACCTGACCTCTCACTTAGCATTACATGGAATGTGCATACTGTATTACTAATGGTGGCAAGAATTTGTAGTAGAGCAAAACGATGATTTGTCATTTGTGGCAATTTGCATTTTCACCTTTAAACGCCTGTCCCTGTAGATCGTCACAGTAGTGCAACTACAGAGGTTCAGAAGGAGGAGGAAAAGAAGTTTAAGGAGGTTGGTGAAGCCTTCACCGTGCTCTCCGACCCCAAGAAGAAATCCCGCTATGACAGTGGTCATGACCTGGAGGAGGACGGCATGGGAGGTCAGTAAAGGCTCTTGCATGCACACACATCATACTAAAGGCATGGCTATTCCAGAAACACCTGGGGTTTTACTCCATCCCTGTCATAGCTGTAAGTTGCTGGGCCACTCACTGTAGACAAAGTAGTTTTCTGTCCTAAAAATCATATTGTATGTGTATGGCTGAAGAGGCCCAGGCTAAAAAAAAGCTGTACAAAAACTTAAAGGAGGCAAAGAATGGAAAAAGAATGGTACTTTTTTTTTTACTTTGGCTTTGTTGAATTGGGAGAGGATGTGTATGGCCGTAGAGTTGTCATGAATGAGAAGCATGTTTGTGTCCTCTTTTATTATGCTCATCTTGACCTCTGGAATGGCCACTAAAACCACAAGCCTGTTTGTAATGTCATGTCCAGCATATTAGCTGCAGTTCAATTGTGGTTGTCAAAAGAGGGCGCCATTTAGCCAATTCTGTCATTCACCAGCTTCAACATAAATTTGTTATTGGCCTTGTAAAATTGCATTTCATCTTATTTTTTTATAACTTAAAGTTAAATGCTTTCTATTTTAACATAAAACGGTTCAATAAAGTATTGTACCTTGTTTTATGTTTCCTTTAAAATAATAGCAGTCTGTCATTTTAAGGCCTCTCCTGTTTACTGATCTGGGGTTGTGACACGTTTAGAGGCCTGGCCCAAAATGCAAACCTGTTGAGAGTATTGGGCACCTACATTCCCTATTCTAATCATTGGAAGGCTCGCTGGGATTAGCGGAAACCGTTATAGTAATTAAACAAGTTTTCAAAGTGTTTGATGGGTTAGCCTATCGTACACCCATGACAAATGCCACTCACCATTTCCAGTGGTAACTCATTTTTGTGTGTGTGTGTTTCAGATGTGGATGCTAACAACATATTTAAAGCATTCTTCGGAGGACCAGGAGGTTTTAGTTTTGAAGGTAAACATCACTCTAAAGAATAGAAACAATAATTTTATGGAAATATTGTGTTTTGACAGTACCATCTCTCTCTTTCTCTCTCTTTTTAATTTTTTTTAAAAAGCATCTGGACCTGGGAATTTCTTTTTCCAGTTTGGCTAATGAAAAACCGGAGTCCCATCCCGTTGTCCCTCATCCTGATATTAAGTTTCTATGGACTGTCTCACAGCAGGACACACCAACAGCCCTAAACACTCATGTCAGGCCAATCATCTCACAACATCCACCAGGAGACTTTAAATTCATACAAAGCCAACACACACACACTTTTGTGTGAAGTTTCAACTTGGAAGCGTCACAGTAAATCATGGATTTCTGTAACCCATACTCATTCCATATCAGTGCTGTGGGAACTAGATAGTGTGGCATATGTTATCTATTTATGATTCGTTTTTTTGGTAACTATATGCATCCCTAATGAACGTTCATGAAAATTATTGCCATTGTTCATTTTTCTTTCTTTCTTTCGTTTTTGTTTTTCAGATTGTGTGAGTGTAAGTGTGTTTTATAGCGTCCTCTCACACCTGTTTGTTTAAAAAGGGTCTGGTTTTAGCCAGAAGTGGAGAGAGGGCCAGAAGTGGTTCAGAGAGTTCTCATGCTTCTTTCACCGCCTCAGAGTAGGTGGTGTTGTCCAAGCACCTCATGAAACTGGTCGTGTAAAATGTGGACTGTACAGCTTAGTTAAGACGATGAAATAAATAGGTTCAAACCGTGTTTTAAAAATAATGATTGGCATACAACTATTGACGTTTACATGGGTATAAGTACTTTCGGGTTTTTTCTTAAGAGCATAGCTGGCTGGCGTACTGAGTTAATGGCATTCATTAACTAGAGCAGCAGTTGGCAAAAGTATACTACCCCCTTTAAATGTCAAACATTTCTGAAGTAAGAAAATTGTTTTATTCCTGTGAACATTCAGTGTGGCTGAAACATCGTTGCATCAAAAGTGACACAAACCCCAGCACTGTTCCCCTTACGGCATCTAGGCACTATTGACACTGGTCCAAATCTAACACAACTGTTTCTGATTCAGTACAAATGTTGCAGTCCCTCCAGACATAGTATTTTCTCTCTATTTTTGACATCCTTTTTTCTCCATTGAATTGCTTAGCACTTGGAACAACTGCAAACTTTCAAGTAGTCATCTTTTATCGTCCATGACTGTCATAATTGTTACATGGAACTTAATGATTTCTACCAGCTCCACTACCTTTTTTTCACAGAGACGGCTCATTCTACTGACATTTTAGTGTAATGTTTTACAGCACAAACAAGTGATGATTTTATTTTTCTTGTCGTTCAGCTGACTGCAAACTAGTTTTACCCACCCAGCTACCTTATTTCACACAGCGTCTTATCTCGCCCTTTCTACTCTCCTGACATTGGTCAAACTAGGTTTGGAATGCGTAACTCTTGAAGAGGGAATAATATCACCACATGTAAAAACCAAGTTGTTTTAAGGAACAGCGTTTCCCACTGTACACCGTACACATTTGAGTTTACAGCACCCGCCACATCAGAATGATCAATCGGTAACGTCACTGTCGTCACTGCTGTTTTATTCTGTCAGAATTCTTAGTCCCAATTATTTTTCACCTTTGAGGTCACAGTTATTTTGCACAATGACTTGAGAATGTTGTGTTATTTAACTGTGCGCTGTATATTGTATAGGTAAACGTTAATTACTAGGATATTTCCAGAAGAGGTGTGGTGGTGTGTATTGATGTTTGCCCACAACACTTGACCTCTAGTGCTTTTGGTTTATTTTATTATTTTACTGGTATATACACCGCCAGTCAGAAGTTTGCACACACCCACTCTTTTATTTGTCCTTATGCTGTAGAACAAAACAAAAAAAAAGCAGTACTAATGACAGATGTGGGGTTATCTCGTAAACGCACTTGGCTTTTCTCAGCCAGTTCAGTTATAGCCTGAGACTTGTTTTCCAACAGTCCTCAAGCAGTTCCCTATACATGTGGAAAACTTGTTGGCTGCTTTTATTCACTCGTGTCATTTGAGAGATACTCCTATTTTAGAAGCTGGCTATGATGATACTAGCAGTACGCAAAGCAGCCATGAAGGTAAAAGGATGCCAATTTGAAGAGTCTGATTCATGAAACATACTTTATTTTCTTCTGTTAAAACACTTAATGTTTCATGTATGCTTGATCTGCAAAAAAAGACTGCACAATTTTCTTGAAGGATGCTCAAAATGTTAACCTGTAGAAAAACTTGTAATGTTTTTGATGAAGTCCAATTTGGCCCTTGACAACCTGTCACATTTCACCCTATTTTCCAGTGTACGCCTAACCTGACACGGAACTAATGTTTGAAACCCTTAAACATGAAGGATTATTAGCTAAAACATTTTTGCGTACTCCTGCAGTTCTCTAGAGGTCAAATGATGCCAAATCAATACACTGTTGTAGTATATGCATAACATGAGTAGGCCTGTAGAGAGAGGACACCCTTTTTACATGGACTAGGTATACTTGGTTAATAACTTATTGGTTTTAGTATTAGATGCTAAATACATTACGAAGTCACCAGACCAGCTTATGTTTGCTTAATGGCACCATTATGAAGGATATCTAAAGGAAATTTATTCATTTCTTATGAAGGCTGTTTGAAATTGCTTACGAAAGTCCAGAGACTGACTGACTTTACATGTGGTGGACTGAAAAAACAATCTTACCCATTTTCCTTTTTTCTTCCATTTTAGCTAGCTGACAAAAGCTAAGAACACTACATATTTACACTTAAAATAACAGTGATATAATGCAGTCTGGTGACAGTTAATGAATGCATGTGTGTTATTCTACCGAGAGACAAATACATGTTTGGTAAGACTTGACAAGTGAATGTATGGCACATTCACAATGGCTGTAATAAATTGCTCTCAGTGCATTCATCCCAAAAAGTCAACATTCATACACAACCTTACATAAATGTGTAAGGTGGAATGATAACTTATCAAAATAAAAGTTCCGCGTATCAAAGCAGCATTGCCTTTTTTTTTTCTTTTTTTTTTTTAACTTTTTTTGTTAGTTACCCCATTGGTTGACAGTGAATCTGTATATGAGCTGAACATGAAACAGCATAACATTATTTAAACATTTTGTACAAAGGGTCATGAAACTTTTACACATAACAATCTCAAATTGAATTCATTCATTTTGGTATCATTATGTATCCTGTCATTGTAGGTCAAGATATATTCTGTCGCATCCATAACAGTGGACTTGCCCATATACAGATTTATTTTGATGTGACCTGATCAAGTAGCATGTCTGTAAGCAAATTAATAAAACAACAGTGCTGCTTAGAGATAGTTGATCTTTTTTTGACAGGTTTTTGTAATTCCAGTTCATGTAAGGTTGAGTATGGATGTTGACATACAGTACATCTCAAACAGTCATGGACGTGTTGTGAGGAACTTATGAAAGCTATTGTGAATGTGTCTTGCATTCACCCCTCAAGTAAATTACTACCACATGTTTGAGCTATTCCAGTGGGTTGGTGAACTTGTCCAGCAATGCTCCCTGCAACTTGAATCCACAGTAGTTCCTGGGCCTCATATGTTATATGTACATGTTTGAACTATACTGTAAGTGAACTTTTGCCAATATTCACTGCTTTCTGAATGCACAGCGATTATTGGGCCTCTATGTTGTATCAAAGATGTGGGAAGGGGGAAAATAAGCAACAGGTCAAACCTCTATACGGCAGCGGAGGGAAGAACTCTCTAGAAACTTGAATAAAATGCTTTCTTTCACATTTACAATTTGCACAGTGCCTTTCATGCATATCCCTATGATTTCAAACTTTCACAGCTGCCACTGATACATTGCTTATATTCTGTAGGATAGTGCTTAAGAGGATGGGTGTCTTGTTCCCATCATGTTTTGCCATCATAAATCAAAGGTTTGCCATGTTGCAGGAGACTGGAGTGGGGGAACAGTTTCGTGTTCAGGCATGGGAGGGGTGAGAGAGTTCAGTGCATGTTTAGCGTCTGTTCCTCAAACTGTTAATGTGGGCCTGGACACTGGTGGGCCTGGACACTCCAGTACCTTCTCCCAGATGCAGGAGGCTGAACATGTCACCGGGTCACCTGCTGAGCTGACTGCTTCACTGGCAGCTACCACCTAGCCTGGTAAACCAGCCCCTCGTACTACGCTTCATTTTGTACAGAGGGTCTGGCTGTGCTGTATTGAGAAACACTTTCTTCCTGGAGGTGTAGACTACTGAAGTTTAAAACAACTGGATTTGCCTTTACCCAGTCGCTAATGTCTGGTCGTGATATAGGCGATTAGCTAGAAGCCTGCCTACGCACTACAATTCAAATGTAGCACACATAAAGTCACTCTGTTCACGGATTGGTTAGGCAAGATTCTACCTGAGACAACTATGTCAATGGAACCTCAGCCAGACCCCTCTGTACAAAATGAAATGAAGTACAAGGGGCTGGTTTACCAGGCTAGCTGCTACCTAATAAGGGAGTGGAGCACCAGTGACCATGCTGACTGCATTTGTTAGACACCAGTCTGCAGAGTCTTCCTGTTGTGGGCGGAACAGCTTCCGTGCCATTTAGTGATGCAGCTAGTCAGGACGCTCTCAGCGAGCTCTCTGTGCAAAGTGCACATGATGGGTTCCGGCACTCTTGGGCTCTTACATTTGCAGAGAAGGTGGAGATGTTGTTCAGTCTATGGAGATGTGACAGAGTACAAAATTCTTGAGATTCTTAAGTTGATTAAATAATATAACTTATAGTATTTTCCTATGTAAGAGAAAATTCTGAAAGACAAAATATCTGAAATGTGGGTGTAAATACATTAGAAATTAAAATACACAAGGAACAAGAGACAAGTTCACATTGCAGTTTAAGAATACTTAAACAGGCACTACTGTTTACTCAAAAGGGCCCACATTATGAAAAACTGAAATTCCCCACCAAGCCCCCAAAGTTTTGTGGCAAGTACTGACACATAGCTGTAGTTTGTTTTTCATTCTTTTGCTATTTTGGTCCCAAACTGACGACTTACAACTTTTTGAAACAAGAAACATGGCAATTGTACAGACAGAACCATCCATTGGACCTTTAAAAGCCAGGCATTGTTCAGTACACGGTATGCATTGCCTGCATAGGCACAGACTGAGGTTGAGGACTTGGGCCCACAACCCACAGCCCACATGGGTTCAGTTTCCCCACATCAAAAGGTGGGTGAGGGGGAGTGCATGACCTGCATGCACATTTTCAGAAGATCTAAGGTTTAAAAAGTTTAATTTCATGGTGTGTCAACAAAATGGTGTTTGAGTACACTGAGATACACTTACACTTACATAGTACAAGAAAGCAAATGCTTAAAAATAGAACACCTAACGCTCAGTTCTGAATTGTATTACATGTACTTAAATAAAGTATACTTTAGTGTAAGTTATTCCCTGGGATATGCCTAATGGTGTTAGCTAATGTAGAGGCGTAGCTAATATGGACATGCTGATGGTTAGGGAAGATTTAGAGTTAAGAAGTTGGACAGCCATAGGCACAAAGGCTGTCCGCCTCCTCTGTGTCCTGAAGCATAGGCTGTGGAGTCATCGTCTAGAGGTGAGCCACTTAAAGGCAGAAAACAGGGCATGTAACGGGTCCTGTAAGAGCTTGCCGACCAACCTGATCACCGCTTCCCTCACTTACAGAGGAGGAGGGGTTTCTGAGGGGAAGTTTGACATTCATAGCCACTTTTGGTTTGAATGGCTGATAGAATGGAACTTCAAGACTTCAAGACCTTTATTGTCATTGAACAGTTGACTGTACAAGGAGATTAGACAGCACGATCACCAAGGTGCAAGGTAAAAATGTCAGCAAAGTGTCAGCAAAACAAAGGAAAGAAGAAGGGCGTATATACAAGGACATAATAATGAAGACATGAGGGGAATGAAAAGGGAAATGAGCTATGTACAGCAGGTGTGAAAAATAATATTGCACTATGAGGTAGGTACTGCACATTCTGCTGTAGGTGTTGCACAGTGAGAGGTGGTGGGGTAAACCCAACAATAGTCAGCAGCAGCAGCAGTGAGGTGAGAAAACCAAATTTGACATCAGACATGGAACTCGCAAATGAAAGAGAAAGTAATGGTGCATTTTCTCTCAGCATTTCTTGTTGATTGCAACCAGCAGTTTTCCATTTGTGAGATTACTGACAAGGTGTACGATCGTCAGCATTGTTGTTGTAAAGAAAAGGCTGCTTTAAAAATGTTAAAACAAGGTTACAAATAATTCTGAAATGTGGTTGACATGTCTGTGAACAGCTTATTAAAAGCAAGATTATGTATGTGTGTGTGTTGCTGTTTCAGCTATCAGTGAACATACCTATTGTCTCAATCTGAGTCAATGACCTTTATGTAATGTGTGCACGAACGTAAGACATTTTGTTTCAATAGCAGATGTGACCTCTGATATGGCTGTAAGGCTGTTAGGGGAAACACAGTTAGCGAGAACCCACATCCTGTGTCAGACCCACTGTAATTTCCACAGTCAAGGTCTTCATCATCACCCCCGTTCCCATTTATGACATCAGCTTCTGACATTACAGGAAGAGGACGTGCACACACTCAGGCTGGTAAAGCATGAAGATGGTGTGTCAGATTAGTACAGAATTCGGGATTTAACTCAACTTTGGTTCACGTCATCTCAGTGGGGGTTTTATAGGATATCTTTCAGAGGAATAAGGTATGTTCGTTGTCATTATGTTCTCCAACTCACTTCCTCAAAATTCCTGCTCAAGTAAAAGTAGTTTTAATTCTTAATCATTCTGAAATGTAGCCTCTGTAATGTAATTGAAGTCGTACTAAAAATGAATGGTTAAATTTTACTTCTATAAAGAAGGGGTATATTGGTGCCCTAATGAAGACTGAGCGAAGTGAGCCAAGAAAGTCAGTATTGAACAGGCATGTGAAGAGGCATATTACCACATGTTATTTATGAGTGTCATTTATATAAGGATTATGAGATGAACAATGCAAGAGCATCATTGGTTTAGTTTTTAGAGTCCTCAGAGGTAAAGCTTCTTAATCATTTGTCTAACATGCTTTATTAAAACATGACTTGTGAGGAAATACCTCTCATATCTGATGATATGATTTTCTTTCCAGAAACAACATGCATATGAAAGTTTAACCTTATGTGTTACTTGGTTATTGACAATGACAATAAGATGTGCATAACCAAATGCACCACATAACACCAAGCAGCAGCATTCAGTAAGTAACATATCCATAGTTGAACACTGTCATCAAAAACTGCCTCAACAACTATTTTCTAACTATTTTTTTTTCATCCAGCCAACATATTTACATACGCCAACATTTACAGTTGTTATTTGCACACTCTTCTCAATGTGTCCATAACATTTTAAATAGAATATATTTAGTTTTTGTGTAAATTGATCACTAGTTTAAGATTTAACAAAAGCTTCTAAAAGTACATTAAAATAAAATTGCAGGTTCTCAATGGCAAATGTAACAGAGTTGGAAATGACATACAAAATACTGTCATCAGCCTAAATGTGCACTTGACAACCACTTAAAGGAGTAATGTGAAATTGTGAAGAGACCTGAAGCTAAAATAGATCTTTGTGGAATACCCTTGACTCTGACTAAACATTTCCTGCTCTCACACCGCAAAACCCCCTTATCAACAACATCAGTGGTTGGCAGCCTGGGGTATGAGCACCCCTGGGACTACTGCAATTATAGTGAGTGTGCAAAAACAAATTAGTTCTCACCTGCATGAAAATAAAGTTTGGGTACCGTACAAACTATAAGTGGAAAATCTAAAAGTGGATCTTGCGTTCAAACTATCCCCCAAATTAGGGACCAGAGTACAGCCTAATTGCCATCGCATTGCTATGTGTCATATATAAATGTGTTCAATGTTCTTTTCATATGGCAGTAATTATGCAAAAATGTTCATGGAAAGTTGTCTGTGATTCAGGGGCTGTTTTGTAGGACATAATCACTCTCAGCAGGCACACAGCAGTTAAAGGTTTTTGACCACTGATCTACATGAATACTTCATAGTTTTGACCACTGATCTACATGAATACTTCATAGTTTTGACCACTGATCTACATGAATACTTCATAGTTTTGACACACGTGTGATTAGAACATTTGCAAAATTGAGAGTTGCCACTGTAATGTAACAAATACTCTGAGCGATTTTAATGTAAAGTTCTGTGAGCGCTAAAGCATGTTTGTATAAAATTCTAGAAGAACGGAAAAATAATTCACTCCTCAAATGGAATAATGTAAATCATGGTGTCAGCATGCACATATTCTACACAACATCGCAATATGTTTTCACCAAGCACTCTGTGAAAACTGTTACACCACATTGTCATGAAATGATAGTTTTTTTTGACGAAGAAGAATTATGAGCTTACAAAACAATTATTTTAGACACTGTAGATACAGTCTACATTACATTACCCTTAGCAGATGCTTTTATCCAAAGCGGCCTACAAAAGAGGGCATACTGTAAGCAAGCCACAGATATGTGGAGGAACACAGAGTAAACAAAGGCAGGGTACAGAACAGTGTAGGTGACTGGAGGTTAGTTTTATTAGGAAGGGAAGAACTCTCGGAAAAGGGAAGCACTCTTGAAAAAAGAGAGTCTTCATGAGCTTTGTAAAGGTCATGAGAGATAACCTTACTCTTGTAGTAGCTTGTTCCACCATTGAGGGATAACAGTTTGGACTGAGATCGCCCTGTGTGAAGAGAGGGTAATGCCAAACAGTTTGTATTTAAGGATCGCAATGCCCTGGAAGGGACATAAACCTTTATTATAGTCTTAGGATAAGCAGGGGCAGACACTGAAGTTACCTTGTAGGCTAGAGTCAAAGCCTTGTGCTCCATTTAAGCACAATTAAGTGTGCTTGACACACATTGAGTTCCTGTTTGTCATACTGGCAACTGTACATAACACGGGAACACTCAGAGTCTCATAACAACGATTTACAAGCTTGGTTAAAAAGATCGTTTTTGAATGCACAGGTCAGGGTGAGGTTGGTTAACTGCCACAGATAAAGACTAAAAGCATTCGTCAATGGGATTTCACACGTTAAGTTTTTGGATTTTTTTTACGGATCTGAATGCAATTTTGTGACACGATAATGGACCCCACCACCGATGAATGTATCAATCGGAGAAAAAATTGAGTAAGATTCACCAATGATGCGACATACAGATTTGGAGTTTATTGCGTCCACGAAAGTAAGAAGTGAAGCCAGGCTTTTGTACATGAAAGGAATAGTCAGCAGTAAATTTTGTGCACATAATAGCTAACCTGTTTTGTTCCCGAAATGATATGCTGTCTTTATCATTTCGTGGACACAATGCCAAGTGATTTGCACATTTCATGGACAAAAGGCAATTGTGGTGTTTTACGATTTCGTGATTTTATCCATTTCGTGGCACGAAAGGCATTTTGTCCACAAAATTAGGTGTGTTACACTTGCCACCCTATACAGATAGGCCGAGATTAGGCAGGTTGGCTAGACTGACTTGAACGCAAAATTCAATGCAGTGTCACAGGAAGTATGGGTGGGCCCAGGCTAGTAGGTAATAATACAGTAGAAATTCTATTTAAACCGGTTGCGTCATGCTACCAGTCATGGCACCAAAAAGGACAAATTTAGTATGTTGTTGGAACATGCGGCTACATGAATGACACAATCTGAAAGTAGACATATTTGGTCAGATCACATTTGAGGAGTCCATGAGAAAAACTGGCAGTCACAGAATCACATTTCTTAAGTCTGAAACCCCAGCTTTTTCAAAAGTAATCCTGGGAATAAACAAGCATAGTCTTGAGCTAGACGTGTTTAAAAATAACATTTACTCATAAAATCGAATAAAAAATCTAACTTTTAAATTACATTTTGTGACCCTGACCATTTTTCCTGTGAACTACTCATTTGTTTGTTTCTGGATTGTCTGCTCCTTCATTTGATTCCAGGTCAAGATATACTGGTTTATTTCACTTTTCCTTTAACTCTACCTAAGTAGAGGTTATCTCATAACCTGTTGACATAAAACTGTATACATGCACAGACACTTTCACAAACTAACTTAGATTTTTAGAGCTAGTAACTTGTTTTTAGGGCAGAAAATGACCAAAAATGCAACTAATTCCTATGAACAAACCAAATGTGGACAGCTGCAAGAGTCTTTTTTAACTGTCAGCAGAACTGAGCAGTTTTATGGATATATTGAATTAGGTCACAGCATATCACAGTATGCTAACCATTGACTCAATTTAACAAAAGTAGATCACTTAAAATCAATCCAGTGAATCAGTGGGTGTCAATAAACTTTCTGCAGCTCAATAAGAACAAAACCAAAATAATTATATTTGGGAAAAAGGAGGAAAGACTGAAGACTGCCGCTATCCTTGCCTCTAAAGCTTTGCAAGCAAAAGACACTGTTAGGAGTCGTGGTGTTTTAGTAGACAATGATCTTAACGTTAATGCTCATATAAAAGCAGTGAACAAATCAGCCTCAAGTATATCGCCAAACTCTGAAGCCCTATGTCTCAAAATGACTAAGAGAAACTTATTCATGCTTTTATTTCTAGTTGGGTGGATTACTACAACGGGCTTTTTACTGGTTTCCCTAAGCAAACAAATAATCTTTTACAAATAATACAAAATGCAGCAGCAAGAGTTCTTATGAAAATGAGAAGAAGAGATTATATCACCCCTGTACTTCAGTTTCATCTCTAGTTGGCATGTAGTACAACTGTCGAATCAGCTGCCAGATAACATCAAAAATGCACCTACCACAGCAACTGTTTTCAGACCAGACTTAAGACTAGACTGTTTTCCGTTGCTTTCTCCGAACTACGTCCATAGTTTTATTTATTTTTATTATTTTTACCATATATTTCTTTACTCATCTTTTTTCCCCTTATGCTCTTACCATCTTTTACCATCTTGTATCATCTTTTACTTCTCATGCTTTTACCATGTTTTACCATGTTTTACCATGTTTTATCATCTCTTATCTGTTATGCCTTACTTACTGCCACATTGAGTTACTCTGTATGAAATGCGCTATAGAAATCCACTTGCCTTGCCTGTGAAACACCAAACCACCCTTTTCTGCTAAAGACTATTTTTTACTCAGCAGATAATAAGCAAGTGTGGTAAATCCGCAGTAGTGCATCACTGTCCTCTACACTGTTTCCATCGCCCTCCTACGGCTTTTTCTGCCTACAGTGTTACCTGTTATTACATGATGTGTAGTAGGCCTAATTTCTTATTACAAACACGTGCCAGTTTGGGTCATTCGAAATGTAAAAAGATTTTGGATAAAGTTGATATTAAGATATTTTTCTCTCATACTCTGCACCATTCTGGAGTTAATAAAGTCAGTAAAATATTTGAGGAGTCTACGGGAAAAACAGGCATAGTCACAAAATGACATTTTTCAAATTAATTCCGCTGTCGGTAGTATCAAAAAAAACAAATCAAAACTCAAATGTATAAATTCCATTTCAATTTCTACATTTTGTGACCAGGCCCGTTTTCCCATGGACTGCTCATTTATGAAACAGAGAACTTATGTGGGCTGTTGATGTTGTTAGGCAGTTGCACTCATCTCAGAAGAAGGTGCCCGGAAGAGAGAGAAAGAAAGAACACACACACAGTGTTTGAGTGTGCAAATAGGGCAAAGTTGATATCTAAACTCAAAAGCACCAATAAGTTTCCCCATGCTTCTCTGTAGTAACTAGGTTTGTCTCTTCTTTTTTTATAAAGAAAGTGAGAAACAAATGTGAATGTGATGAATTTCTTGCAATGTTTTTTTTTTTTTTTTTAGAAACCTGCTAAAAGTAAGTCAGTAGTGACTTACTAAGTGAACACAACCTTCATATTTGTCTCACTGCTGTTTTTCCTTTTTTTCTCCACCCAGACTTCCCAAGATCCCTCTATGAGCCACATAATCCAGCTCTCCTCCAGGCTTTTGTCATGGCTGTAATTAAGGAAGCCTTAGCCTTGGTTTCCTTTCTGGGCCTGATTCACTGCAGTAAGAGCAGTATAATGGCATACTTTAAATGACATAATACTATTGTACTATGTTTAGAAGACATTAGCTGATACTAAGCTTTGTCTCCATTTTGTGGTAGCAGCAGCAAATGTCTGTGAAGTGGCCTGCACGACAGATTACATCTCTGAGTTTAACTGTTCCAAAGCAGAACTGGCACCAGTGTCTTCCTGCCTCGTTGAGTTTCAGTGCAGGTACACACCATTCCTAGTTCATGTTTCTCAAACAATGTTTTCAGTTAGTGAGCTGTTGTTCAATTAATTAACCCTTCGATGGTAAAATTAAAAAAAACACAATTTCTTTGGTACCTGTCTTATACTTTTTAAAAATGAGTGGTGCAAACTGCGAAAAAAGTTTGTTCATTTTTTGTTCTTTATGCTTTTGTTATAGGAGTGAGGAGGATGAAGCAATCGAGATGATTAATGATAGGTGTGAAATGAGACAATCAGACCACTGGTGCGCTATCAGACCACGTGACTTTGAATATACGGTGGCAATCGATACTAACTGCACCATAACAGTGCTAGATATGCATCACTCAGAAATAAAACAAACCGTCTGGCCCTTGAAGAACTTTGGTAAGTGTTGAATACTCATGTTCTCCATATTTTAGTCAGGAATCCTACAGTCTCAAGAAAAAAATGGCTAGCAGAAAATAAAGATCTATACACGCTATATGGCACAAGAAAAAGAAACACTGGGCCCAAGAGCCACAGATGCACAGATTATGGCAAAGGATTTGTTCAAAAAACAGAAACAAAGTCAGTGACATCAGTGTGCTCCCACAAAACGTTTTTAATGATTCATGATGGTTTGGGCCCTGATTAAAAACTGGTGTTGTGAATTTTGTTTCTGTTGTTGGACATTTGTTCTGTACAAGACCCCAGTCAACTAAATGAGTAAACCAAACTAAACAGGTCTACCTGGTGTTATCACGCTGCAGACACACTCCTTGGTGATTCTGTGTATGCTGGTCGACCCTATAGCTCAGATTGTGCTCCCCTTTTTCTACCTACACCTTTCGCTTTGTGTTCTTTTGCTCATCTGTTGTAGCTTTTTTGTCCAAAAACACCCCTCTACTCAAGTAATCTTCGTGTGAGTCACCCCTTTATGCTATGGGCTAAAAAATAGGAATGTCACTGATTTCTACACAGTGTTACCTGTGCACCTGTAAAGCAATATGTCTGTTTGTCTGTCTACTTTTTGTGCAACTTTGTGCAGCCATTCTCCTCATCGCTATTATTTATCATGGATTTTATGACTCAAACATGTGGTCTCAGCTGCAAGTGATTTAGAAGTTTGTATACTTCTTAGATCATTTGAATTTGAATTCCTTTTTCTATTTACAAACTAGCCTGTGTGTGATTTCTGAACTAAATCAACTGTGATTTATCATGATAACATTTATCAGTTGCTTGACAAGCCTAACCTTGCAGTGTTTTTTTTTTTTTCATTCTGTTGTGGCAATGCTGAGAGTGAAAGTGTTAATCATATCTGAAATATTTGTTCATTTTCATTTCATGTTCAAGTCATTTTACTGGTGCGTCCTTGTTTTTTTCCAACAGTGAAGCCCAAACCCCCCTTCAATGTAACCATAGAAGAAAGTAGTTCTGAGTTTAACCTTACATGGAGTATGGCTTACACAGAGGACCACCTTCTGAACACCTGGTTAATTTATCGACTGAGGCTTAGACCACATGGTATTGAGGTAATTACATCCAAATTCAATATTGCTTAGTATTTTTAAAAGTTTGTAACCAAATACAATGTTACTGTCGATAGTTTAACCTTTTATCATGTCATGTTCATTGGTAACTAATGTGATTATTTGAGGAATACATGGTGTCTCTGTACCTATGATGTTGTAGGTAGTACCAACAATTACAGCCTGATTTAATAAAGGTTTGTGCATATAAAACGTAGTGAAACTTGATTTTATCTGCAATTTACCGTGTAAGCTGATTCACAAAAGCTGCGCCAGAAAAATGACGTCATTGGAAAAAGCAAAATGCTCTTCATGTTCTTCATTTTCCACATGTGTCTTTGCTAGGATGCAAATCTGGGTTCCAGTTCAAACTAAGCGGAAGGACCATGGTTATACCTAGCTTACCGTACTTCAATGTCATTGCAGGAACCCATTTATTATGATGTGGCAGAGGATCGCAGATTTCAGATCATACAAAAAGAGAATTTGGTGGAGGGTGAGACCTATGTGGTAGATGTCCAGGCTGCAGTGAATCCTGAACTACTGCAGACTATATGGAGTGATTGGAGTCCCACTACTGAACTGATGATGATGAAGGAGAGTTTTTTGGGTACGCATGAAAACCTTTAAATCACATGCCAAAAAACTCTTTATCTGATGATGTGTTTAGTTTGAGTACTTATTTTTATGTAAAGTGACCTTGGGAGCTTTGAAAGAATAAATCTATCCTAGAATAAATCTTATGCACTGGTAAAAAATATGCAGGCTTGTCCAGATGTCCACAAAACCCAAATTTGTTGTGGTGTCAAGGCAGCACAGGAAGCCCAACACTGTAATACCACTATTGTCAAGAACAAGGGAACATTAACCCATTAAAATCTCCCCTTATGACCATGTTATGGTGTCCCATTGCTTGAAGAAGCTTCCCCTCAAAGTCTACAGAACTTACTATTACCATTCTTCTTGTTTTTAGGTACAGCTCCAGAACGGTACTTCTTTTTACTACTGATGTTGGTCCCTATTGTGTTGATTATTTGCACAAAAAGGTGAGCATTATTTATTTTTACCTTTTTAAATTTTTTTACTTTACTTTTTTCCACTATCCTTTAGTACTTGCATACAATTCATGTTCTTAGTCAAATATTCATGAGATATGTACTATTAATACTGTGTTCTGTCTCTTTCTTTAATGACACAGGTGGGCTAACAAAATGCACTTAAGCAGCATTCCAAATCCCAGGAATTTCTTCAAGCCACTTTATCATACATATGAGGGCGACTTTAAGGTAAAAACAATCAGTTTCATTTCATAGGGTGAATGTACAGAAAATGTCAGTCAGACTGGTACCATGTAAACACCAGAGGTGCCACCACCAAGTGCATAAATAACATTTTTAAATGCAAGGTGTTATGAAAGTATGAACTTATTTTAATGTTTAAGTCATTAAGTGTTCAAGTAATCTGATATTGACAAAGATTTGTGATGGGTTGCACTCATATTACATCTTATTGTTTCTCAGAGATGGGTGGGACCAGTCATGATCTTTAACAACCTTGAGGTCCAGGAAAAGAGCCCTTCCCTAAAAGTGATGTGTGAAAAGATGTCTCCCCAACTGCTCGGGAAAGACACAGGGGCCCTCTGCAACTGTTTGAACACGCAATGCTCCAGATCCAGACTCTTTCGGCAGGATCCTAACTATCCTAACTCCCTCTGCATGTTGGATAACACAATTCCGGACACGAACTGCCCTGCACAACACATCTCCATTGATACAGTGACTGTATCTGAGGAGGGTTCCAGACAAATGCAGGCAGGTGCACTAGAAGTCATCATGCAAGAGGAAGTAAGCATTGAACACTGGTTACATGCGGGGGACAACCATGACATGGAACAGATCTCACTGAACTCGTTCGGCTCTATTGAATACTCAGAGGACGGATATCCACCTGTGAAGCTTGACCTTGACACAGTTGATAGTGGCTTCCTTGAGTCCAACTGCAGCAGCCCTGTCTTTGATCAAGGTGAACAGATAGAGACTGATCCACTTCATATAGGAGAGTTCTCCCATTCGAGCTATGTAAAACAATGGGTAGCCCACCCTGGGCAATAAAAAACTGTATGAAATAGTTAAACAGTGAATGAGCAGTGAGCTGCATATCCACTGTGGAAAAGTATGTGTTGTATGCAATGCTTATGTGTATTTTAAGGCTATTACAAATGCAATATTACTGTGGACCCAACACATCTGAGTGTAAAATGCCGAAGTTTCCTAAATACTCTGTGTAATCCTATTTTATAATCACTGTTTATGGAAGTAAGAGCTGTGTTATTATTAGAGCCAACATGACTCCATGCTCAGTAACTGGGTAAACTGAAATAACCTGGTCTGTGCTTCAAGATAATAATCAACATTTAAACCATATCAATAAAGGCTTTTTAACCTTTTAAAGTGAGAGTGCCATGGAAAATATCCTATCCAAAAAAAAAAATCCTATCCAAAGTTCACCTCAAACAAACAATCTTTGGAGCCTCACAACAGACATTGGATATTATCATCCTTTATTAGTGTAGTGACTTAGCCTGGGCACGGCCATACTTCCTGTGCCGCTGCATTTGAATTTCGCTTGCAAAGTCAGTCTGGCCAAGCTCCCATTCTACACCGTTTCTACATTAACAGAGAAACTGGGACCAATGAAAATCTAGCATTTCAAAAAGGCAATGACGCGGTAGTTTAGCGACCGGAAATATACCTCAGTCACTGTCAACATGGCGAACGTAGAGCAACGGCAAGATTTCAATGCAGCTGTAGCTGCTGTTTTGGAAGATGGATGAACATGTTAGCCAACGAAGTCTACAAAGAAAATCTCCTTGGCATTGTTGTCGACGAGGTTCATCTGACTTATAAATGGTAAGTGTTGTGCCAAGTCAACCCAGTTTACAGTATGTAAATAGCAGAACAACACAGTAATATCTTGCAAAGTTGTGGAGCTATTTTATTGACAAAATAGCTGCACGTTACATTGTCAGCGATAGCATATGGAATTTCGAGCTTTTGTGCAGTTACGTTTTTGTTTACTCATATGCACGTTACTATTCTCTGTCTTATACATGGACACTAACGTGATTGGTCGAAGCTTCGTCCAGTAGCAAACACAGGCATTTCACACACGTGGGTTAAGCCCGCCCTCTGAGAAATGGGTTTACAACACAGCTTGGCCAGACCAATGTTCGCAGAGCATTGATAAGTCGCGTTAGCCAGGCTAGTAGTGACTGCCACTCCTGCCTTGTTTGCCTGCTGTTGTATTTTATTTTCTATATTATTTTCAAGCTTGTAGCCAGAGCTCTGGCAAACCTCCCATAGACAGGTAGTTCTCAGGGGCAGGATCAACGGGCGTCTTTCAAACACCTTTGTGTAGTACTGGACAGAGCTACAACCAATCAGACCAGACGTATGTGTAGCCTTCGTTTTTTAATTGGTTTTGGACTTTTCCAGAGCAGGAAGAACTGACAATAGGCAGTTTGGCCAGACTGACTTGAAGGCTCAGGCTAGAAACCTTCAGCATCTGCATCTGCATCCTTATCCATGCTCCTTGTCTTCTGTGACAGAAGCTAAAATGTGTGATGTTTACATCATTAACAAACCTCACACCTCCAGGTGGCACAGTGCAATGGCTGCATCCTCAAGTTCGTATACAAATTGAAGGTGCCAAAGCAGATCCTCAAGGATCAAGCAAAGGAGTTTGTGAACAACAAACAAGTGCCAATTGTATCAGCTCCTCACTGTCTTTTACCATTAAAAGGGAAGTGATGGTATCTGTGCTGAACCAGAGGATACAGCGAGCTGTCTGTGAAGACACAGGCTGATCATTGACCCCAGTTGAAGCCTGTACTGATGCTGACTGCAGCCCAGTGACCACGAGACGGCATGTGCAAACTATGAGTGTAACTTAAGCCGGCCAGTGAGTCTCCCTTACTGTGAGATTGTTGTGTTTCATATCATTGACACATAGACATTGTCACAAAGACAGTTTCAGCTATCTTCGCTAGCTTCAAATTATTTTTGTAGAGATTGTAGAGAGTGTCTGGCAAGGTAAGGGTGTGGCATCACAATGTTTCCTCCCCATCTTGATGTCATTAATCATGATTGGCCATGGTATCATCTGTAGTCCCTATACCCGTCCTACATAAACATATGTGTATAGGCTATGTTAGATTCAAATTATACAGTATATAAGCCATTGTGAACATGACAAAGTCACTATGTCCTCACCAAAATGTGTATGTTATGTTATTCCTTTAAAATATAATTTTATACATATATACATTTATATATTATATTAGGCTATTTGAAAAACACTTGATGAAATTGAACTTTTAAATGCATTTCGACTATTTTTTTTATGCTATGCATCTGATTAAATGACACCCGTTTCATTCCATGACCCCACTACCATCCTAATTAAATGCCAGTTTGATTTTCTCTGCGTTTCCATCCATATGGCAGCTGCCATATTCATTTCCCTCGATTATGGGAACGCTTCGGATAAATGCCGCCTCCTTCGCCCCTCCCTATTGGATGGCATATGCTACTAAGACTTTGAAGGCAGGTGGAATGGGAAATATCGGCAATAGTGGTGTCAGACTGTATTTCCTTACGTGTGTTAGAGAGCAAAAAACAAAAACAAAGATACTCGAAAGCAATCAACAAATCATACGCAAAGACACCCGAATGCAAACAACAATTAAGACCAGACAGGAGTAGACTACTTCAGCTGCCAGAGGATCATAGGTGAGCATAATAACCTACTACTGTGATACTTTGATGCAAGAAGATCCATCTATGCTGCCTGAGGAAATTGTTTACGCTATTTCTCCTGTGCAACAGGTGGAAGTTGTTCTAACATTTTCACGTGACAACAAGAAGCTTTACATTACTGAGGTTTTACACATAATCATTAACAGCCTATGCGTCTTTTGTAATTGGACTAATGTGTAAAATGTGTTTTGTAAGATAAACTAGGCTTGCACGACTGTAAGACCGCTCGAAATCTGTCAATTAAGCTTTGTCAGGTTTCCCTCGTTTAGATCAGCACGTCGCATCATCTACAGCATTTGATTGCATTGGTGCGGTTCAGTGTCCACAGGTTGATTATTTACAGTAGATACGTTATATTATTGCGTCGAAGAAATAGGATGAGCTACGTACAAAGACTTGTCACGCCGTATGGCCAGGCATCATGATTAACAACTATGAACTACACACTGACACTGTCCATTATCCATTCTATTCTCTTTTTTTGGCATCTAGTGCATTTACTCTAGTTGCTCAGACTCGGCTAGGAGGATTTTTCAATTTGGAATCTTTTTTTTTTTTTTACTGAGATTCTGGTAGGCTACCCTATGCAGCCTACTGAGGAGAAAGTGCACAAGCTACAGTTGTCTTGGAAACCGTCAGTGGCATGCAGTCATTGGCTTTTTTTTTTCAAGACCCAACCAGCAGGCAGACACCTGACCTGTGTAGCCTAGTGACTTCCCTCAAATTCATGATAATTTATATTTTTAAAGGGCTTGCATAAACCTCGAAGGATGCAGTATTTTATAGCCAAGATGTTTTTTCTCTCTTGAATTTCTTTTGTTTTTTTTTATTGTATTTTTGGAGAATATACCTTTTTGGATTGTTTGATGTATGATTCTGTTTTATGGCAGTAGCATACTGGTTTTATCCCACGCGAAATTCTACCGAGGACTTTATTGGAGAACGTTGCCATTTAGTAGACATTCTGGTGTAAACGTTGCGGCGACGTGCTGTCAGACTCCTTGGAGAATATCGCTGCAGCGACGTTACCTTCGTCACTTGTATGCCAACTGTAGACCCATGGCGCAGTTGAAACGCTGCACAGTAGCATATCGGTTTATCATCGTTATATTTTGTAACCCTGCCTCATATGATTTCATCTTTGACTTGTTTTAAAATGGCTGTTTAGGCCATTATAAACTGCATTGTAACATGTTTGTTGACTTTCTTTCTGTAGCCATTACAAACGAACTGGCACCAAAGTGTTGAGCAGAATATGAAAAAGGAAAGTAATCCCAGAGGACTGTAAGGAAGGGCACTTAATCAAGATACCTAAGAAAGGAGACCCTAGCAACTGTCATAATTATCAGGGCATCACATTGCTATCAGTGCCTGGAAAGATTTTTAACAGGATAATTTTAGAAAGGTTAAAAAAGGAAGTTGATAATGTCTTACAGAATAGGAGAAGAAGCTGGCTTTAGGAAAGAAAGACAGTGTATTGACCAGATAGCCAGCCTAAGGATAATACTTGAACAGTCAGCAGGATGGAATTCATCACTGTACATTAAGTTTGTTGGCTACAAAAAGGCATTTAATAGCATAGACAGAAGTACCTTGTGCAAATGAATGCATCACTATGGAATCCCAACAAAATATGTGAATGTGATACAAAACTTACCGGTATATGAGAATTTAGTATGTAGAGTGGTGCATAACAGACAACTGACAAGACGTTTCAAGGTAATAGTTCATCATCAGCCATCAATGCCGATCCTCCCTTCCAACCCAGACTGCACTTAATGCACTTTATCCCAGCCCCCATCACCTATTCTGTCTCTGCCCTTCATCAGGTAGCCATCCCAAAACTGCATTCTACACACTTTACTCCCTCTCCCCATGCACAGTTTAGACTAACAATCACCAATTTCACTGCATGTCCTACTCTACCCAGTATGTCTATGCATGTGACAATAAAACATCCTTGCATCCTTGTATCATTTATTAGATGACTTAGAGCAGTGATTGTCAAACTGGGGTACGAGTACCCCTAGAGGTACCTGGATCAACTCTAAGGGGGACACAGAATAAATCTGTGAATGATTTCTCAGCTATCCCCTATACAACCCAGTTGGGACTATTATTACATACCATTTAACATCCAGAATTATTATGTGAAAAAATAGCAAGCTGGGGATACTTGGTAGGACAGTGGGTCTCAGGGGGTACAAAGCAGTTATAAGTTTGGGAACTGCTGACTTAGAGTGTACCTCATTTCCCCCCAACCACCAGCAGATGCAGGAGAAGACAAATACACTGGCAATAGAATCACCTTGCGTGGGCCTGCACATCAATAAACAAAAGACCAAGATCATCAGAGTCAACAATATTAGCGAACAGCAAATTACCATCAGTGGAGAAGAACTAGAGACAGCAATGACCTTCAGCTACCTAGGGAGCCTAATGGATAGTGAAGGTGGCACAGAGGAGGGTGTAAAGAGCAGAATAAAGAAAGCAAGAACAGCATTTGTAATACTAAAGGATATAGGGATTTCAAGAAACGTAGGACAAAAAACACAGCCACAACTCTTTAGGTCCAGTGTGTCCAATGTCTATTATTCTTTCTTTCAGTTATTTGAGTTTTACTCTTGGGTCATCATAAACATGTCAACACTTCTGGGCCTCAAGAGCAGTGTGCTTAGGCAAGTACAGAGGAGCCAATCCTTGTGGGAACGTCAAGAGCCCCCTTCACCCACTTGCATGCCCTTGGCTAAGGCGTCTGATACTACTACTACCCATGGGTAAGTCTCAGACTGTACATACCACTGTCAGTACTTCAAACCCTGGATTTGTTATCCAGTAGGGCCTGGCTCCTTTTCAGTTTCCTCCAGGATCACAATTAAACATATAAATGGTGTAATTTATGTGGCAGCAGTAAATATCAGTTCGGTCTTTGAATTTTGCAAAGTAACAACTATCAAGGGCACTAAATTTGCCATATGCCAATATCACAAGGATATCTGAAGGTTAAAAATTAGAAATTAGGCATGGTCACATTGCCTTCTCGGCATAAAAGTACACATTGTCTACCCTCCTGAAATGGCCTTCAAACATCCAATCAAATTTCTGCAAATTCATATTTTCCAGTTGGAATATAAAAATACTAACACAGACTTTGATATTTTTCTTCTTAGAATGTCAGAGAGGAAGGACTTCTTTATGCGAATGAATGAAATTCTTCTAAAACAAGATCATATACTCGATGATGGACAGGTAAATTCATATCACAGCATTATATTTTGGGTATCAGAGAAGTCTTCCTCTCTTCATTGTCCTCATAGGGGAAATACTTAAAGGAAAAACATTTGCCATTTTTTAAGTTTTAATTTTCATGAGCATGTGGCCAAATTAAAGGTTTACATTCATTGTTGTTTATGTGTTTAAAATATGACTGAGTTATATAAGCGCTTTACTTTTCAAGCAAATAATTTCTTATATCATGCAAAGCTTTTCAACAACATTTAAAGTTGGCCAGGTAAAAATCTACACACACAAGTTACACACTTATGATCTTAGATTAGAATATGAATACTGACTTTATCCTAAACTAGTGTCCCAGAAAGACATTTTTTTTCTTTCTACACATTACAAGGGAGACAGTGTCCTTTTCCCACCTCTACTGGACCATTCTAGCACAGCATTTTCGACAGAAAGGGTATCCAGACAGGAGGTGAGTAGACTGAGGAGTTTTCAGAGTTTATTCTGTTTCATTTTTCTCTTCTCTGCATACATAAAAATACAAAGCATCTCTGTACCACCTGTCCTTGCACTAGTTTAAGATGTGCAAGTTGTAAAGTAGTAAGTAAGTAGTACTAAGTTTTTAAAAAGTGTTAATTGCTACACAAAGGGTCAGCATTCACTAAAGACGATCTTTCCAATGTGCTTATTATACAGCTGGATCTCCTCTATGAAGAGGCAGTGTATACCATCATGAATCAGATGGGGGTTCCGTCTCAAGAACATGTGACTAGTGAACTTGAGATTTTCGGATATCTGCAGAAGGTAGGCATGTTTCCATGACTTCACATTATATTAGCCTTTACGATATATAATGAGAATATGTTAAAGACAGGCTTGTGTTGAAATGTTTCACACTGTTTTATTATTTTATTTAAAATGTCTCATACTACTTTGTTCTCATTTCTTTTGATACACTTACTTCTGTCTTGTGTCATTCAGTTTGTTCTCACCCTGGTCTCCATTCTCAGTCTCACAGTAATCTTTTTTCAATCTTTTTAAAGGTTTTTGATATTGGCCAGGAAGAGCATGATATCATTTTGCAAAGAGTCAAAGAATCCAAGGTAAGGCCAGCTCTCCTTTTTATGTAGTCTGTGCCCATGGTGGGCTAAACGGTTGTAAAATAACTTACATGTTAAGGTGAGTTGAACACTGCCATATGAGATACCTCCCTGAAATGACTTTCACGACCACAACATCACAACATCACAACATTGCGATCACAACATTATGATATCCTGGACAATTTGATCTTTCTTGAAAATCATATGCATGGCTTTGATACATGTGAATTTCTTGGAGTGCACCAAACCTTCCAGCTCTGAGCACACAACATTTTTATTAGAAATCCAGGAAATTCTCTCATTCTTTTTTAAACTCATTTTTTCTTTCATCAAAGTATTCCATTTTACCTCTGTACCTTAGGGTTAGGATTCAATGTCAGGTATGCACAGTGTAAGTACATAATATTACATGCTGTTACATGTAGATACACTAAAAAAAGGAACTGTAAAATAAAGTGTTACCCACATTGGTTATGTTGGAGAGAAGGCGCAATCTAGATGTTTTTTTCTGGGGTTTGAATTCTACCTAGATGTTGATAATAATCATTCAATTAAAGGAGGTCATTAACTCAAATTAAATGTCTTCTTGCCCTGAGCCTGGTAGGACATTTTTATACAACAGCTACCAGGGGAGTAATACCTAGTTTTAATTGAAAGTGTTAGCATCTGTGTCATCACATAACAGGCCACATGATGAAGTCTTGAAATTGTGTGTCTAGCTCAGGTCCCGAACTACACGCCAGACTTTTAAAATAGAGTTTCTGTTGCGTCATAGTTAAGCCTCCTTCCACACCTCTTTCTTCTTTTTTTAATGCAGTAATGGCCATTAATTATGGACCACCTTTTGTATGCACTACTTTATCATTTTAGATTTTACTTTTTTTTGAGGTATTGCAGGCATCTGGTTTTATGTAACATTTTTCTCTGTATTGCAGAGACCAAGTTACGCACTCAGAGTTTCGGTCATGAAGGCGAAGAATCTCATGGCTAAGGATGCTAATGGTAAGGTCTTCAAGTGAAACAAGGATAGAAGTTGTTAAGACTGCAATAGTCTCAGTACATGGACTACTTCTTTTTTTAAATAAATGATCGATGTATTTTTGTCATTGTATTTCATTTTGTGAAAATCTATTCCATGAACGTTTTGCTCAGCACAGTTTCCAAGGTTGTACTCCTTTTATGACATGTCACTGCTGTTATGTAAACACACAACCTGGCATTATCTGGCATCAGTGGTTATCAAACCCAATATTATATTAGACATTACTGTGCCTCAATTTACTAGATATCTGCACTCCAATGAAGCAGCTCCAGTGCTTTTATATTCCTGTTGGTCCAGTGTCAGTAACCATGGTGACCACAGAGACTGTCAAACTTGTGTGGATATATTGGTCAGTTTATGGGGTAAAGGAACACGGCACCTTTTTCATAAAATTGTGTTATTCCCCGTCTTCCCTAGAGGTGGATATGTGGGCAAAAACCATTTGGTCTTGGTGCATAGATTATCCCAGTCTGCCAGCCTTATCTTAGCATAATATTTGAAATCCGGGGTATCCAAGTGTGAGGGGCCAGAGACAGACCAACAGTTGTACTGGTACCCTCCTTCTTGAAAGAAAATATCTAAGGCACTTCCTGTGATGTTTGTGAATTAAATCAGTCAGACCAGTCCCCTTGCCTGATGAAAGTGAGAACAGTTGATGGACGAAAGGAAGGTGTAGTAGGTAGAGATCGAACCTCCTCAGATTGAGATTGGGGTGAAGACCCCAGGTCCTTCATTGGAATACACTCTGAAAAATAAAGGTTCTTAAGTGGTTATTTAAATGTTCTGTAAATGTTGTAAGTGGTTCTTTAAAGGTTCTTCTATGGCATCGCTCTGAAGAACAGGTACTAGCCCCATTATTTTTTAGAGAGTAAGGAAATAGGTGGACTAACACCACCTGCCTTGTCTGCTCTGAAGGCAGGAGTGTTACTGCCCCATTCAAGACAACAGAGACTTCCTTCAAAAGGGTATTTTTTGTAATGTTTTATTTCAGGATATAGTGACCCCTACTGCATGCTAGGGCTTCTTATCAGACAGAGCCCAAAGGAGCCCGAAGATAGACGAGATCGACGGTTTAGTTTCCGGAAACGACGGGAGAAGCTTGACAAGTGTGGCAGCACGAAGGAGGTTCTGTCTACACAAATTCAAGCAACTGAAGTAAAACCTGAAACCCTAAATCCTGTCTGGAATGAGCATTTTTTTTTGTAAGTTTCTGATATGTTCATTTGCCATACACCTTAAAATGAAAGCATCATAAGGATATAAATGCTATTACCGTTTTTGGTTTAATCTAATATGCTAATTTGTGTGTAACAACTGTATTTTGTGCAGTGACATTAATGACGTGTGCGGTGAGGTTCTTCATCTAGACATCTGGTAAGACATAAACATATTTATTTCTAAATTTAATGGTGAGACATTTCATGCATTTGCAATTTTCATTTTCAAGCGCTAAACAATTCATTAATTTAATGCAGGGACCATGATGACGATGTGTCTGTTGTAGAGGCTTGCAAGAAGCTTAACGAGATCAGTGGGATCAGAGGAATGGGAAGGTGAAACTGGTGAAGATTAGAGCATGAGCTTTCTGAAACCATAGTAAAATATATGTTTTCAGTTTTTTAAAAGTAGCAATATTATTTGTGCATATAACATCTGATTTAAAAAAAAAAAATCTTTCACAGGTACTTCAAGCAGATTGCCAAGTCAGTGCGGGCAAATGGTGCTGCCTCATCAGGCAGTGAGGAGAACGCTGACGACTTCCTTGGATGCCTGAACATACCTTTAAGTGTGCGTTCCATAGGTGTTGTTTTTAAAAAAAATGTTAAGTAGCAAACAACCAAACATGTTTCTTCTCCAGGAAGTACCAGCAGGAAATAAATACCATGGATTGTTTTCCTCTCTAGGAAATACCAGTAGGTGGTTATAATCAGTGGTTTAAACTCGAGCCCCGTTCTACTGCCTCCAAGGTACAAGGAGAGTGCCACTTAATTCTGCGGCTCCTCACCAGTCAGGTAGTGTATATGCACATTCTTTTGCATATTGCTGCTGTTGGGATTGTTTTTATTATTTTTATTAAACCCTCTAGGTCAGTCTTTTGTGTCACTGTCTGACTTTTAGAAATATTTAACATGCAACCACATGACCATGCATCAAGATATAATACCAACTTTGACAACAAAATGCTCAATTTTTGTACAAAATACATATTTTACGCAACTTGATGAGAGAAAATTATTTTGGACATGTAAGGTATCCACATGACAGCAACAATATCCTGCCATAACTATAAAAGCAATTCACCACTGTTACCTTTCTGTAGAGGGACACAGAGCTGAGTAAAACTGAGTCCAGCATGACCATCCACAAGAAAATGCTTTGTCAAATCCTGGATTATGAACATTCCCGTGTTCAGGTAAACCCTGTCTATGAACCCTTTCTATATGAACTAAAATATCAGTCGTGTGGGGCTTGTTTTAAAATAAATACAGTAAGTGTGTTTCTTCTAAAATACAAATTATCTTTTCAGGTAGAGCCCTATAACTGGACTGGCAAAGTCAGTGCTCCTGCATGGACGGTGGTTTGCCATCATGCCATGCAAGCGGACCTCTCTACACTGCATCAGGCCATCATGTATGTAAATTGTTTGTAAATATATTTTCTCATGGGCCTGACCAGTTCAAGGAATCATTGTGGTATATTTAACCTATGCCCTATAGTAAATACTCTTTCAAAGAATTCATATAATTTACAGCTGGTCCTCTATTTAAACTTATATGTATTTTATGCAGTTTGTTTATGGGTTTTTTTGTTCACTAAGTTGCTAACTATGACAGACAAACAAAGTAAGAAAGCAATGGAGTTGAGTGCTCACCTTTGGGCAGTATATTAAATTAGCACACCCAAAATCAGTGTTATTGCGATGTAATTATTTTTCACACGTCCCATTAACATGTAGATGCACATTTACTTGTTAATTTACTTGTTATTACTTACTACTATCTTTTCAGTGGAAAGTGGACTCCAGTAAGTTCCCTTCCTCGGTTGTCAAGCAGCCATACCAGGGACCCCAAATTCAAAATGCCGCAAAACTGTACTACTGTTGATTTCTGATGTGTTTAACACCATGTTGCAGATCAATATACTTTGCGAAGTACAACCACCCCCATACATCATCACATCATCATCAGTTGTCAAGTGTTTGTACCTGTCACTAGCTTGGCCTGATCTTAACTGGAGGTTGAACCTGCAACCGCTAGCAGTTCAGATTGGGAGACAAATTAGCACCATTACTACCCTTGCACACAAAAAAATCTTCAATTGTACTTTAGTTAGTCTATACAATAGTACGAGAAGTTTGTTCATTTTGGGGTTTCTATATCATTTTGCATATGGGCTCCTTTTCACATAAATTTGTGTTGGCCGTCTCACCAAATGTGACCAATGTGACATGTTGGCTAATATTTGTTCCACTCTTGCATTCTTACTATCAAAGGAAACCCTAGTTTGTTCTGTTGTTTCTGAAGCTGTATCTTATATCTTCCAAGACATTGGGAGTGCTACAGCAGCCACCATCGATCACAGAGAATGTGTTATGCTTCCCTCCTTGAATTCCTCAAGACCATTAACACAGAATGGGACCCTTCTGCTGTGCATGGGGACCTGGTAGGACAATATTTACCATGTACCATTTCTTTCTTTTATATTTACTGTAGCAGTATGACCAAAACCTGTACTGTACTCGTGTTAGTTGTTCATCCCACTTGGCCATTGTCTTACGCCATTTGCTGTGTAATGACCCTTACCTTTCGTCCAATGCCACTTGCCTACTGTCCCATGCCATCGTCCCATGCCATCTATCTATTGTCCCCCAACACTGTCCCGTGGTTAGGGGTAGGTTTCAGATAACATTTGGTACAGTTGTCAAGTGACACAGGACAATGTGACAAAAGAGCAGGCAAGTGTCACAGGATAGTATTGGTTAGTATGGAGGTTAGTATGAGCAACTAGAACAGGGCAGGACGTAAGTGACATGGGACTAAGGGAATTGATGGTATTTTAGTAGTGTAAATGCCATTGTCAATTCTGCTTATCAACAACTTCCTTATTCATTTTTTTTATCAACTCCTGGTCAGTTTTTTGAGTGAGAAAAAAAGTAGTCCCACATAGCCTTCCACACCAAAACCAATCAATAACTTGAATAAATATAGACAATTGCAGTTACAACGTGCCAGTGTGTCAGTCCAGGATATTTAAAATAAATATTGCTGTTGTTAGCAAAATTCACAGGGGAACTTGTTTGACCAGCAATGTTAGCACTTGTACACAGGCTGGCAAACAGATAATAGTAAGCACTTGCGGCCGAAACAGTTCCATGACTGTAGCTCTAAGAACAGTCCACGGAGTGTTCTGGAGAATAGCTTCATGAGCTATTCTTAGAACTCTGTTCATACAGGTGGTCGGTCTGAAAGAGCCTCATGTAGCGCAAGGCAAGCAGGAAAACACCATGCTGGGAAATGAGAAAATAATGAAGAAAATTCAATAACACGGGAGCCGTACAGTTGGACACAGTTCTTGATTCCCACCCCTACATGGGACAATGTGCAAGTGGCAGGCATCAGCAGCAGTACAGTAAAGTTTTTGTCTCTACCATCTTTCTGTGTCTGCATATGTGGATGTTTCATTCATATGTAGCTACTTTGACAATTTGTTGATCTGATATAAATGTGTAGTGTCCATGCTTTGAATTGTGCAGGAGATACTACTCATAGAAAGTTTAAGACTGCATCGCGAGTACTGCCTGTTTCTTATCGAAAACCTGCACGAGGTGTTCCCCTCTTCCCATCCTCTTGCTGTCAATCACTGTGAGCTCATGCTAAGGTAACATCCTATACAGCTCTGCACATTGCCTACCTGTTCACAATTACAATTGTCTTTATTTAAGCAGACCTCAGAGAGTTATTTTTCATAATAATCATTTTTGGGGTATTGTTAAATACATTAAAATACAAAATTGTCTTTCTCATGTCATACAACTGCACTCAGCCTCAGTCCAAAGTGCATTTTCATTGGTCAGCTCCCCCACTCTATTTCTAAGCATATGAGAGAAGTGGCTTCAGTGGATCACAGTTACTCCCTCTGGCATATACAGGGTGGGCTATGTATCCGGGACATGCTTGGATGCTTGGATTATAGAAAATGAATATAATACCAAATATATGTATTGCATAACTGATATATGGGAGTTTCACATATTATCTAAGATTTTGCTATTTTTTTTATAAAAGAAACTCCAAGCTCAAACTATTAGGGAGACCCAGCTTGCTAAAGTTTGGGAACCCCCCGTAAATTAACAACATGATCTCAGATGGCAGATGAAGTGACGCAATCTTAATGCAGTGATTCAGAATTGTCTTTTGCACTGTTGTTGGATGGGTCTTACAACTCCAAGAACATATACACCAGTATGAACCAATGTTTTGAAACTGTCTTTCTGTGCAGAGGTCTTGGATTCATGCAGACCATGGTAGTATTCCAGAAAGTGTTCCCTGCCATCCATGAAATACAACTTGAAATGGCAACGGCCATAAAGGTAGTTTAACCCATGATTAAGAAAATATACTACATCTGTGGCCACTTTTAAGTTTAACACGAATGCCTAGTAAAACTGTACTCAGATAGGTTTTAGTTTGTCACAATTTATCACAACCTGCTTCTAAAGGCCTGGACAAAGATGGAAAATGTCATTTGCAACATTATTGTTATTTATTAAATGTTTTAAATCAACCAAAGTAAACATTTAAGGCCTAAAAGTACACAAGATGGGAAATACCAATATCTCAAAGACATACTATTACATGGAACTTAATGCAAAATGTTTGCTATTCACAGTATGTACATTTTGTTACACATTTGCACCACTACAATATGTCTTTGCAGAAAGGGACAATTAAATGGTATGACAGAATGATTGCACAGCATAAATGTGAAGAAGGGGTAAGTAGGTGTATGTATTCTGTGGGTATAACAAGACTATGAATGTTTTAACTACATCCAGACATTCTTTGTAGTTCATATGGATAGAGCTCATACATGTTTTCTTCTCTGCTAGGCATTAGAGGTGGAGCTGAACCAGCTTATTAAAGTAGTGGATCATATGTGTGCTGATGTTCAGAGAGGACAAAATGTCTACAATAAACTCTTCCAAAGGTGGGTTACAACTACAGAAGTCTCATATTGTTGCAAGTGTTTATATCTTCAGATATAGCCTCATGAAAGGCTGCAGATACTCCTTTTTTATTTTTAAAGACAAACTATGAAGCCAGAACTAATTGTTCAGCTGCCTGCAGAAGTGAGTCAGTCGTCATAGACCGCCATGTTAACAGACCAATATCACAACGCTTTGCATCGGGGTCACTCTGCATCACTCTGTTGGAGCTTATTCCATGAGAATGAGCGCCTCACTGAACATCATCCCTTACTTATTGTGTTTGTTGGGGTTGACAAGCTGCTATTACTTACCTCCCTCTTCCTTTTGTTTTAATCTACTCTTGCCTGCTGAACCAGCACTATGAATGTGGACTTCTTCAACATCTCCTATCGACAGCTGGAGAGATTGGTGAGGTTTTTTTTTGGCCGTACTTCTCATTAAATCTTACTTGGGAGGTCAGATACAATCAAAAAGGTTAGAATAGTCAATATTCTTTGAAGGAGTACCAAAATGCTGTGTCAATACCAGAAGAGTGACCAGTCATGTTACATCAGAAGGCAAAATTCCTGTAAATTATGATGCCATTTCTCCTGTGACGTTCAATCATTTTTCATACTTCTAACCTGAACAATTTAACTGTCTAGGTGACAGAACACGTGAGTGTTGTAATGGAAAAGGTTTCTGGGACCCTCGAGCAGGAGAACACAAGACTGACCCAGATGATGGGAGAAGCCCTTTTTGAGCTTTACATATCTCTGAAGACACTCAAGCGCTTCGGGGAATACCTGCCTCTAAAGTGAGAAGACCTTTTGTCATTCTTTGTCTTTAGTTTGATACATTTTTGTTTTGTTTTGTTTTGATTTTGTTGATTGTTTGATGCTGATTTTTTTTCCTGAATATCTATGAAGGGACAAGAAGATGCTGGCATTAAACGGATTTCACAACTGCTTCAAAAGTGCTATCCACAAGTGGTTGCAAATTGTTCATGAGCAGTCATGTGACCGAATACACCGAGCAGTTGAAATGGATCAGGTGACCTGATTTTACAGCTCATTTAGAACTAGTTCCTAAAGCCTTCCCCACCCACCATAACATCACATTGTTGCATTCAATGGAATCCATGAGGTGTTGATTAATAACAATCTGGGTTGATGTAGCAACAATAATTTCATATTTATTGTTTTTATTGTCATTGACAACAGTGTTGAGAACAGAGCCCTCAACATTAAGTTCCTAAATGAAGCAACATTTTCATGCATTACATGACATTTAGCAGGTGCTTTTATAGAAAACAATTTGCAATTCGTCACAGTTTCATGTCAATACTACAATTGGAAATACCTTTACAGAAAAGAAAATAAATGCTGATGCATTTAATATGTGTTCTCCCCACTGTACAGCTGCAGTTCTCAGAGGGCCAGAGTGTGCAGCTCAACCCCCCCACCCCTACCCCCCAAGAGACATGTCCCCCAACAACAAGCCAAACTGTTAATATGCTCATTTAGATGGACATAACATCTGTTTTACAATATCTTTTTAGACTAACAGCTAATTTATTTTTTTGAAAGATTTTTGCTTGCATGCATGCAGTTATATGACAGTAATAGCATTATGACTTTGAGTATGTCAGTAATTGAACCATGTTGTTTTTATGTCTACTACAGTTTGAGCTTGTTGAGCACAAGGCTAAGCAAAGTTCATCAGCAATGGATGTGACCACCTGCTTCAGCCAAGTGCAGGAGTTCTGGGCTCAGCTAGCCTGGCCTGACACCACAGGAGCCTTCATCTTCATTACACGCCTCACAGACGTAAGCTCTGCTGCATTCACAACCCTTATTCCAATCAGGGAAAAAGTCATGGCATAACATATATACAATCTTTCACTAGCACTAATGTAAAAGGTCAACCACCAAGGCAGATTATCTTTTCTTGAGTGGTTAGCACAGTGTTAAGTTGTGATATTTTTTAAGTGTGTATCCAACACCTAATTGATGTCCAAAGTGTATTCTGCAGAATTCTGAGAAAAAGAATCTAAAGAGTTTAAATGACTTTGCTATGACCAAAACATTTAAGTATCTTGGAACCACTGTGAATGAAGCTTCCTTTTGTGGATCCCAAATCATCCCAAAAACACGACTAAAGTGTGATCTACTGTATCCTGTTCATTTGTCATTCTTGGTATTACAGAACATTTGCAATGAAGCAATATGTTACTCAGAGCTTCTAAAGCGGAAGATTGAAAGAAGTAATCAGGGACAAAACCACAAGAATGTGATTGTAGAGGTAAGTCCTGTGCATGTGTATGCAGGTCCTCAGCTAGTTTTAATTATAAAAACAGTGTTCGTGTGACGCTACAACACACTTTTCAGCAATGTCTTTAACCTACAGCGCAGCTCTTTCATGTAATGGCCTATTTTGTGTTTCACCCTACTAATTGTCTTTGTCTCTCCTTTCATCTTTCTTTTGCCTTCACCATCTCCTTCCTACCATCATATTTTCCTCCCTGGCCCTGGCTATGTCTCGGAACAGTTGTGCATTGCACTGAACAACATAGCTCATGTGCACGCGTACCTATGCAGGCTTCCGCATGAGCTGGACTGGAAGTGTCTGCAGCAGGCTATGGAGGAGTCCTGTGGAGACGAGGGGCGGAAGCAAGCCATCAAGGCACTGAACGGCCAGCTGCACAACGCCGTCACTGAACTACACAGGCAGTCTGGGCACCTGATCGCACACCTCACGGATAAGGTATTGGTATATTTTAAATAAACACTGCTAATGAATGTAGAAAATATGGAGATGGATATTAATTGGAACTGCAGATACAAATCACTGGAGAGGAAACATGAGTAAAGGTTAGGTTGCATGCTGCTAAGGTTGTTAATGGACTGACTAAGAATACTACAAGTAATTTTTGGTGCTGTTTTTGCTTCTTGCTTCTTGCTATTTATTTAACAGAATAGTGACATTGACTTTTACTGTGAATCTGCTGCAGTATTTCCTATATTGTATGCCACTGCACACTGATGCAGACATGTGTAATCACAAAAATGCACATTGAATTCTTTTTTGTTCATAGTCATACATAGAATTGTAGGGCTACTGGAATAAGACATGAAATTACTTACAGACATAACTGACTAATTTGCATACCAATTGCATTGACCTTTCATTGACCTTTCTCCATTGATGAATTATAAATTGAAATGATGCTTCTTCTTAATGATGCCCCACCTCTAACATAGCACTGTATATAATCCATTTTTATTATGTTCTCAACAGATGCTGCATGAATTAAAAAAGTATATACAGCACATCAGCCTTTCTCCGGATTCGATTCAGAATGATGATGTAAGCCTACATACTATGCATTCAGCACATCACATCAGCACATTTACTTTAACTGAACAATATTATAGCTTTTAATACTTCCTGACAGGAGAGCATTGCAGTAGTCTAGTTCCAAAGTGATGAATGTTTGATTTTTAGAAAGATACTGTCAGATATTGTCTGCTAACTCTTTACTTGTTTTCCAGGCAGTAACTCCTTTAATGAAATACCTGAGTGACATGTTGGTCATACTGAGTGAAGCCCTGATCAAGGAAAATCTGAACAGGTTACTTCCACTTATTCTCATTCATAAAAAAGCTACAGAGAGTTGAAAACAGCCAAAGCTTAGTATCTTTAAATACTGAAACCTTTGTGTGACATCTGGTATTACATGTCTACACGAGGTAAATTCTATGGCCATGGTTTAGATTAGGAATCGTGTTACGGTCACTATGTGTCAGTCTTAACTGCTGTTTGTTTTGCTACAGGGTTCTCATAGCTTTGTGGGAGCTGCTCTTAAGACTGATTCTGGATACTGTGAAAGACAACAGAGGTGTTCAAGTAGAGTTCTACACCCGTTTCCAGCACACTTTGGAGGTCTGTTTTCATTTCTCACTTTCTCACTTACATCAGGAAAGGTTTTATTTATTTATTTATTTTATATGTTCCAGGTAGTGGAACATGAGCATGTGAGTTGTGTAAGGGCAGTGATGAAAATGTACACCTTGTGACGATACTCTTTGTAAGTATGGACAAGTGTAACTAAGATCTTCTTGCACAGTACAGCCCCAGGCTTGGACCCACAGTCTCACAGCCACTCCGGTTTGGGAGACAGATGCGCTACCAAGTGAGCTAAAAGCCAGACTATTAAATAAGTCAGTAGGGACATTTACTAACACTCTAATGCTGAGCTGTGCTAGCTGCCATTTGTTACCCTCACCCTCTTAAACCTCACTTCCAAGTCACCGCACCATTGTAACCAATGTCGTCCTGCACAGTGCAGCCCCAGGCTCGAACCTGCGACCTCACACCAACTCCAGTTTGAGAGACAGACATGCTACCAAATGAGCTAAAATCCAGGCTTTTACTAAGTCAGTAGCATATCCTTTTGAGGTGTGAGGAGGGAGGTTTACTAACATTCTAATGCTGAGCTGTTTGAGCATGTGTTACACAAATAAAGTGGTGGCTGGGTTCCATGTCAGTCCTATGGGGCCACATGAACATGCCTGTAATGGACTGATTTACCAGGTGCCCTTGGGTCGCTGACCAACAAATATAAATATATTACAATTCTGAGGTGGTGCATATGAAATGTGTAGCATTGTGCAAAAAACTGAGGAAAAGTCAAGGCCTATGTAGTTTCAACTGTAAGTGCTAGTTTTAGCTTTTGGTAAGGTGCCCTTGGGCCATTGTTTTTTTTTCTCCTGTCAAATTTATAACAACTAATTATAGCAAACCATTGCTATTTTGTTAGTGTCTCTAAACCTTTCTTCTCCGCCAGCTACTGCTACAATTCTTTAATGCTGAGGGGGAAGGCATTGCCCTGGAGGACCTCAAAAGTGAAGACTACAAGGTAACTGGTCCTTATTTCAAACTGCATCAGACATGTCCAGTATGACGCATTTGTTAATATTTCCTCTGATCTTCCTCCAGACTGTAGAAGACGAACTACGACTAAATAAGTGTTCATCGTTCGAGTTGATTGAACAGTATTTTCTGGAGAAGATCGCGCAACAGGTAGGATTATTAGTAGCACTTCATAGATCACTAATAAATTGGTAGTTTCATGGTAATAGCTAAAAAACAAATGAACCCTTAAATTAAAGAGCAATTACCAACTTGGTCCTGTTTTTTGTTAAATAATTACATATGTGCAGTGATTTGTTCACAAAGTGATAATATCTTGACATTAATAAACCAATGTTCTGGTTTAAGAATTACCTTAAATAAGATAAGAAAGTTACCCAACATGTCATTGAGCTGACGCCCTTATCCATAGTGACCTACAGTGAATTAGGCACAGGGGCAATCCCGTAGAAATAAAGTGAGGTTTGATGCCGGACCCACCCAAGACATGGGTAGGGGTGCAGGGGAACGCTGCAAAAACCTCTTGCCATGTACAAAATGGTTGGGGAGAAATTTTCATGAAAACTGTTTTTTCTTACGCCATTTTTGATGAGGACCAGCATGTCGGTGGGGAGTCCCCAGCTTACACACTATTAGCCCATGTGGGCAACATCCATGTGAAGTAATGAGACCTTGTGTTTCATTGTCCCAGGAAGCACTGACAGAAATTTGCTAAAAAAAAAAAAAACAGCCAATTTTACCAGTTTAATCTCTCAATACATGGCACCTCATATGGTGGTCAAGGGCTCGGTGTATATGTTTGGTAGAGATCATATGTACTATTAAAATCTTGTCAACTAGGGTGCTACAACTTTTAAGTTATTTTGTGAACACTGCGTGCTTAACCAAACTGACATTTGGAGGTTCCAGCACAGGGAGGCAGTAGCCCCCAGAGACCAAAAGTTACTACCCATTTAAACGTTATTGTATGTACACATGTTTACTGAGTTTTACATGGCTAAGTGTTTGTGTCCTGGAATTGAACGACCAAACATTATTGAGAGAGAAAAAAAAGAGGAAAAAGAACCCAGCAGCTTGCCGGTCACAATTATGTCATGAAATAGCCTACTAGGTCCCCTTTGCTGATTGTCAGGATCCAGATGAGTATGTGTCTGCTCTGTTGATCAATTGTGCTTTTTTGACATTTCTTTTCTAGTTTTGGTCTTCGCTGGTCTTGTTCCTGTCAGCCATGTTGTGAGTTCTCTGTGCCCTGTCATGTACACCCTCTTGTCTCTGCCCCTTTTGCCTTATTTGGTCCTTTCTGTTCTTGTTTCCTTTTTTGAGTTCACCTGGTCTTCGTGTCCTCGTGTTACTGGATTACTTCATTATAAGAAAACACGGATTTGAGTCTGCAGTTGGGTCCTTCACCTTCCCTGATTCGTGACAGTGATGTACTCTATGTAATCTGATCCTTTTTATGGTGAGGGGCCCTTCTCAATTTCTCTCACACATTTTCACTGTCTTTGAAATGCAGGATAGCCTATAGGCTGGACAGTATCCAAGAGATCACGGAAACTGGAGTTAAATTAGTCTAGATAGTCTTTCCCACAACAGTCAGTCTCTCACTGGTACACCATTCTCGCCTTTGCTTTACTCTCTCCTTGCCGCTGTACAATCTTCTTGGTCTGTTTACAATCGCAGCTTCTAATTTAAATGCAGCAGCAAAATACCAACATTTTTTCAGTGGACGCTGCACAATGGTTGGCAGAGCCCAACCGATTTCAAACCATGCTACGCAGATCAAACAAATTGCACTCCAACAAAACAGCACTTTTCTGCCTTGTGCATGACAGTAAGTGACCCTGCAGATAATGCAAGATGGCAGTAGGGGGAGTAGTTTTGCAGAAGAAGCAGTAGGTCTATTACCTCTTGAAAAATGTTTTCCCATAGATAAGCTGTCTTTAGATGCTCACAGGCGTACACACATAAACACAAGCACACTCACATTGAAACACACACACACACACACACACACACACACACACACACACACACACACACACACACACACACACACAATGCTCTTTTTACTTACTTCTTATGCCAAGATATCCTTGGTGACCCTCAGCAATAGCTGAGCAAGCACGCTTTTTATTTTCTCAGTGGAAATGTCCAATTATTATAATTATTGTTGTTGTTGCTTTTGATGTTGGTAGTGGGGATATTACTATTCTGTGGCTACTTGATTAAAATTCAGATCTCAATTTTCTGTTATTTTTAATGTTATTTAAATAGCTTTACATGAAAGCATCTACTAAATACAAATTAATACAATAATACAAATACAAATTAATTAATATAGGTTATGTAAATTTCCTATATTTTTACTCATTAATCTGTGTGTTTCAGAGAGTATTAAAACATACAAAGTTTGGCCGCATCAGTGTGAAGTGCTATTATGATGCTCCAGAGCAGAGACTTACTGTGGAGATCCTGCATGGGGCTGACCTCATTGCCCTTGACACCAACGGTGAGGTGATTTTTGATGTGGTTTAGTGGACCTTTTTTTAGACTTGTACAACGCCTAATTCATTTATTACTCTTGTGGATTGTACCACACAGGCTTGAGTGACCCCTTCGTGATCGTAGAGTTGTGTCCCCATCACCTTTTTCCTTTTGCTAAAAGTCAACGAACTCAGGTCAAACTGAAGACTCTGCATCCAGTCTTTGATGAGCTCTTCTATTTGTGAGTGTCAAACTATGTTCTCCAAACATAAACAGACTAGATTGGCCAGTGTGATGTTTAACAAAGACATTGGTTGAGGCCCTGCATAATTAGATACAATGTAAAGGAACACCACTTATTTAGGGAAATAGACTAATTTGCCAACTCCCTTATAGTTAGTTAAACAGTTGAGTTTTACCGTTTATGAATATATTCAGTTGGTCTCCAGGTCTGGCAGTAGCACTTTAGCTTTATCTTACCATAAATCACTGAATCGGATTAGACCAGTTAGCATGCTGTTGGTCTAATCTGATTTAATGTTTTATGCTAGACTATTAGCTGAAGTGCTACTGCCAGATTTAGAGATCCCGCTGCCAGATCTGAAGACCAGCAGAATGGATTAAAGAGCAGTGAAATTCAACTGTGTAAGGGAGTTGGAAAATGAGACCATTTTTAAAAAATAAAAAGTGGAGCATTCCTGTACCTGTAAAGCAAAAATATTGATCATTGTTATATTGTCACCTCCATTTTTTTTAATAATTACTTTTCTTTTTTTTAGCCATGTCAGTCCAGAGCAGTACAGGCACAGATATGCCTGCATAACATTTACTGTGATGGACTACGATTGGTTGTCCACCAATGACTTTGCTGGAGATGCCGTGGCCCCCCTCAGTGACTTCTGCTGGCCTGGAAGAGCCACTGCCACTGCTACGGGCAAGAACCTGTTGCCAGTGGTTCTTCACCTGTCCCGTGAAAATCCTAGTGGTATCACAATTAAACAAAAACAATTGTAGCAATGGGGGTCGGTGGGAGGTTGGGTGGGTGGTGTAGGTTTCCACAGCTTTTCTGCATCTTTTTTTCTCCTTTGTTAATAATTGCTTTTTTTCTCTTTTCATTATTCCAGAAAAGCCCATCATGAAGCTCCTTGATGCCAGAAAAGGAGATCGGGAGGCACAAGAGTTTGTTAAAAAGATTAAGGAAATTGCTAAATGTATGGAGGAGGAATAGACTGTGATTTTCTGTCGAACAAATTAGTATTCTGTGTTTCATATGTCGTATTTACTGAGTTTATATACTGACATATTTATATGATTGGTCTGTTTGGTTAAAAGTAGTACTAATTGAACTTTTGCAGTTGCAGTGTTTTGTGTTAAAAATTATATTGCTAAAAAATGTTTTAAAAAGATAACTCCTCTATCTAATGTCCATTTAAATGTTTCCTTTGAGATGATTGAATGTTAAAGATTAGTGGAATGTTATCTTATGAGCGTGAGTTAAAAGAAAAACAAAACATGTGCCTATGTGGTTATAAATGGTTATTTGTTTGTCATGTAGAACTTTCAAGTTTGGTTTATTGTACTACTTAAACTTGTGTCCAAAACCTGTTGATCATTGTATTTCCAATGTGGTTTTCCTGTTGATTCCAAGTGGTTTTGGGGTGCACCTTAAGGTTTATTTTACATTTCTTTAACATTGTATTACTATTTTTACTGTTAAGATGTAGAGAACCTTTGGAAAATGTTTCTATTTCGCTGCATCAACATTGATTAAATTGATGTCTTGTCCTGAAGTAAGTATTCTGAAAATATAAGGATGTGAAACCAACAACAGGAAAAGTATTGGGTAACGTTCATAAATGTTCATAAATGGGGAACATTGTACCTGCTATGTACTTGAGTTACCTGTGTTCACCTAATGCACTGAGTGATTGTCAAAATTGTTTGTAATTGTTAGCAATAGTAGCAGTGGGCAAAGTGCATTATTTGTCAAGGTTATGGAGTGGCTTTGGTGACTTTATTAACACACAGCATCTTTTGAATGTTTTGGATTAACTATACCACTTACATCTGTATATCCCTTTGATGTTGTGCAATGTAACACCATCAAATTTAATATGTCACCTGGAAGAAATGTGACATTTAACTGTCTTCAGTGGATATGTACTGTAGATGCTATAACTTGTCTAAGGCATAGTGGGCACAACCGTTTCATTTTGTCTTACATCTTGTTTACCGATACTTTTCTTTTGAGGATTAATACAAATGGACATGAACTCTGTCTGCTGAAAGAAATAAATGGTGAAATGTAAATGTGTATCTTGCAAGAAGCTGCTGCATTCTGTACTCGCAAACACCAACAGCAAGTAAGAGCCCACAAAATTCAAAAGTGGTTGTATGCCCATGATTTATTATTGCCTTATTGCATTTGGCAGCTGTGGCCTAATGGTTAGGGAGTTGGTCTTGGGATCGGATGCACAGATTCAATTCCTGTATCAAGTTAAGAAAATGTACTGAGAGGAAAATCTGCAAAAAATGTTCATGCCCCTTTATATAACTTACACCTACACTCAAGAGTTTGTGTTCCCACAGATTAACAGATTTGTATTTCTGTCTTAAATATGAGATGCATCTGATCAACCAGGCATTCCACAATTATCTGTGTGGTTGACCTTTATGGCTTCAGTGCATGAATCACTTGCTTGACTACAGCGTTACTTACTCACCTACACCGCTAAAAATACAATACCTTTTTTATTTCTAACTACATCTGAAAATTATATCATCCTTATTTTAAGAAGATTGTTTTTTGCCACTGCCCATATAAGGGTTCACCCTGCCCATCACAGAAACACCAGGGCATTCAAATGATGTGAAACACATACAGTAATGATGTTACAACAATTTAAATATATATTCATTTCAATTGGTCAGTATAATTAAACGAGATGACACATGCAATTATTATCTGGCCCATTTTACCCGATGGCCCAATTTACCTGAATTCACCCTAGCTGAAGCCCTGAGCTAAATGAAGAAGTGGTGTCAGAGACACCAGAGTTATGACGGCCTCATGCAGGAGGTATTTTGAGTACAAGGGCGAAAGAATTCATCCGAACGTCAAAGAGGAAGAGGGCATTTGTCATACTGTAGTAGACTGAAAAACTCAAGAAGGTTGGAGAATATATCACAAAGAATACAGTCGGTGAGTCTGTAAATTCTCATGTCCAGGGATGGACTGATCATCTGGCATACCAGGCTTTTTCCAGGTGGGCAACATGCAGTTGGACAGACAGTCCTTCACACTTTTTAAAAAATAATTATATATTGGACTGAACGGCCCATAAGGTAGATCGGCGGCCCAACTGGCACAATCATGTTGTTATACACCAAGCCCTTTCGCTTTAGCCCGAGACACAAGAAATAGAGAATGTCTAAGGTCTATTTTCAGCTTTTAATGAGAGAATATCTTACTACCAAGTCTTAAGATGGAATCATGCAGTAAGGTTTAAGAGAGTCACGTCTGAGTCATTCATGTCATATCTGTTCACAGCGTTTCTGCTTTACACATTTTACATTATTATTTGATATACATTATTTCTCAAAGCTTTCTTAATAACCCGCACATTAAAGCGTCACTATGCAACATTTTCGAGTTAGTAGTTAGTTCATTTATTTAGGCTAGTTCCTAGCTGTGCATAGATATGCAGTTTTATCATGACAGAGCCTGAGAGAAAACAGTGATTGTAAGTAACATTGGAGTGATTTCTCATTTTCTGTGCATGCTTGTGCTTTCACTGTGGTAGTCATTGTTTGTAAAAGGGTTTGTTTGACTGTTCGGTCTAAGTGGCTAGTGAATGTTTGGGAGTTAACATTCAATCCTGGCCCATAGGGGGAGCCTCAAAAAAAAAACCAACCAAATATTGCACAGTGTCGCTTTAAAAAAGTCTGAGCACAGTAGTCGTTAGGGTAGGCTTTTCTCCCACACACACTGTAGACATTTTTTAGGATAAAAGGTTTGGGTTAGGAACTTTGGACATGGCAGGGCTGAAGAAATACAAAAGGACATGGTAAAAGCACCCACACACTAATGGGAGGCAAAGAGAGAGAGAGAGAGAAAGAGAGAGAGAGAGAGAGAGAGAGAGAGAGAGAGAGAGATCTATTCACAGCAGAGAGAGGAGAGAAAGAGCATTAGGTGAAAAAAGAGAGGAGAAAAGGGAAGGGGAAGGGAAAATGCAATTAAACGAGTTCACACGCTCACGTGTCACACATGACATTTCTCACGCTGGGAAGTAATGAGGCTCACTGCACAGACATGAATAGGCTATGAATAGACAACGCGCAGGCAGATTGCCCTGCTTAGTCCATACAGCTGCCTTTAGTTAGTGACCTATCAGCCAGTCACCCTGGATAGCCGATTGGCCACCCCATATGCCAATCCAAATTTTAACCTATAACTGCCCATTAACATGTTGGAAGGCGGGACCTTTTTTTGATGTTCTGGCTGCCTTAAGTCAGCTCAGTAGAAATGTAATTAGCAAGCAAACATTTATCTAATATCTGTTTTGTAATGACAGATTCAGCATTCTAATGTAGTCAAAGTTACTTTGACCATTTCATGTACTAGTTGTCAGGGTAACCTTTTGGTGTTTTGGTGTTGCAGAATCCAAATCCCTTACCACTAAACAAGCACCACTTAATGTACTATGCATTTTTTCCTGTAGGGGGGAGGGAGGAGGGAACTTCTTATGCTGTGCCATCGTTGGTAAGTTCAAAATCCTATGTGCAACAAGGCAAAAGATATTTACCAGGTACATTAAGTTCACAGCACACTTGTTTGTGATCAAGCATACAGTGCAGCTCCATCAATTATATCCTCATTGAGCATCGTATGGTTAATGCTGTTGATAGTACCTTGGTCCAGTGACTGAATAAAACGGGCATGTATGTAACCCTGGTACTAGTAACGGGAATCAAACCTGCGACCCTCCAACCCCAAGACCATTAGGCTACAGTTGCCCAGGGAGAAAGAGTGAGGAACTGGAAAAATCTGATTTGTGCCTGGGTCCCTTTGCTTGCCTTCCTATTTGTAATATGAGCCCTGTAGCTAGCAGGGGCACAGCATCCAAGCACAGAAAGCACCGCCTATATTTGTACCACCTTGTGACCTTATTTTACCTTGCAGCATTGATATCAACTGAGATGATTAGTAACTACTCTTTCTTTGGTATGACAATATTATTTTGACTTTGCTGGGCCTTTAAGTCATTGTCTTGATTATTGAACTTGATTCTACACCACCATTTACAATCCAGTGGCTGGAAATGCAGCACACGCACGCACACACACACACACACACACACACACACACACACACACACACACACACACACACACACACACACACACACATACACACACACCTGTTGGCCCAAACAAAAATGAATTAAGCAGCATGTTCACACACACTCCCAAACATAATTTTGGTTTATTTTCATTCTAGATACTTTGTCTCATTGTTTATGGTCTATTTTTTTTATCCAACTCTGCTTTGTCTAACTGTCATCTGACTTGCTTGTTTAATGTGTTTGCTTTGCATTCATTTCATTGATATTGTTAGTTTAAGACATAGAATATATACATTATTCTTTACTATTAAATACAGTGTTTTTTATTCCACAATTTTACATATCTGTCATCTAATATGTTGCACCAATATTGTATAAACCAATTTATAATATTTATTCAAGTCAGATTACTTGTAGTTTCTCCCAATCTCTACTACTAAAACATGATTTGGTCCAATAGGTTCAAGACTCTATCTCTTACAAGCCAGAAATAATTCTCTTTCTGAAAAATGTCTTAAACCCACTATTTGCAATGCCTTATACACATAGAGACCCCTCGCTGTCTCTCACACACACAGACACTCACCTTTATGTAGTGTTTATGTGCACGCAAACACACACACACACACACACACACACACAAACCATAGTTTGGGGGTTTAGAAGTGTGTCAAAAAAAAAAGATAGAGAAAAGTTTTGAGATGCTTAATTTACTTTAAAAGGCAAAAGTAGAACAGTAAGGTCATAAGATGAACCACTATGCGGAACATCTAGTCAATGTTTATTCTGGCAAAGATGATGATGAAAGTGTATCATTCTCTTCCAAGATCTGTTTTTAGTTTGTGCGTGTGTCTGAGACACTTTCAGGAAGCATCTTAAACCAGCAACTGCAACATCTCACACATGTAATGGCTAGCAAAAAAGCTCTCCACTAGTTCCCTCTACTAGCCTGATTATTTAATAAACAGGATATTTTCTTCACAAGGTCCAAGATCATTTACACCTATAATAAGCCTAGTATTTTAAGTCATTCTATTTCTGTTAAACAAGTTTTAAAAATAATTTGAACATGACTTACTCATCTTATAATTTACTTCATATTAAATATAGCAGCTGACAGGTGTTCAAAATGTAATGCATGCTTTCAATGTGCAAATGTAATTACAGGTCATACTTATTATTCAGCTTTCCTTATTGTAGGACTGAAGATTATTCATTAAGTCTTTCACAGTTTAATTACCATCGAACAGCTGTCATGTCCAAAGTGCTGTAATGAGTTCTTGTGTGGACTGAATACAGCAAATCTGTAGTATCCCTGTGTTTGTGGGTATAAACAGATATTGTGTTACAAGTTAGCACCTCAAATTATCAACTAAACTATAAATACTGTTTTTTCTTATGTTGTGCTTTTCCATGGCAATAAAAAATACAGTGCAGTGTATACTTAAAAAAAGATCATTTTCAGCTAAGCTACTCCAAGTTCACTCCAAGAATTCCAGCTGCACACGTAGTCCTGAGTCAATATAAGTATGAAGTTGAACTTACAGGATAAATGTGTATGTGAAGCTTTGACCTCACTGTTGTGTTTTCCATTCACACCAAACTTTACAATTACTTTTTACAACTTCTGTTTATTACTCAATTTGTAAATCTATAAATATATTTTACACACACACTTGACATTAACATTAGAAATACATGTATTTGGGGTGTTGCCATGTGAACACTGTGCTCAAAAATGTAATTTGTAATGGTAACTTCATCTTAAAAAAATAGTATAATACAATATTCAGAATTTACCTCATTCATCCAGCATTCCACCCTCCATAGGACATTTATGCATCTATACTTATCAACTGATTTTCATAGGTCACATGGTCTCAATAAACATCTCAAGAGAATTGTTTTTATCTATTACCTTAAACCACAGCATATACTGACAGATGCTAACAACGTGTCAAGCCTGTGTCTGTTTATCGGAGACATCATCAACAGATTCTGTACCCATGTCCACTCTTTTCTTAGCAATTATCTAAACATTGGTCAGCGCTCATTTCCCAGGATGGGCCCTCACAGCTGGACAAACAGATCTTGTGTACTGCATTTCCCATACACAGCATGGGTCAGTGCAGTATATACAAACAGCCACACTAACCTCACTTATCTCCTTTTCCAAAACCGAGTTTATAATCATGCATCTTTCGGACAACCCTGCAACCAAACTAGTCTTTATGTTAGTTGAGTGTAGCTTTGCTAGGACATTGTAATTAAAAAAAGCTGTATGTTTATATTATGTTTTTATTATTGGCAGTGATGGTGTGCTTCTGACCACATATGTTTTTGGTGTAAAATTGTGGAAGTGTTTAGTTTAGTGTAAGTTTAGATTTCATATAGCATTAATGGAAACTGTCTGGACATTAGGTCATTCCAAGTAGTGTGCACTCTAATTGAAATGGCGAATGTATATATTTTTATTTAAACAGCTTGTCTAATGTAATTCGTTAGTACAGTGACTTGAATATGACATGAGATTTTTACAGGGTTAAGTCTGTTGTGCATACTATTAACTGCTGTTACCTGAACTAAACATTCTATCATAAACTGTTAATTCTGATAGAAATGTTACCTGTGGTTTAAGATTCAAATATATCCTAAAGGTATATTATCACCTTAGACCGGCTAAATAACATAAATCATTTATCACAAGCAATGCTCTGAATAATGTGTATCCTGCCTTATTCTTACTGCCACCTGCTTCCTCGACCTCGACCTCAAAGTCACAGTCTGTGTCATTTATTTATTTATTTTTTTACTTTAAGGGAGGTGTTATATATACAGCTAAATGCCCCCCTTTTCACAAACCCAGTGAGTGAACTAGCTGTGTGGAAGAATAATCATACCCAATTTTAGTAAAACCTTGCAAAATATAATTTATAAATCAACAGGGCTGTGAATCTTTTCATGTCCATCAGGTTAAAGTTCAGACAGACATGTAAAACAAGCTGTGCTTGGGGTCCAAAGGAACAAAGATGAGAAATTATGCATATTTTAAGTTGCATAGGATAGGTTTGTCTAGATATTGGGCTTTGATATGTTTGTATGTAATTTTAGATAGACAAAATAAATGGAGAGTTAAAAACTAGCCTTGTCTTTTTATAGACTTCACATCCACACAGATTTCACACATCCCTCTTACAAATGCATTTGCCATCATATGCTTTACATTTTATCATTTTTTACGTCACAAAACATGTGACAGTCAATTTTCAGTTCACCACATGAAGCAATTTTTTTTCTTGTACAAAAGACTGACACTCTAACTTGGTCATGATTAGAGTTTATGCCAAAGTAGATAAAAACGCTACACTTCAGAGACTTCCGCACTCCTCACAGGGATGTGCAGATCCAGAGTATGGTGGCACAGGCGATAGAGGACAGACCAACTGGCCTTCTGTTTAATAAAGAGTCGCAGCTTGTCCCGAAAGGTTTCCCCCAGAAAGCTGTAGATGATGGGGTTAAGGCAGCTGTTGGAGAAAGCTGCGAGGTTGACGATGTGGCCCGTCAGTGGGTAGTCGTGCCAGAGTGTCATGGCGCTTCGCTGCGATGGGTCTGCTGTGCCCTGGAGGAGCTGGATGCTGATGAAAACGTTCTCAGGAAGCCAGCAGATGAAGAAGACGAGAACAACAACCACGATCATGCGGAGCGCCTTCTGCCTGCGAGGCCACAGGCCGCGGTGCTTCTGTGCGCGCATCAGAATGCGCACTATTAACGAGTAGCACAGGCCGATGACCGAAAAGGGCACCACAAACCCGATGGTAACTTCCAGCCACTGAATTTCGAAGACGTTCGCAAAGCAGAAGTGCACCTCGCCTCTGTGTTGTGTCTGAACAATGGTAAAGGGCAGCAAAGTGGCCAGGATGGAAGCCATCCAGATAAGGCTGCAGCTGAGTTTGGCATACTGCATGGTCCGCAAGGGACTGCTGTTCATAGAGCTGGCAAGTGCTACGTATCGATCAAAGCTCATCCAAGTCAAAAAGAAGATGCTGCTGTACATATTCACCTGTAAGAAGAGAGACATGAATGTACACAGGATTGCAATGTCATAGTACTTTTCGTTCAAATTGAACACCTCAATGAGGGAGTCGGCTACTAGAATCAGGTCAGCCACAGCCAGGTTCACAAAGTACAGGTCTGGGATGGTCATCTTGTCCCTATGGTTGAGGGTCACTACCAGAATAAGGATGTTGCCAATAAAGCCAATTGGGAAGAGGAAAATGGTGTAGAGACAGGAGAGGAACAGGCTGATGATATAAAACTGATATGTGTCTGGATCCCCCTTGATATTTGTTGAGTTGTAATCGTATGAGACATTGAGCTGATCATCAGTGCCATTCACATTCACATATATCTGAATCATCTGTTCTTCCATATTGGTTTAGTCCTTGGATTAGAGACGGCGAATCATTCGTCACATGTTCTGTAGCAGCAGCAGGTTTCATTGGTATCAGCACCAGGTCCTAGGGGGGGAGCTGCAGGTCTTCTTTATTTTGCATTTTGACCGTTGCCAGGTTTTGCTCTTAGTGCAATGTCTGTAGCTTATTGACGTGAAAAAGAAGGTCCAAAGATGTATCACGGGGATTTGTAACATCCTTTTCCTCGAGAGATTTTCATTATTTGTCGTCCATGGTATCCGATATAAGAGTCTCTTCATAGGCTGTGGTTTGTTTGCTTTGCTTTGCTTTGCTGAGACCGCTCTTAGTATTTTTCAATTCAATTCAAGTGCTTTCTTGTTCCTTCCACTCCATGACCATGTTTTTTATTCACTTCATGGTCTGCGATGGTTTTGCTGTGACACCTAAGCTGTCAGAAGAGGTAAACATGTCACTGCATGGCTACAATTCTTTTGTGTGCAACAGATTTTGTGCTAATTAACTGCCATACAACAGCTTTTTTACCACCACCTGTTCAACTAGCTCTTTGTAATTATACTGGTATTAATATTAAATGTCCTTGGCTTTTTCTGCTGAACATCTGCAAAACACAATCAAGCTTACAAAATTGTTGTAATAATTATTACAGAATAATGAACAACTGTAGGTTGTGATGTGTGATGTGTAATCAGTAACACAGATTATCAAAGTAAAATATTGTTTTTAAAAGAAAGACTATATTATTGTGTGTGTGTTTATGTTTATGTTTGTGTGTATCAATATATCTGTAAAGTGTCTTTGAGTACTATGAAAAGCGCTATATAAAACTGATGTATTATTATCATTATTATTATTATTATTATTATTGGGTTTGCATGTAACTCTCTGTACCACATAAAACTATAGGAAACCAGACGAGTATACATTTATTCATGTAATTCAGGCCTACTTATAAATTACCCAAACCTAATTGGATACTTGACAGATATTCAACAGACTATGCTTAATTTAGCTGTAGAACCCTTAACTACCTAATCTTGAAAAAACATATCCTTTAAACATGCTGCAAGCATCATTCTCAACAAAAGTCAATACATTACTTCAAACTGATCTATGTATTACAGAAGATCGTGGTCATACACGCTAAGGTAGTTTAAGTCTACATCTCTAAATAAACAAAGAAAAAGAACAAAAGAAAACAACTTACTGTGCCGAGAGAAATGTTATTTTTCTCATGTGTACCATTTTGGTACAGGAGTGAATGTTAAAAAAATGTAATCTCATTTTCGGAAATATCTTGGCTCATTGCATCACCTACTCTTAATCCTTACCCGACACCACATCGCCACAACTACGTCCAAACACTGTCATGAGGGAGGTCCTATCCAGTCAGCTCAGTGTGTCCCTCCTCCTTCATCAACTATGCAGTTCTTGGTCTATATTGGTAACATTAGTGTGTAAAAAAAACTTCAGATTTTTTAATAGAAATACATTTTCCAACTTGACTTTTTAATGTCAATTTTGGAACAGAATATCTATTCTAACATTAGAAACAAAAAATATTTGTGTATTACTAATGCCACTGTTACAACTACTATTTAGGGACGTACGGTGGCTATTGTAAGTGAGTAGAGCGGATGTCGACCACCACAGCCCGTTTCCTTTCCACATACTAACATACTGATGCTGTGTGCTGAGTCCTCTGCTCTATACCACTGCACTTCCCGCCCACCACAACAACACCATCGTCAAATTTGCTGACAGCACCACAGCGGTGGGGCTCATCTCTGGGGATGATGAGTCTGCCTAGAGAGAGGAGATGGAGAGGCTGACAGTGAGGTGCAGGGGGAACAGTCTGCTCCTCAACACCTCCAAGACAAAGGAGGTCATCACTGAGGAGGAAGAAAATATAGAGAACAGACATTCTTCCACTGTAAGTAAGCAGGGACTGTGTGAAGAGGGTGGTAGATGTCCATTTCCTGGGAGTCCATCTTGAGGAGGACCTGACTTGGGCAGTACACACCTCACATATGCTGAAAAAAGCCCAGCAGAGAAGACTTCAGCAGAGAAGTCGTGAGGGTTCTTAGGAGAAACAATATCTCCCAGAAACTGCTGGTGTCCTTATAGGTGCTTCATTGAGAGCATCTTAACATACTGCATATGCGTGTGGTATAGCAGCTGCACAGTGGTCCGAAAGACAGCACTCCAGAGGGTCGTTAAAGCTGCATAGAGGGTCATTGGCTGCTGGACCCCTGACACCATACCACCACTTTTTTTCCAGCAAGTTCCAAAAAAAGGAAATAAAAGAATAATGAAATAAATAATAATGAAATAACTTTAAGTAACAAGTATTAACTACTGGCATTATTGGGGTAGCCTAAAATAAAAAAGGAAAACATATATTCTTTTTACACAGCAATACGTAAAATGTAATATGTGAAATGTAAAGTTTAAAAAAACAACAGTTATCAGCCTGAAACTCCCACTAACAAATCGTGACAGAAAAGCTTACCAGCACGAGAGCGAGAACTTGTTTATCAACTGACAACTTTATTATCATTCGCATGTTTCAGCAAATGTATCAATACAGAGACAGTCGTTTCTTCAGCTCCAGGCAACAGACTCATCAGACACAAACTTTCTGATTCCCCCACTTTAGGTTTTGAGCAACAAATGCAGCTTCAGGAGCCTGCAGTAAGATTCAGCTTTATAGTCACTTTATATGGTTATACAGTTTATACTATATACAGTTATTTTGGCCTGGCCTATTAAAGGCTGGAAGACAAAAAATGTGCTTGCAGATTGGAACCTGCAATACCAATAGAAGGTAGCCTTAACTATTGCATCTTACTCACATGGTTACAACAGGAGAAGTCCATCAGTTCAATCAATCAATCAATCATTTACTTTATCAAAGTTAATATGCAGAGAATAGTATAAAAGGGGAAGCAAAAATATCATTGTGACATGAGATTGTAAAAAGGCCATTGCTCCTACAAAAGTTTAGCAACTTCTCCTTTTTTTTGGAAAAGCACATTTATCCTGCTAATTTTGACAAGAAGCAGGAATTTATTTTGAAGCGGCGGGCTGCCAGTTTTACCAGAAAATGCTTTACAGAAACCCTGGAAAAACCCTTTTTGAATTTAACAAGTAAATCTTTTTGAAAGGACATTGCATTTCCACTTTAACAGTTCTGCTGCTTAAAAGAGCAGTCTCCCTACTCCTGAAACCTTGGCTCTTCTAGAGAGAACAGAACAGGGGTGTGGCGCAATTAGCTCTTGACCCCCACCTGCAGACTATTACATGGACTGTTACACAGGTAAGTGCCTGACATTCAGTTAAAAAGTGTCCAGCAGTAAAAATTGCATTTAGCATCACTCAGTCTGACATATATTGCATTACATTTCTGATGTTGATCCAAGGCAACTGCAATAAGGGGAACTGTATTAGGTGAAAAAAAGATTAGCACTAGTACCACTTTGCAAAAGTGCTATCTAGCCCTCAGAAGCCAACAGCCTTTTTGTGTATTGGCATGCAAGTGGGCATGGGGCTCACTGTGGGATGGATAAAAACCTACATGCCATCATGTAAAACTACTACTGGCAAGGTATGAAAGAGGGCCTTGCAGACTGGGAAAGTGAACTTGGTCTGTAATGAGTTACAGTATATGATGCATCACACCAGACTGATGTCATTACTCTCTTAGCTTCCCCAGTGTGAGGACAGACAAGGGCCAATACAAGCCCATACAGGTAAATGTTTCCACTCTATGCCAGGACCAAGGAGGTCAACACCCGCTGGAACAGCACTTTTGACATGTTAAACCAAATATTTGATGAACGAGAGCCTTTGGCCTGTTTGCACACAGACACTTTTTCCCTTCACTGCAGATGAGTATGGGCCCAGTGTCTCAGCATCCTGAAACCATTCAAAATGGCAGCCGTGGAACTATCAGAGGAGAAAAGAGTTTCTGGATCAAAAAGTCATCCCTCCTGTGAAAATGTTAAAGCATATAAATGCAAGACACTGTACCACCATAAAGCATACTATTGTTCTGAAACTTGGCAACAATATCCAGATGACTCTGACTCAGATGAAAAATTATCAGCCCTGGAAAGACATACAGCTCTGTCCATAGCCACACTGGTTGACCCAAGATATAAGAGACATTTCAGTGCAAGCTGTGTGCAGGCAGCACTGGAGAGACTGACACGCGAGTGTGCGAATATTATTCCACCATCACATCTGCATCAGTTGCACAGCAGGATGACAGTATGTGGGGCCTGCTTGACAACCATGTTGGTACACAAGATGCGAACGCAACTGGCAGTGCCATAGCAGAGGTGCAGACGTAAATTGTAATTGTTTTTTTTTATTATATGTTCTATGATTTTCCTGCTAAAATTACAGCAGAATTATATTTTCTGGGTTTTTTTTTAGATATTTGAAAGACTCTCACCTGGCAAGAACACAGGACTCACTGAATTACTGGAAGATTCTTAAGCCAATTTATCCACATGCATAAAACATAGCTGTTCAGTTCCTCTGCACATCAGCATCCTCTGTTCCCTGTGAGAGGATTTTCTCCAAGGCTGGGGAAATTGTCAGCAAATGTGGTCCACTGTGGAACAAGTACTGTTCCTGAATAAAAATGTTACACAAAACACACCACAATAAAAACATCACCAACACCAACAATTCCTGTAATATTCTATAAGTATTGGGACTTATCCAACATCTTCCTGCCAAAGCGATATGTTCATATAATTCACTGCTTTTTTCCCAGTACAGAAGTGTCAGTGTACAGTTACAGGCAGTGACATTTTACCATCTTATACCTTATGGAAATAGAAACATTTCAGTAGTTAAATACTTTTATGGGTCCAATAGAAACATTTATATGCATTGAAACAAAAACAGGCATGTGCATAAAGTTGGGCAACCCAAAGAAATAATTCTATTATTTAGTATAGCCTCCCTTTGCTGCAGTAACAGCCTGCAGATGAGTCCTATGGCCACAAACAAGTCCCTGAAGTCTGGAAGTTGGTATTTTGACCCATTTCTCCATACAAAATGCCTCCAGTTCAATCAGATATGTTGGGTTCCTTGTGTAGACAGCCTGCTTCAAATCATTCCATACATGTTCAGTGATGTTAAGGTCTGGGGTTTGGGATGGCCATTTCAGAATATTGGACTTGTGGTTTTGCGTGAATCCCTTGGTGGATTTTGAACAGTGCTTGGGATCATTAAACATTGTCATAGGATCAAGCACAGCCAATTACCTATGTTAAGTAGCTTTTTGCATGATTGCATGATAACCTTGTTAGCTATCTTGTTGCTGTGATCTGTTATGAAGGCAGAGGAAATTATCATGAAATCTAACGTCAGGTTTAGAGTTGCAGTAAATTCTGCTAACCAGCAGATGGCACCGTGCTGTCCACAATGCTTTGAAACTTTTCCAGACACAGTCAGGAAGAAGCTTCAAAGGCTTCACGGGGCTTCATTTGCCCATCAGACTGCAATCACAGATATTCTAAGACGACCAGATATGCCACTCCCTATTAAGGCCCATTGCATTTACGTTGGAAATGCACCAGAGTGGCATATCTGGTCGTGTTAGAATATCTGTGCTGCAATCACGTCACTGACCTAATGAGTTGTGCTTTCCTGCACCCTCATCCACTGATTAAGTACCCTTGAGCAAGGCATCTAACACCACGTTGCTCCAGGGACTGTACCTGTACCCAATTCACTGTGGGTCACTCTGGATAAGAGCAACAGCTAAATTCAATGTCATGTCATGAAATATATAATGATATAACAGGCTATAATAAAGTGCTGTCCAAAATAATATATAAATGGCTGTAGCGTAAGCCTAAACATCTGAACATTTAAATTGAAGATAGGTTGTCCATGAAGTGGAATGAATATAAGCTGCATTACAAATAAGTCATTCAAATTAAGATAAGTCATTTATATTAAAAGAAGGTAATCCGAATTGTTTGTGTTAAGACGAAGCGTGAGATCAGTGGCGCTCTGTCTCTGCTGGTCTACTGGACCTTTCTCCTCATTGTAGACCTTGCTTTTAAAGGCACTGGCAGCTTTGCAGTGAAATCAAGACCTGACATTCAGTAGGAGTTGGTGCTTTTCTTTGAAGTCATTAGCCTACCGTTATTAGCCTACCTAGATAAGCTACCATTAAAATGGGATGCTATTATTTTACCTTAATCGGTCTATTGTTGGCAAATGTCAAACTATTTGAAGACTCGCTGGACAGCTAGAAGGCTCTGTGAAGCAGCATTAACTCACCATGACAATGCAAGATTCCCTTCCCTATCACAATAAGCTTTTGGTTTACATTCTTCAGTAAGAGTTCTTCAAAATATAATACCACCCTGGAATGAAGAATTAGAAGTACTGCTACACCTTCAATCAAAACCTGAATTACCCGTTTTTTATTTATTCATTTTCTTTCCTGAAGTAAGCTATCGATTGTGATGACATGTATATATAAATAGGGGAAAGTCTGCACACATAGAAAATGAAATGTGACTAATTTTCACATTTTGACTCATGACTGTTCTAAACAGCCAAGTCTATTTAATGTTATGTTGTACATGTTGTTCTTTAACCTTTTCCTGCACCGCATTTACAACTATGACTGAATAAAGCATGCCAAAAATTCCATTTAATTTTAGGGGCAAGTGACTGTGACAGTTCAGCAATTATTTCCATTCAAGTGTTTTGTGGCATGGTTATGTTTACTTAAGGTACAAAAATCTGTCAAAGAGTTTATTTTGTATTCAATGACCTGCTGTCTTCAAGCGCTACAAGTTACTGCAATCACACACTCAATGACAAAAAAAGATATTATATATAAAACAAAGAAACACAAACAAACAAGCAAAACCTCATATATTCTTAAGCAACACCGCTCATCAAATGATACTTAAACCCTTGCAATCACAGCAAACACAGCTAACAGAAAAAACCCCATTAGCATTCCAACTGGTCCAAAAATTGCAGTAGCCACCAGTGATGTCACCATGGCTATTCCTGCTTGGGTATACATTGGTGAGCCCTGTGACATTTTTCTTGCTTCCATCTCCTCTTTCCTCCAGAGTTCTCTCCTCTGCCTCTCCAGCTCCTCGCCATTGTAGTGCTCCTCCAGCGCTTTCTCCTTGCGTGCAATGGCCTTATCCCTCTCCGCTAGGATCCTTTCCTGGCTCTCCCTGATCCTTCTCTCCCGCTTTGGATACAGGTGAGACCTGTAACACTGGTTACCGTTAAGGGCCACCAGGGTCTCCACCTTCTCCAAGAGCTTGGCCACCTGCTCTCGGTCACCCATGTCCTTGTTGTTGAAGACCAGGAATCCTCCGCTGCACCTGCGGATGAACTGACGTAGATCCTCATCACCACTGGCTATGATGTCATTGAGGGTCTTGCCCTCCAGTTGGTCACCATGGGTGAACAGGACAATGGTAAAGTCCCATACCCTCTTGCCAAACGTGCTCTCTATAAGACTGTTGGTGCCCTTGTCTTCAAGTGTCAAGCGGCCAATAGGGATAACCACCAGAAACACATGAGGACCAGGCCTGTAGAGGGTGACACTTTGCAAGATCTCTCGAATTACCTCCTTTTCTGACCGTCTGTACTCAAACAGACCAGGGGTATCGATCACTGCCATAGGTCTCCCATTGATGTCTTTGGTCTTTTTCTCACAGAACTGTGTGACCCTGGACAGCTTCATGTCTGACTTGAACAAATCCTCGCCGAGAATTGTGTTTGCTGACGAGCTCTTCCCCGAGCCGCTCTTCCCAAGAAGCATAATCCGCCACTCCTCCAGGGGCAAGTTCGGGACACCTGGGCAGAACATGCTTCTTTACCAAAAAGTGGAGATAAAAAAGTAGCTTTAAAGGCATACTCTGGTGTAAAATGAACTTAGGGTATGTTGGAACATGATAACGAGTTGGTATGTTTGCTGAGGAGCAAAACTATGCCCCTCAGCTCCTCAGTAGCAAAACTACTCTAGTACATTGCATTTCGAGCTTTACAATTTATAACATTTTTGTCATTAAGGCTCACAATGGTAGTGATTGGGGCATGGTCGGAAGCTTTAAAATATCTATTTTTAAATCATTAAAATAGCTTTAAGTAGCTTGCAACTCTTCATTTGTACAATGTGTTTCAAATAAGTACGGATGCCCATCAAATAGAAATTGCTCTTCCTCTACCTCAAATTCTCTGTAATTCTCAGTCAGAGACAGTCACTACAACTACAGTCAACAATTCTGGTAAGTCAAAAAAGGCGTGTAAGGACAGTCTTTTTAATAAAGGATTTCTACACTTACAAAGTTCTTAATGTCTCATTTTGAATGTCAGGGACCTTGTTATACTACCAAGGAAGTGTGGAGCTACTTCAAGCTTTTTTAATGGTTTTAATGGTAAATCTCTTCAAACTGTCATGCCTCTGTGTTGTACTAACTGGTGTGCGACTTAGGTAGGCTACTACCTGTAGAAAGTCTTTTTAATAAATTATTTGTACACTTACAAAGTTCTCAGTGCCTCATTTTGAATGCCAGGGCCCCTGTTATACTACCAAGGATCAATCACTACCATGGTGAGTCTTGTCGACAAAAACGGTAAAAATAGTAAAGTTGCAACATACTACAGTAGTTTTGCTCCTCAGCAAACATACCAACTCATTATCATGTTTTAACATACCCTAAGTTCATTTTAGGACGGAATATCCCTTTAATGTGCTAATTCCAAAAAGATAACAATGTAGTAATATTAATAACCTTAATATGAATATTTATTCCAACATTTGTTTTGCCAATTTTTATTGGAACCTCATAGTAGTTATTCCATCTCTTAGGTCTCAATATGTCATCATATTGTTGCTGGTATTACACAACTGTTGGTGATTGGTACTTGGTGTCACACACTCTGTACATTGCAGCTATTCAGTGAGGTTGCCTAAATTATAATGATTTTTTTACGATATAATCAATATATAGTATATCAGCTATACAATACAGTACATGTAATCAAAACAATCCAGCCCCTAGCTAAATGGCTGAACTTACCTTGGTCAAGACCACTTTCCATGTCTGCTGAAGTACTAACGTCATTGTCCACTGTATTAAAACGCTGCTTGTCTGCAGAAATCATTCTTGCTGGATGATACTGTCATGAACAACACAGCACACAGACATTATTCCCACATATACTGACATAGGTGATGAAAGAATGTGGGTCAACTTAAGATGGTGGTGATCAGGCCTGCCTAGAGAGATGGCTAGACCACTGAAACGATCAAATTACTGTCAAATTATAGTTTTTCTTTTAAGTCTCAATATAAGAGTTATATAAAAAAAATCCCAGCTGGGCCACAGAAAGTTCATATTTATCCCTCCTTATGGGCGGTCCTGGTACTGATTACAGCCATTACTAAGTGTAAAGTCGACACTATAATAGTGCCATCTCTTTCGACACCTTCAGTTTTTCTGTGCCTGATATATAAGGGGTTTGACATTGGTAGAAAAATGATAAGTCTTTGACTGAGCTAGTGTATCCATTTACAGTTGCCTGTAGTTACGGTCACACAAAACCCAACCCAATATTTGACTTTGCATGCACCGTTCCTGCACAGTACGTGGACGCTTTGGTCGTACTAACATCTACTCAAGTATTACTTATGAACTGAATACTGCATTAGGCAAAGGCTTTCAATAAAAATTCAGGTCAATTACATAAAGTGTTTGCCTTTGTGTTACACTACCACTAAGTTAAAATGTCTAGAAAATGACAGTAGAGTTTAAGCTTGGGCATGTAAACAAAGCGAAAGAGGAGAGAGAGGGAGAGAGAGAAAGAGATTTAGTTGCCTAAATACTGCCTACACATAAAGAACCTGACCATAGTACAGATTATACTATAATATGTACACGCAGTTCAAGTCATGTACACTACATTATCATTTTAATGGCAGTATTACAGTGTCAGTATGCATACATGATTTTTTTTATACGCACAATTTTCAGTGAAAATGAATGAATACCAATCCAGTCTGATTAGGAGTATGTTTCACAGTACCTTGTAGTTACAGTAAATGATGATTGGAAGTCTTCCCAGGAGAAATCCACAGTGACCTCAGCTCATTTAGTTTAATAGAGACCTAAGCAGAGTCTTCCTGGTGTCCTCCTTTTAGTACTCAATGTGAACCTGTTTTTCGAGATTGTGACTTGCAGAGGTTAATATTTGGCAAGGCAGAGCAAAGCACACAATACGATACAGAGGGCAGCTGAAGTGAATAAGCATGGCACACCTCACATGTTGCTAGTCAATACAACCGAATATAAACAGGTGTACTTATCTACTGTGTCAGAGCATACACCAGAGCATTTTGTAATCATTGGACAGTGAGAGAGAGAGACAGGGAATAAGCAGGAGAGAGAAGTGGGGTGGGATTGGGAAATGGCCATGGGTCTGACACAAACCCAGGTACCCAAAGTCCGCTTTATTGTCAAAAACTATATATACAGGTCATACACATGATTTGAAATTGCATTGCTCCCTAGGCCCACAGGTACACTAAACATCTTCAAAACATGACAATATGAACATAACAATAACAAATTATAACAATATAGATATTGAAAAAATGTAGACATCTTAATATATAGTATAATAAATAAAACACAAAATGTGTAGAATATTATAGCTTAAATGATGTCATTTAAGCAGCAGTGTCATTGAGTTACAGTGCAAGAAGGTGTCATAGAAGACATGTGGAGGAATGAATGATATGGAGAAGGGTGGAAGGAAGGATGTGGACAAAGCGGATGATATGGAGAAAAATGGACCTGAGACTCTGACTTTAGAATGAAACTTTGTATGGTGTGCATCTGAGTCAGAGGGTTAGTTCAACTCTTGTCCAAGATTGTACATGCACAGTGCCACTACATTCCTGACATTCCTAAGGACTGTCTGTCATCATAAAAGCCTTTTCCTTCTGATACAGCATGGCATGAGACAAAGAGCTGATATGGCCCTTTTCCATCCTTTTGTTTTTCTTATGAGTCAACTAATGTTCATAGATTCTGTCTAAAGTGGAAACTGGCTTTCCACTTTAGACAGAATCAATTTATGAAGGATTTGTTAGTTAGGCTTAGTCTAAGTGTAACTATTTCATATAGTTTCTTCATTGTTTATTCTTAATGTTAATGATAATTTTTTGTTATCTTTATTTTGTTTTTTTGAAAGTGTAACGTTCCATATGTATATGTCTTGTAGTTGCTATCCTTGTAAACAGCGCCATCGTGTGGAATAGATCTAGACCTACTCCACTAACCGGTCTGCATTCTGATAGCAGTTGCTTTCATTTCTCTGGAAAAGAGAGAGACACTTTACCGTCACAGGTAGATCATTACCAGTACAATAAAAACAAATAACTGTGTCACTTTGTTAAGTCGACTGGTTTTTAGGCCTGTGTTAGGCCTACTCTTTTTACACTCTTTTTCGTCATTCAATTCCACTATGGGGCACAGTTAAACTGAGCATTAGAGATAAGCTTTTTTTTTGTTTTAACTCATTCCAACCAGCTATCCCAACTGGTCACCATTAAACAAGGGTCAAGGTTGGCTTTTTAATTTTTTGCACATTTCTTGCACTGCTAGATAATGATAATGGTTGCTATTCATAAATATTTAAAACGGAGACAAAGATTGTATCACACAGATTGTAAAGTCATAATCCCAATTTTTGACAACCTTTTCTCCAAAGTATTTAGAAACATTCTGTATCTCTGCACTATAATTATTTCAATTAATAATAATTTAGTCCAAAACACTAGCAACACTAGCGAGTATTATTGCTTATGTCTGTGAGTTATGTTTGGTAATATGGCTCTTTTGTGGGACTTCCCCATTCCTTGATGAAATGCCAGGGGTATAAAAGCAGTGAAAAAAACCTCCCAGCACCCAAATGAGCAGTAACAAATGACAACACATGCCACTCAATTGCATTTACTCATATGCATATGTTAGTTAGCCAAGTCCAAAATGATCACAAGTGCAGAGCCACAACCAAACTAGAGTAACCACCTAAAACACCAGTAATACTGATAAGTCATATAGTTTAAAGGATAGAGGAAGTTAGCCTGGTAAACCAACCCCTCATACTTCACTTCATTTCGTATAGAGGTACAAAATGAACTGAAGTACAAAGCCAAGAGGAAGTAGGTTGCGTCAGCTTAGGTATGGAGGTCTGAATGATCTCATCTGGCGTAGTTGTAGATTAACAAACAGCTGAGCAGTCAGCTGGGCCGTCAACTCACCGAGTCTGCTCAACCACCAGCGTTTCGAGAATTGTTCATCAACAAAAAATCCTAACCGTAAGCGGCCCCCTGTCTAATTCCTTCTCTATCTATCTATCTATCTATCTATCTATCTATCTATCTATCTATCTTTTTTTTCCTAGACCCCCAGCACTTTCCTTGAAAACTTCATTATCACTGCTGTAGTTTAAAGGTCATTAGCCCTCCCAGGCCCTTTGATGGTCTAGGGGTCCCAAGCACAGATATTCTAAGACGACCAGATATGCCACTCCCTATTAAGGCCCATTGCATTTACGTTGGAAATGCACCAGAGTGGCATATCTGGTCGTGTTAGAATATCTGTGGTCCCAAGTAGATGCCTGTGTTGCCTGACGCTACTATGCCACCACACCCACTTTTTGCTCCACTTAATTAGTCAAAACACCTGTTTTAACTCCACAGGTGACACAAGCAGAACCAGGTGATTTCACTAAAGAACTGATTTAGTCCATAGCTGGAACAAAACATGGGTATGGCATTGTAACTTCTGAAGCCAGGTTTCCCAACACTGTGTAACACCCCTGATTGAAACTTTATTCTGTGCTGTGGAATAGAAGAGCACAAACGTTTTCTAAAGTGCAGTGTGGACACATTTTGTCCTGAGATTTTTTTCTTTGTAACTAGGGCTTGAAGCCAGCCCATTTTGCTGGCAGGATACACATTTACTTGTTTCAAAACATAAATCATACAAAGACAACAGGCTGCTGAAAAGCGTGTGTGAAAACGCTGGCATCATTGGACAATGTAGGTTTATGTAAATGTTGGCTGTTGAGGGCCGTTTCATTTATTTTATGGCAGATGTTAAGCACTACATTATTCAACATGAAGGCATAGCCACAGGCAACAAAATGTTATATATTAAATGTTTATTTAAATATATTCACTTCATACAATAACAAAATAATGTCTAAGCCGAAACAAAGAACCGAAAAGTCCAAAGATAAGGTGCTCAGAAAATGGAATGAACAAAGTCTTCTTTAGCCTACAGATGTTCTGACAGCATCTAAAATGGTCATTACAATAATTAATAATAATAACAACAACTGACATTTGGATAATTGGCGTAACGCAAGTGCGTGTGTTTGTTGGGGGGAGGTGGGGGTCAGTTGTAATGCTTCATTTCCAAATCAACCTCCTCTAAGACGGAGCATAAGGTAGATAGTGCTACCAGACACAATGCCATAGTCTTCCAGTTTTCGGCCATCATCAAGCTGCTTGCCGTTGTAAATAAGTCTTTGCTGGTCCACTGGAACCTTCTCTTTTAGGTAGACCTTGCTTTTGAAATCAGTGACAGCTTCATCTGGCTTCACGTCGTACGTGGATATCTGACCTTTCTCGTTCTTCAGGAACACTTGGTACACGGGGTCTATTATCAGAACCATGACGCAGGATTCAGGCTTCAACCCGATGGCACCGAGGGTGCTGGAATCATTGCTGAAATTGACCCCGTTTCCAGTCGAAAGTCTCTGTTGCGCAGGTACAATGGCGCTCAACTGATGGATGAGTTTCTTTAATTCTCCAATAGTGGTACTCGGGCTCACCTCTAGGGGATACGTAGCGCCGTTCAGGAGTTTTATTTGGAGATTCATTCTGAAAATCAAGACGTATAAAATTCACTTCAGGCATAGTAGAAAGTGACAGAAGGAAGCCGTGCCTACAACAATTTTGTCATAAATATAACTTTGTTGCCATGAGCCAAGAAGAATTCCTGCATCCAATGGAAATAACACCGGTTTACGGCCGTTATGTATCCTACACTACAGTATGTATAGTTGGCAACTTTACGCATCCCACTAAATGTATAAACATAATTGCGCCAGTTCAAGAAACTCAATCATAACTAAATAACAACGTAGACTAGTGTAGGCTGCTAAATAGAACTGCGTCAGGACCTTTTAACCAATTTACAGTATACATTTAAAATGCAATATCTGCTAAATTAATGTTGTTTTTAGACCGTTATGCTGTTATTTTTTACCTTAGTTGATCCGCTGTTGTTCACGAATGTAAAGTAGTGGTTGAAGAGTCCCTTGATTGCCAGAAAGCTTCGAGCAACATTCTGTCCGCTCCTTTAAATACAGATGACACGCCCCCCTCGATAACTCAAGATTCCATTTCCCTTCATCACACATCACTTTCGGTTTCCATTCTCGAAAAATGTTTGTGCTCGAGCCTTCCAAAATACATCTAGCTCGTCCAATGGAATTTGAAATACCCTGAAGTCTGAAGCGCACTGATGCAAGATGTTCAAAAACGTGCAACTCATGTAGCCTAATCAGACTATGACCTCAGCTTTTACAGGAGTCAGTCAGGAAACTGAAACGTAACAGCGTTTATGATCATGAAGCCGGATAAGTCAGCAAATTTTGTAGAAAGTAAACAACGTTTTCCGAATCATGTGTGCCTGTGATTGCTTTACATCAGGCGTGTGCATCTTCTTGACGGCGCTCTGAAAATACCATTAAGGAATTGAATGAGAAATAAGTTTTTCGAAATGTTTCAGTTCGTGTTTATTCACACAGTTCAAAGTCAACCTTCCAAGTCCATTAGCAAATAGGCTACCCATCAAGAAGCTTTTCAGTTTAATTAACTTTGTTTTAAAGCTACCCGTCTCTCTGAGCATGGGTACATCTGTAAATACACCCACCCTTCATATAAATAAAAACATCATCAACAAACAAACACACCGAAGCCATAAGCACAGTGTAAGAATATAATAATTAAACATCACATTTGTTTTGGCATAACATAAAAAACAAGGTGAAAACTAAAGACAATCTAAAAATCTTACATTAACATATATATAAAAAGATAACAATAGTTTTCACTAGCAGGAACTCCATGCCCTGCAAGAACAATCAACTTCTTACCACAGCTGAGCACAAAATGTCCCATTTAGCAAACATGGCTGTGCAGTTAATCAAGGATGAAATATGGTTGACCGTAACCGTGGCACTGGCACCGACATCTCCCTTGTCACGTCACCACGAGTTGTCCTGGCCAGGAGCTAGAGGAGTTATATGATGCTAAAGACGAGGAGCAGAGGGGTTGTGTGATGTTGAAGATTAGGACCAGAGGAGTTATGCGATGCTGAAGGCACTCTTGAGCTTCTTCTCAAACAAACCGCTTAGTCTGGTGCCCATTTTCCCATATTCATTATTCTGTAGGGAGCATTAAAAAAGAGAACAATTATGTCTCAAAAAACTAACAAACAAACAACAAAAACATTGGTAACTGCAGAATGTCCTTTAATATGGTTACAGCTGTTGTTCACATGGCTAGCTAATGTTTCATTGATGCTCTATGTCCTGAACTTTACATTGGATAATTTTGGAAATCAAAAGTAAGATGTTGGCATGATTCTGGTCAATTCTGTCAGATGTGCATTAGGTGCTGCCTTAATGGATGTGTCTATAATCAGACATCCCAAGTCTCCCACATTTAAAAAGTGGCTCCCGGACACCTGCAAGTAATACAAAATCTCTGGCAACTCGCACAAATTTCTTTAGCTAATTAGCAGAAGTGACGGAGTGAGAGTGACGGTCTTTTGTCGTATTTTTGCAGATGTAATAGACAACCTCTGTCTCCCTCATTAAGCCAGTCAGTTTTTCACAAACAATTTTTTTTTCCCCCGTTGGAATTTGTGTGTGCGCGCGCGTGCATTGTTGACCTCCCTGAAATGAGTTTCCGCAGGTTGGGATGTCTGTATTATACACATACACACACCTTATTGTAAGCAGTGCAGTTCTTGAAGATGAGACGAACATCAGCGACAAACTGTCCCACTGTGCTGTATTCCCCACGAAGCTTCTGGATGATCTTGTCTAGCCACATGGGCTTGCTGATGACTGCAGCATAGTTGGCAAGCTGGAACACACAATGACTTTGTGTTGAGTTGGGTCATGTTCAAATCATGGGGAAGTCCATGGCAAGTCCAAGGCAGAGGGAAATGAGCTGCAGCTGGTTAACCAGATTTGACAGGCTGGCACAACTCATAAGTACTGTTGTAATTTGTATTTTTTTCTCAATTGTAAGTCACTTTGGATAAAGGCATCTGCTAAGTGAAAAGAAGTGTAATACTCACACTATAGACATTACATGCGTTTTGTTTCAGAAATAAAAAGAAAAAGTTCCTAACAAAGCACAATCACTGCTTATTTTTTAAGGTTATGACTTGTATCTTTCTATTAAAAAGTTATTTTAGATGAATCATTTAGCAACTGATCAATTTTAACACACACACACACACACACACACACACACACACACACACACACAAATGTTCCCATAGCTAGTAATGCAAGAGGGCAGAGAAGACGTACAGTGAGACAGGGATCCTGCATGAAAATAAGATCCTTGTCTTCTTTCAGCAGGTACAGCAGCAGATACTGGCATTGCTGCAAATATGACAGACAAGAGGCAGACAAATCCAGAGACAATCAAACACTCAGTCAGGCACCCTCAACAACAGCACTGCACTGTACGTCACTGACTGTACCTGTACAATAACAATAACCTGTTACAATAACATTGCATATAACCTGTTAACCAATAACCTATTACCTGTTACAATACCAATGTACCTAATGTATTAATCTATGGATGACTTAGCATTAAAAAAACAATACTACTACTTACAATAATAATAATAATAATGATAATAATAATAATAATAATAATGATAATAAACATTGAATGGATGGATGACTCAGCGTTAATGGATGAGTCAGCATTAATAAAACAATACTACTACTACTTATAATAACAACAACAACAATTACTGTTCAAATAAAACGACATGAAATAAATTTAACATGAACTACACATTATATGACTGTGCTGGGATGTTAGGCAGGCTCCTCACCAGCATGTTGGGCAGGATGGAGCTGTTCAGGGCCTCCTTCAGGGTCATGGTGCGATGGCAGAGCTCTTTGGACTTCTCAACGATGCAGAAGGTGCACATCCACCGGTCTCTGTGGGCAGTAGCAGACATGCTGTAACAGACATACCTGTGTGTGCAGGTACTCGTACCTATACACGCAATCTATTTACAGGACTTGTGTAAATGTGGCAGGGTAAGCAACTCCACAATGGCTTCGGGAAGTGTAAGAATTAGGGGCAGAAAATGAAACCTTAATACCAAAACACACAATATACCAAATACTTTCAAATTTTGTCACATGTATATTATCTTTGACATGCCATGGGAACGTGTCGATTATGTCCTGGTTTTCAAGTTGACATCTTATATGGGGCATCGGAATCTCATAAGCATGTCCCAATTTCATCAACATCTACTTAATTGAGTGGCTTTTACAGGAAACACCACAACAAGCAAGCAAACCTTGAGTAAGCAGCCTGACTGAAACTGTGCCCAGGATGTGGGGCAAACAGACAAACTGGCACAGGCAGACAACGAGGCAGACCTGCTTATTGGGGCTAGAGGGAGAGAAGTGACAGAGCAGGGCGCAGGACTGGCAGACTCACCCCAGGTGCTGACCCAGTGGCGGCAGGTGACACGCGTGGTGGAAGGAACGGGGACAGCCGTCACAGCACACCAACTCCGTGTCCTGGCAGCAGATGAAGCACAGGTCGTCGTTGTTCTGGTCCGACTGCACATAACGGAGGCGTGGGTGGGGAGCGAGGCAGAAAGAGAACACATGTATCCGTGAGTCACCGGGAGGACAAACCAAGACCCAGTTTCATGAATTGCCATCACTACATTTCCTGTGACTAAAAAAAATACAAAACTTTTTGGACTTCTAAGGCTTGAGAATAGCCTAGGTAGCATTCTGAGGAAACTCGTGTGTGTGTGTGTGTGTGTGTGTGTGTGTGTGTGTGTGTATGTGTATGTATGTATGCATAAGTGTGTGTATATGTGTGTGTGTGTCTTGTTTGCTTTTCTGATTAACTTCATGGTTAGGCAGCTGTGTACTGAACATAGCCTGTGTAGCTGACTGACATCACCACTAGGTCACAGTAGCCCTCACAGTACTGCCCTACAATAGCCAAAGTGCATCAACTATGCCAACATTGAAACTGAGGGAAATGCCTTCAAAGATTTTATCCTGTGCAATTAAACATGCAGTAGGTATAATAGTGGTGATTCTTTTATGTACTTTCTTATTAGGAGGAAACAAAAGATTTAGTCACAAGACAAGGGAGGTGTTATAAAGTCAATATGCAGTCTAAACCCAGTTCTGACAAAATATGTGGTTACTGCCTTTTGGCTTTGTAGGGCAGAACAGACAGGCTGTGCCTTTAGCAGATTTACACTGTGCCAGCTCAGGCTGACGCCCATGCATCTCAAAATGACAGCATGTTCAAAATGACTACTGTGTATCCACGACAGTGAGGCCTTGGCTTCTGCAACTGTCTGACCCCACACATGGTCCTAAGGGACACGGAGCCTACAGACGGCCTTTTAGGTACGCGGGTGCCGTTACAACAGCCACATTTTCATTAATTGCCTTCATATAACTAAAAAAATGACAAAACTTTTGGACTACTAAGTCTCAAGGGAATCAATAATTTTATTCATGTTTATTCAATCATTTTTGTGCTGTTACTGAAAAATATTGCAAGACTGGAAGAAGTGAACAAATTGATCCTAGGAGTTCGCAGAACAGGGTCAGTGCATGCGTAAGTGTGTATGTGTGCATTAAAAAGAAAACTGTCAAAAGTTAAACCCTGTTGGCAATGACATCATGCATGTTGTGAGATTATTATAATTCACTTACCGGATCTTCAGACTTGCAGATGCCACACTCACAAAGCAGAGAATGAAGTTGTAGGATCTCTTTCTGCATTCAGTATAAATACACAATTATCTTTCATTATACACATATGCAATATTGTGCATCTGTATCCGTGCAAAATTATTATAATTATGTTCATACAACTCATTCAATTGTTTTCCAGGTAACTGACCCAGTGACTAACAACTTGATTAACACACCAAGATAATAAATAAGCACTATTCTAATAAACACTATTCACAATCGCCTCGGTTCCTGGCTTGGTTCCTGTGTTTACCTCGATAAGGATGGCGAGGGGCCGGCCATGGCACTTAATATCGCGTCTCCATTTCCCATCCTTTAGGCCAGCTTCCTCTTCCACAAACTCCTCGGGGGTCATCCACTGACTCGCAGTCCTGATGCATTTGCCCGTTGACCCTGCACAGCAGAAATTAGAGGGTTAAAAATTCAGGGTTAAACATTGTTGGAGTTGATTTTAACGCGCAATGTGTATTTTTATCATTTTCAGTTTTAAATGTTGTTCAGAGTTGTGGTTATTTCATATTTTAAATGTGTTAATTTAACTTTGGAGAGTGTGGAGCTATATAAACCATGAAAGGTGTTAAAATGACTCTGTGGTCTTTTTGCTGTGTGGGAAAGAAATATTCTTCTTGTGTTTCTAATTCCTACTACAACAGGTGCAGCTCTCTAATGGAAGGTTAAAAGTGTCTTTTCCGTTTGCTAAACAGAAACAACTTACATTGCACTTTAGTTAGTTGGTTAATCATTTTTAACAAGCTGTATATCGCCCCCATAACTACAAAAGGGCTGAATTCCAAACGGTATTATCAGTGACATCTTTTCAGATGTCTTAATATACTGTACATCGAAACAAAAACACTTACCTGAGGAAAAACGATTCTTTTGCAAAATTCCTTTTGCTTTTCTGCATGTGACTGGCAATGAACTCTCCTGAAAGATCTCCATGTCTAACTTGTCATGGACGCCATTTTCCTTCTTCCCTTCGGTTTGCTGTGGAGATGTTCTGCTCTTGTTTTTCTGACTTGCACTCTCCTTTTTGTTTTTGCCCTTCGCCTTTGAGTCTCTAAGGGACTCTAAGAGCACAGACAAAAAAACCCACACAAATTCCAATAAATGACTGAATATGAATTCACCAATATAAATCCTTTATGAAAGTCATTCCCATTGGTCATTGTGATCACACCGCACATCACAACATATGGTGCACACAACAAAATTCAACCTCTCCATTTAACCCATCACACGCGTAAGCAGGGGGCAGCCATGACAGCCGTGTCTGTACTACATCTATCAGCAAAAACCCCACATAAACCTTTACATAAGGATGTACCTGAAACATCTGATCGAGCCTTCTGAGGAGTCCCCGCCCCCTTTTTACATGTAACAGTCAAGGAAGTTTCCTCCAGTTTTGCCATTTTGACGTCGTCCATGGTGCCTTTTTCGGCTTTTTCACCCAGCAGCTCGTCTGACAGTATTTTGTTTTCTTCTGATCCTGAGAGGATTAGCTTGTAATCCTCAGATTCTACAAGAACACCAACGTTAATTTCTTTTAAAAAGACTGGTTGCTAAGAAAGACATTAGAAAATTAGAAAAAGGTTTTAAACATCAACACTTACCAATGAGAGAGCCATCAGGAGCCCACATAGGAAACTCACTCTGAGGAGAAAGAAAGACACACAAAGTCTAATTCCAAAGTATCTATTTAATTTAGTGTACCTGTAACTGTAGGAGATCAGCATGGATCTTAGGATTTTTTCACTTTAAAAATACTTTGTAGTCTATTTCTCCTACGCTAATATGTTTAAACTTTTAAATGACATGGATTTTTGTTCAAAATGCATGTCTTTTAAAAGTGTTCCTGCCTTCCCTGACCTTACACCTTGTGTCACTAAGCCCAGTGACCAATCGCGGTTCCAGGAAAGAATCTGCACAGCCTGCAGCAAGGTTAGGGAAGAAATCATGTACAATGTCAGAGAGGTCTGCACCCAAAGGTGGGTAAGAGTTGTAAAAACTCGAAAATGAAGGTGCTTATATAGAGGTACTTAGGGAGTCTTCGTGGTGTTGGAATGTGATGCCAAGTATAGCAAGTGAAACTGCAAATACTGCTCTGTTGATGCTAAAATATATGAATAAACTAAGTTTTTGTACATTGTGGTTCAAATATCTGGATATCAAATAAACTCAGGCAGAGTGCACGTGTTCACGTGTCTAGTTATCGAACACCCAACAACACCCAAGGGACAGCCATCGCGACTAACATCTGTGTTACTTCTTCAAGGCTGACCTGACCCCCCTTAAATTGTAGGCGAAGCGCCACTTCTCCGGCCCCTCCCGACGGTCCACCTCTAGTGATGCACCTTATCTCATTGAGAGATGGCATAAACAGTCAACCCGCAAAACACAACACAGATGTCCCCGCAAATCACCCCACTCCCCTGTATGTTTTCACCCATTCCAGGAAGGAATCTTAAATCAACAAGGCCGTAAGAAAGGCCACAGATTGTTCCAGACAGTGAAGGACAAAAATGCTCATACATCCCTATAACTATGGAGTTTGAACACACAAGTTACACAAAGACACAATTTAAATTCATTAAAACCCACTGATTATACACTTTTAATAAATGATGCAAATTTTATTCCCACAATAGCAAGTGAAACTACAATTATTGCTCTGTTGATGCTAAAACATATGAATAAACTAAAGAAATAAAGTTTCTTGTACATTTTTTAGGAACTCATTAAAAGTGTATAGTGACTTTTGGGACACCCTGTAGTACTGTCAATACTATAATACAACCATCAATAGCATACTGATTCATCAAAATTAAAACCCAACAAACATGTGACTTGGCTGAAACAGCTTTTGTCTGTTCAACTCCGGCTCTCGCTGCTTTACTGCTCACTCTGCACTACGCCCTCATTCTGTGCCTTTCCTGACAGCTGTCCTCGCCTTCAGACCAGGACCATCAACGTTCATGCAAACAAACCACTAGCAGGGGCACCTACATACTCAGTTAAATGGATACCATGCCATGTACAAGAATCAAAGAATTTCAAACTGAATCTGAGATACCCAAATATACAGAAACAAAAAAACATCTAAAAACTAGGTATACATAAAATGTTCTCCTGTTAAAAGTACATTATATGTTATAATTAAGAATATGCGCAACCATTCTTCCTTTGCAACAGTTATGAACAAAACACAGCTTTTGCAGACACCAATTTGTAATAGCGCATGTCTTATACTGCTGGTCTTACCTGCTCTCTTTCAAGGTCTTTCTTCGGAAAGAGGGGGCATGTCAAATGGCCATCCTACAGTAAAATGACAAGTTAGATTAGACAAACTACTACTCCAACCACAACAAATGAAAAAAACAAAATAAAAAACAAAAGCTTCAGTGTTTTCCCTGGACAAATTCGAGCAAATTTGGGCAAATTTGAAAACAACCTCATAAATGCTGACTTCTGGCAACTTCTGAGATAACACAATAGATACATTAAGACTGCAGATAAGCCTTTGGGTGTAGTGCTTATACAGTGTCCAATGAAAAATAAATCACTTTGATCATGATCTTACTGATCACCAGTGGTGCTCAATGCACATTAAGCACATGTACATACAGTACACTTGTACATGTTCCCTTATTGACCTTACCTCAATAAGTTGAGATAGGGTCACATTCTGGCAGCGGATGCTTTTCTTCCATTTCCTGAAGTGACCCTTCCCGGCAACCACCTCAAATTTTGAGGGAGTATACCACTTGCCATTCGTTTCAATGCACTGCTCTCCTGAAATGAGAGACTTTGCTTGTTAATAACAAAGTGAACTGACATGTAAAACACTTCATCCCTCAGTTCTAGTGAGTAGCCAAGAGAGATGCTACACTTTGGCTATACGAGGTGTGTGTGTGTGTGTGTGTGTGTGTGTGTGTGTGTGTGTGTGTGTGTGTGTGTGTGTGTGTGTGTGTGTGGTGTGTGGTAATTTTGTTGTGGGAGTTAATGAGAAACAATAAAGGTGCTATATGTAGGAAATTTGCAAATGGTCCTGATATGTCACAAGAGATCAAGTAAATATGATGATTGATGATGATTTCACCAACAATATTAAAGTCAGAATATTCACATTCTAAAATGTAAGTTACAGCCTGCAAATTCTGTTTGTGTTTGTTCATGTTTTGCCTCTTGCTTCCAGAGGTGTAACAACACTCTACAGTGTTTTGAGTTTGATTGCAGTAACAGTTTTGGCCACAATGCTACATACAGCACCTTTAATATTTTACTAATAAAGCAACGGTCAGTCCTACCTTTAGCCATTTTGTCCCTGTGAAGCATGCCCTCCGTGTTGCCACACACAACAGGAAGATACGTTGAGTATTCAGTCCAGTTCCAGATGTCATTTCCCTCTTGAGTAAAGAACATGAAAAGTACAATTTAATATCCAAACAACTCGCAAACTTGTCATTGTTGCCACAGTACTCAGTAGTCTGTCATATTTGAGTCAGCAGTCAACCCTGACACCATTTGTTTTTACCTGTATCCTAATTTTAACTAAAGAGGAAGCCACAGGCAGTGCATTTACAAATCATAAATACAATGCAGTACCGACTGTGCCAGCTGTGCATCTTGTGTATAACATTTTAAAGACAACTCAACACTCAGAACACATAATTTGTCACTAACCTTGTGTCTCCTCCACATTCCTTTTTCGCCCGTTCACATTGTAACCATCAGAACTCGAAAGGCCTTTTCTGTGCAGCAACCTGTTGATGGTGACGAAAAGCTGCAACACCTGCGTCTGGTCGTTGACCTCATTGTTGAAAGTGTGCTGCCTGTTGCCACAGCGAGTTAACACTTCGTGTAGTTCAGTGTTCTCCTCTTGGTTTACCTGCCTTTCACTAATCTCTTCGTGTCTGTCTCCTCCAGTAAACAACACGATGGTGAAATTATCAACCGCGTGTCCCGGAAAGACTGTCTGTAAAGTATTTAGTACTTTCAAAGCTTTGCCTCCATGATAGCCCAGCGGGGTGACGAGAAGGAATATATCGGGTGGCGACTCGGGGTTAACACATCGTTGAAACTCAGCTTCTAGTCCAGGTTCCTCGGTGCTTGGTGTGTCGACGACAGTGATAGTCCTCCCGCGAATGACCGTCGAGGCAGTTTCACACACTAATGTGACTGGATGAGGTCTTGTTCCACAAAGAAACTTCTTGCTGCCTACAATAGTGTTGCCCACAGCACTCTTTCCAACCCCAGTGCCCCCACATAGAAGGATCTTTACCTCGGACCGCATGCCTCCTTCAACGCCCAAAGTTTTACTTTTTCATTGCAAATTCCGGAGGTGTGTGGCAATGTCTTCCAGGCATTTCAAAAACTGTACACGGAACTGTTTCAAGTAGATAGGCTAATGAGCTCCAATCACTGTGTGCCCAAGCATCCAGTCACACTTTACACGCGCAGGCTTTGCGCCATTTCATCATGAAGAAAGCCTGCAAGCAACATCTAACCAAAATTGGGCTAGTTAACATCGACTTTGATACACTCTAATAAGAGGCAATTAATCGTTTACTTGTAACCCCCATTACTCACGAATTGTGTGAAATGATGATCCCGTGGCCAAAGCACACACCGCAAGTGTGTGCACACTAATGTTGATACCGGAAGTGGTAATTCAAAACGTAAAAAGTTTAAACTTTGCATTGCAATAAAAATCCAAATGTATATCCATGTTTTGCAGACAGTTGGTAGCTGTAGTTGTTACTGACTTTGGTTCAATTTGGGTTCAGAACATTTGATCTAAACATATTAGCCTACATCATGAACGAGTTCCCTCTTTGAAATTCCTGTTCCCCCTCGAAGAGACGCATAGAGTGACTCCGCCCTCAGCACAAATGGCTTTACTGAAATGTTCTACCAATGCCGTCGGTAAAACTCGCCTAACGGTGATGGCTTTGCATGTTTGTGAGCAGCCAATCCCGTTGGCTAATTACTCCAAATTAATTAAATGGTCTGTGTAACATTTTACATGTTTACAACTGCGATTTAGATGTTGCTTAGGAACTATTGGCTAACCCTTAAGATAATAAGGAAAATTGATTGTATAATGATAAACAGGGGACCAAAAACAATTGGCCAGCAAATATGCAACACTATTTCAGTAGAGGGAGCTAGAGACTCATGAAAAGATAGGTCTATCTCTTTCAGTCCCCTTTCACCTCCCCCCAAACTTCTTTATTATGAGATACTCGCTAATGTTTTTTTTTTTTTTTTTTCAGTAAAATGTAGTTTTAGGTACCTTGACACTTCAGGGTTTAATAGGAAAAAAACAGCTATAGTGGGCTGAACAGTTTTGGCTTAGAATAAAACATAGACACAAAAATGAGCAAAAGAAAGAAAGTGTGGTAATTATCTAAATCTACATACAATACATACATATATAGGCATAGTGGTGTTTTAAAGTAGTTTTAGGTATGTGACATTTATGTGCAGGCCCAGGCAGCCAGAGGTGTCCAAAAACAGCATACAAAATGAAAAGCAGTCTACTTTGAAACTGGTAACTCATAACATACATGCCGGCAGACACAAAATAGCAAAATTCTTTAAAAAAATAGCAGAAGTATTAATTAAAAACATAAGTACAGGCACATCGCATAATTAGACATTCTTAAAACTTTCCATCTCCAACTTGTCAGTAGTTCCTTGTCCTAGCAAAGGGTCAGGAAAGAGTCAGCACCAAAACACGCAAACATTAGGAAGGAAGCAGAAAAACACTTATAACACAATGGAAAAAGCATAGAAATAACCTTTTTCAATAAAAAAAAAACACTAAACTACTAAAGGTTATACAATAATAATAATAATAATAATAATAATAATAATAATGTGTATTATTGGTTTGTTTTGCCTATGTACGCTTGTGTTAAAACTTGGTGAAGAAAGTCTGTGTCAACAACTGAGTTCGACAGCTTCACCTTGAGTTATTTGGGCCAACATGGCAGCGTATTGGTGAGACAGCGTTGCCAGAGTGCTGTGGGGTGAAGGTCCCTGTCGGAGGCTTTTCAACGACAAAAGAAAGAAAGAAAGAAAGAACAGAAAGAAAAGAAAGAAAGAATGAATTCAACTCTGACAACAATTCCTCGGGCCACTTTGCCCAGTTTGCCGGATGCCAAGACTCTGTTCACACAAATAAACGGAGGATTCAGTGGGCAGACAGCACCCAGAGTCCCACTGGCATCAGGAGAAAGGGAGGCTGAAAGAGCCCTGAAAAGAGCTCCTCCAGCATTTACTCCTGATCAGGTCCCAAGAGTCACAATGCCCAATCAATCTTCTGCCCACCAGCATGTCTCTGCAGTAGAGACAGTGTGCACCGATCCATTTTTATTTATTTTTTTTTTTCTGTGTGAACATCAAACGTAGCCTGGAGGTCTGCCTGTATAAGATGTTTTGGTTAAACTTCTATAAGCCATCAGAGAGAGAGAGAGAGAGAGAGAGAGAGAGAGAGAGAGAGAGAGAGAGAGAGAGTGTGTGTGTGTGTGTGTACATGGCTGTAACTTTTTCCCTGCACATGCCTAATAAGACGTTACTTTGCAGGTGTTGTAATACCTGGTCAGTGCATCCAGCTTAACCGGCTCTGATATCAAAGCATGTCCACACTGGTCAGTCTCAAATGAGCACTGACACTCGCAGACTGTTTGTTAACTAGCCATGGGCAGAACAAGTGTGTGTTCCTTTCCTTGTGGTGCATTACAGTACAGTACAGAACACTACTGGGTCATTCATTTGTTAACCATGTCTGTTCTGTAGAATTCTGGGGTTTTCAGTATGAGGGTAACCTTGGGTATTTTCACATATTAACCAACAATTATGTACATCTTCATTATTGGATATGTGTAGTTGCTGTAGAGTGTGTGTGTGTGTCTGTTGAGGTGGGATGTTTTGCCATCACCCACACCACTTGTTTGCTATATCTTTACTTGCTGTTCTGACCCCAAGGTTGGGATGGTCTGGCTCATAGCTCAGAGTGCGACTCTCGAAGATGCTCTGAGAGGTGGTCTCGCCCGGGGAGTAAAACACTGTAGAACCGCCACTGGGTCCACCACCTGACACTCTGCATCTTTTAGCAGGCGCCGCGTTTGACACGTTTGACAGATTTACGTTAGATTAGGCCAATTGGGCAATCGCCATGTGCTTTCCGCTGGGACATTGCGCTCCCAAAACAACATCTTGTTTTTCAGCCACATCGGTTCACCTGACCATCGCCATCCTTAACTGACACACTCGGACTGCTCCTGGCTTAGATTTAGTGTTCAGTTGTAGTTTATGTGCATTAGTATTTTGCCTTCTTGCCATTCAGGGGTTCTTAACCCTTCTGAAGTTGAGGCCCGATTGTTTCGGTGCAGAGTGGCCCGGAGCCCATTAAATATTAACACTGTATGGATTTAATTGATCTGAACGTCTTTTTGCGGCCCTCTAGGTAGCGCTTGAGGCCCAAGTTTGGACCACGGCCCTATGGTTAAGAATCACTGCTCTAAGGCTCATTATTTTCCATCTGTAATATATCTGTTTTTATTGAACCTGACCTCCATAGTAACTTGTCCTTTTGACTACTGCTGCTCCTGTAACTTAAAACACAACGCAGAGAAGATCACAACTTTTACTCCCGAATCTAACAGTTCTAGGCCCCTTGATCTTCTGTTTGGCTTTGTGTGCCATATGCATTGGCTTTGTCTGATCTGGTGTTATCTTTGCTGGTGTTATTACCAGTTTCCTGTGTTCTGTTTATGCTAAAGTTTTTGCCACTAAGATGCAGGTAAAGAATGCTGGTGCCCACGGTAAGCCGAATGTTCACTTTTTGTTTCATCATCCTCTCCTTAACTTATTGGGAAAAAATGAACCACTTTTTGCATTTTTATTCATCTTCCGTTTTGTCAGCTAGGAAAAAATACCAGGTTATAAATCCAAAAGCAATTGGCAATCTTTTTTCAGGGCTAGTTTTATTCAAATGGCTGTAGTGGTCATCCCCTTGAATTGTCTTCTTATTTATTACATAAACATACACACACATACACAGACACACACACATACACAATGTATATATAAATATAAATTATATATAAAAATATAATAAAACAAATTTATGTAATAAATAAGAAGAAAACCTCTGAAAAAAAGCATCTGCATCTGAGAGTGATTTTGTGACTGCACACAATGATTAATGGTGACATGAACATCTGGTGCAGGCTGGCACTGTGTGTTTTGATGGAGGGGACTGCTAAGATTTTAGTGATGGCCGACCAAGTTGGTTGCAGCTGCTGGTTGTGTGAGGAATGTGCAGACCTCCTCCGTATCTTGCAAGTCTCAAGTTAAGCTAGTATGGGACGTACTAGCACATCTTATAGAACGTCTGTTACTAGCACCTCAACATTACAATACTTTGCATTTAGCTGATGCCCTTATCCAGGCAACTTGTAGTGAATTAGGTACAGGGACAGTGGTCCTGAGACTTGGGACACTTCAGCCACGAATGAGGGTGCAAGAGAGCACTGGTTATTCACTCCTCCACCCACATTTTTCCTTCTGGTACAGCAATCAACCCTGCGACTCTGCGATTATAAGACCAACGCCCTGAACCTGACCCAGCTGCTGAGTTGCCTGCAGGCCCTGCTCGGCTAGCGTATGGCGTGATCTCCAGCGTGAGTCTAAATACTGTCTCGAGTGTCCTTTCCAGTTGGCCCAAGGATGCACAGACAGACATCCTTAAGTAATGTCTGCTACTGCAACAGTCTCATTAAACCAAAGGCAGTCAATTGACTATTCTGTTTTTTATTTATTTATTTATTTATTTAAAAAAATAAACAGCACCCAGATGCACAGCTGGTGTGGCCAATTCACCGTCTCATTCCTCCTATCCATCTGCCACCTTTTGCCTGTCAACATGGCGGCTCATCACAATAATTGCACACCCACTGGACATAATGGGCGTACCAAAGCACATAAATCAAGGCTTTAGCTTTGGCTACGCCATTATCATAGTCTGTTATTTGTGGAAAGGAAATTATCTAACAGTCAAGTGTTCCTTTTGAGCTGGCGATTTCATGCTCCACTCACCAGGCTATTACGAGTTTGTAATTGTTTATTTCCTTTTTTTTCATTACCTAATTTGCAATGTAGATTCCTGTACCTGGACCAACTTTGTATAATTGCTTTGAGTTCTTAGCACAGATTATTGCAGTTCTAATATTTTTTAAAAGCTCCAGCTTTATGTTCACGAGGTTATGGATTAATTAATTCATTCATTTGTTCATTCATTTATCTGTATATTTCATTTCATTTTATTTTATTTCATTGTATGAGTCACAGTGGAGTTCTGAATCTTTGCTTGACCTTGGTAGGTACAGACATTCATTGGCATTAGCCCGACTGCTGATTGTGTGATATGCACATTTGCTTTCATTGCTTTCATGTAATACATTTGATAACTTGCCTATATATGTGCGTTATTCTTATAAGGCCTTAGGTCTGAAATCTGAAGATGTACATTGACTGTCTGAAAAGGATTGGCTCCTATTTTCTTACGGAAATGAGAACCTGTTGTTTGTCTATCCTGATGTACATGGGTGAGGCCTCTGTATCTTTGTGCCAAGAAGGAGAGAACTCAGACACAAAAGCTAAATTTGAAACTGTTGTGATGTTTTCCCTGTCAGAGTTTCCCATGTCAAATATGAGAATATGTTTTTTCCAAAAACAACCACATATTTGTTCATGGTATTAACACATAATCATATAAGTGTGGTTATGAATCTCCAACATACAATCCAACATCAATCTTCTGGGCTGGCTCACCATAAAGGTTTAATAAGGAGCAATTCTAGGAGGTTTAAAATGATGTGACATGGGCAGGGACCAAGCACTAGGTGGGACCATGGGAAATCACACATTTTATTATTATACTATAGCTGAACCTGTGAGTGGAGATGGGGCTTGATATGACTTAATACCCCAGTCTACAATTTCAGGTTTGCAAACACAGCTCTCATGCCATGTGCCAAGCAACCATAACACAACAACAGGGAGTGTGATTTCATTAGTGCAGTCCCTGTACACCACATCATGTCCTTATCGATGTTTTCAACATCTCTCTGATCACCACTGTTGTCCCCTGCCATTATCCCCATACCAAAGGAATCCACAATGACCTGCCTCAGCAACTACTGTCCAGGCACACTGACATCCACCATAATGAAGTGCTTTGAAAGGCTAGTCATGAGACACATCAAGTCACAGCTACCTGGCACACTGGATCTGATGCAGTTTGGGTATCGTCCCAACCACTCCACGGATGATGCCATTAACCCCACCATCCATCTGGATCGTACACATCTAGACAAAATAGACACGTATGTCAAAATGCTGTTTATTGGCTTTAGCTCAGCATTCAACACCATTATCCCACAAGGGGCTGGTTTACCAGGCTAATATGCCCCCTTGTCACAGGCTCTTTGCATTGCTGCTATCCGGCAGCCACTTCAGGACATTGCGCACCCGCACAACAAGACTTAAAAACAGTTTGTGCCCCACCGCCATCTGATTCTTCTCTTTGCCTGACCTGCCTCCCCTCACTACCCCTGGACTTGCTGCACCCACTCATCCACTCCCTTAGCACCCACTTTATTCACCCCCTAGTACCTTCTATGCATACACACCCTCACACTCACAATCAATGTCTTCTTTGCACTCCTGTTTGATTATTGTATGCATGGATGTTGTATGTCCGTGTGCGCGTGAGTGTGTGTGTATGTATGTGTGTGTGTGTGTGTGTGCTTGTGTGTGTGTGTGTGTGTGTGTGTGTGTCCCCGCTCTGGGAAACCTACTGAAGGCACATCTGTCTCCTTGTCTGTTCCCCCTTCCACTGTTCCACTGTAATTTCACTACACCATGTGAATACCTGGTGCTGTCATGCATTACAGTGTATGGGGCGCCGTTTGTAAAGTGCGTCACTGGGAAATAAACTCCAACATTTTTGTCACATTTAGCTTTAAACAATGTTCAAAATACAGGTGTGATTTTTTTCAGTTACTTTTTTGCACATTTAAAGCAATATTTAGCAACTTAAAGACATTTTAAATAGTTAAATATAAATATTAAATACTACACATAAATCATAAATGTTAAATGTAAATGCTAAAGTTAAATGTAAATGCTAAATATAAATCTAAATGTTATATTTAAATATAAATTGTAAATGTTAAATGTAAATGTTAAATGTAAATGTTAAATGTTAAATATAAATGCTAAATTTAGATTTACATTTAATATTTACATTTAACATTTTAGATATAACTTTTACATTTAACATTTACATTTACATATAACATTTAGATTTAACATTTATATTTAGATTTATATTTAACATTTACATTTAACATTTAACATTTAGATTTAACATTTACATTTAACATTTACAATTTATATTTAAACACCTGTATTTTGGACATTGTTTAAAGCTAAATGTGACAAAAATGTTGGAGTTTTTTTCACAGTGACGCACTTTACAAATGATGCCCCATAATGGTGGACTTTGTCATGCACACCACTTTTGCTGCTGTGCATATTCTGCACCTTATTTATTGTATTTATCTATTGTAAAATGTATATATTGTTCTATATTCTTATTTGTATCTATTGCTGTATATCCAGAACCTATATTCAAATTCTACCTAGCTATTCTTATCTATTTGTTATACTTCTGCTTCTTTTTTGTGTATCTGTTGGCTGTTCCAAATGACATCTCACTCCCCAAACTGCGTTCTATGGACTCCCCATGCACAGTTTTAGACTAAGAATCACCAATTTCACTACATGCCCTACCCTACCCAGTATCATGTGACAATAAACCATTCTTGTATTTGTATTTGTATTCCTTGTATGGTGACAATAAAGGCTTCTACTCTCTACTCTACTACTCTGGTGGGTTTGATCAATGGAGGCAACGAGGCCCTGTACAGAGAGGAGGTGGCACAGCTCAGCAACTGGTGCAGTGACAACAACCTATCCCTCAATGTGGACAAAACAAAAGAACCTGTCATTGTCTTTAGATGGACTTCCAAAATTATGGTCATTGTGACAATGCAACAATGCACAATAAAATTTTAGGTGCAGGTTTTCCAGTGCAAGCATTACAAATATAAAAATATATAACAAGTAAAACAATAGAAGATAAATAGAATTATAAATATGTAAAAAAGATTTACTGTCACGCAAATGCTTGTATCTCTCTGCATGCAATCTGTGTAGATGGTAAACACACAGTATGATGCTCTTACAGGTAAAAGTAATACAGGGTTTTGTACTTGTTGAAGCTGGGATCTTCATATCTGGATACTTTGTTTAGAAGTGTTTTTATTAAAGAAAGAAAGAAAAAAGAAAAGAGAGTGAGTCCTTGTCCATGTATCCTGAGGGATGGAGTTCTAGTTAACCTGGGATATGGTAAATGTCTGTATTATTATTGTTAACACAAAAAATTACCAACATTACAAGCCTAGTCTTTTAGAGAGGGAGCCCAGATTCAAATTGAACATGGCTAATCTCCCCAGTGACCTTTTACTTTGCATTAAAACAGTTTGCCCTTTCCCACCGATTAACGCTAATTCCCTTACTCCTGTTAATTGATTGTTTTATTTTCCCCTCCCCCGCTGTATAACCATCTCTGTGCTCACCGCAGGAGGTCCAGCCTCCATGAGCGTGTGTGAGTCATCTTACGGAGACTGAAACCCATCCTTGTACACTATTCTTCAAACATCTTTGAGGTATCCAGCGGTGGCGTCGTTAGCAGAGCAAACGAAGCCAGGCAGGCGAGGCTGTGTGTGGAGTGACACTCTGACTTTTTTGGTTCTGGCGTTGGGTTTTGTGTTATAATTAGCCATGGAACAGAGCCCTAGTCCACAGCAGCCAGACAGTTCTGCCAGCGGATTTCAGAATTATATTAAAAAACACAAACACACATCCATGCATGCACCTCTTTTGTTAACTCAAGTTGACAGAAAATTAGGAGAGGGATTCGATTGCAAGGGAGTAGAGAGAGAGGTGCAGTGGAGGTTGTGTGTGTGTGTGTGTGTGTGTGTGTGTGTGTGTGTGTGTGCGTGTGTGTGTGTGTGTGTGTGTGTGTGTGTGCGTGTGTGTGTGTGTGTGTGTGTGTGCGTGCGTATCTCCTTCTCCCTGTCTGTCTCTGTCTGGTGCAGTGGAGGTTGTGTGTGTGTGTGTGTGTGTGTGTGTGTGTGTGTGTGTGTGTGTGTGTGTGTCCTTCTCCCTGTCTCCCTCTCCCTGTCTGACTGTCTGTCTGTCCGTCTCTGTCTCTCTCTATCTGTACATGTGCCCACATTTCTGTATTAATTGTGAAAATAGAAAATATATGCCAATTTAACATGATTACTGCCGTGCATGGGTTATAAAGAGAAGACAGCATTTTCTTCCATGCCCGTCAGGCAGGAACTAGTCTTCAAACGTACTGGAGTATTATCTTACAACTCCCAAGACAGTTGCCATCAGAGTACAGTTCAAGGCTAGGAAGCCTCAGAGCATGAACAGATTCTTCGCATGAAATTCCAATTCACTTGTATGTGCCAGTACCTTTGTGTGAAAGGGGGGGGGGGTAGGCTAGTGGGATCTTAGGGGTTGCAGAAGAGTGACAAGAAAGAGAGCATGGAGTACAGTAAAAGAACAGAATGAAACGATTTAAAAAACAGCCGAAAAAGCTACTTACATGAGAATATGGCACCCCGAGGCAACAAGGGCTAGGGATTCCACCCTGCTGAGTCGACTCTGTGGCTCATTACAGCCACCATTTCTTCTTCACACGTGAACACAATTAAGACCAATATACCAAAGTTTGATGTTGGCATCAACTGTTCACATACCAAAACTCAACTAGCTACTCTTCTTACAGCTACAAGGTTGCTCAGGTATTGAATGAAGGTCATTAATTATTTGTCAGTTAAATGGCAATTTGATTTCCCACCCCCTATCAATCCACAACAGTCTTGTGTATATGGCTAGTTAATTGATGTGTTTAACTACCATGCAACAGCTATTGGGTTGTGTGTGGGTTGGAATATTGTATATGTGAAATATTGTATATCTCCTACTACCGGCAATGAACTTGTTACTGTAAACAATATTTCTTTACTCAACTCAGATAAGTCATTTTGTGCTGTTGACTTCACTGAGCTAATTTACTTTAATAAGCAGTATCAGCTTACACCGATGTAACTTAAAGTGACAAGATGACAGTATGAAGTTCTGTCTAACACTACATTTCTTAGATTTGTGTGTGTGTGCGTGCATGCATCTGTGTATGTGTGCATGGATGTGCGAGTGTGTGTGTGTGTGTGTGTGTGTGTGTGTGTGTGTGTGTGTGTGTGTGTGTGTGAGAGAGAGAAAGAGTGTGTGTGTGTGTATGTGCGTGCATGCGTTCATGTGTGTGTGTGCATGTAGTGTAGCATGTCAACAAGGTGCATGTTTTGTTAAGTGGTCTGTCATTCCTCTGTCAAAATTAGTACTTAGGGCTGTGTAGCAGACATGTTTGTCATAGCACACAACACACACACAGGAAACATGTCTGCACATGTCTGTTTATAGGTATGTATCTATGCATGTATTCTTTACTGATGGTTAGGACATCTTCTTCACTTTATGTGTCATTTCGCACAGGCACTTTTATGGACAGGTGCCTGGCGTAAGGCCCCTTATGGTGTCAGTCCCTGACATCAACCTTACAACCTTATGGTCTGTCATGGGGAAGCCCCAGACAGCCTTTGCAGCCCTCTCCTCCACATCCATCCTCTCCCATCCCTTTACTGCTCCCTCACAGGGCTGTAGGATGCCTGCACATGCATATAGTAGAGGCTGCAGCCTTAAAGTTTAATATTGTGCATCCGACCTTTAATATCGTCCCTTGTGTGCTCTCGCAATTGAATGGGTGTCCCCTCAGGCTGCGTGTGCAGAACTGTGCTTTATTTATAGCTGCTGGCTTCCAACATTTAAAAAAGGGTACGCAAACACAAGTCTCTCTCGCTCTCTTTCTATCTGTCTATCTATCTCTGTCTATGTCTCTCTGTCTCTATTCCTGTCTGTCTCTGTTCCTGTCTGTCTGTCTGTCTGTCTGTTGGAAGCTGCTGGTTTCCAACATTTAAAAAAGGGTACGCAAACACAAGTCTCTCTCGCTCTCTTTCTATCTGTCTATCTCTGTCTATGTCTCTCTGTCTCTGTTCCTGTCGGTCCCTCTTCCTGTCTGTCTCTCTTCCTGTCTGTCTGTCTGTCTGTCTGTCTGTTGGAAGCTGCTGCTTTCCAACATTTAAAAAAGGGTACTCAAACACAAGTCCCTTTCTCTATCTGTCTATCTCTGTGTCTATGTCTCTGTATCTATGTCTGTCTGTCTCTGTTCCTGTCTGTCTCTGTTCCTGTCTGTCTCTGTTCCTGTCTGTCTCTGTCTGTCTGTCTGTCTGCCTGTCTTTCTCTATTTCTTTGAATCCCCTTGTGTCCCCTCTGAGTGCCCGCTGTGATGGATGTGTCCGTGGACGCATAGGCGGGAGAGGGAGCAGAAGTGGCAAAGAGGTAAAGGAAAATCACATCTGTGTGGTCAGAGGAGGCTGGAGAGGGAGATGGAGAAGGTTGGAGAAGCGGTTTTAATGACAGGCAGCCTCAGGGCCAGGAAAGGCAGGCGGGAAAGGAAAGACGGGAAGGAGGGAGGAGAATCTTGCTGTGATTCACGTGTGTGCGTGTGTGTGTGTGTGTGTGTGTGTGTGTGTGTGTGTGTGTGTGTGTGTGTCTGTGCATGTGTGTGTGTGTGCATGTGTGTGTGTGTGTGTGTGCGCATGTGTGTGTGCGCATGTGTGTGTGCGCATGTGTGTGTGTGTGTGTGTGTGTGCACATGTGTATGTGCACGTGTGTGTGTGTGTGTGTGCTTGTGTGTGTCTGTGTGAAATCTGTGGTGATTCAAGTCGAACTGTCTTCTCCTAGCCCGGGTATGGACTCGCCTTTGGCAGGTGTGCTTTCAGGCTGTCAGTGGCCCAGTGGAAATACGTCAGGATGTGCCCGTGGGTGACAGTTTGATAGAGGCAGGAATCCACTGCGCTCTCAGCTTTCTACCTGTGGTGTTATTGCTGCTGTTCAGTTCACTTCAGCAAAATATGCCATTGTTATTAGGTATATACAAAAGATTTGAGGGATTTGAGCAGTGAAAGCAGAAAAAAATACTGTTTTATGATTCCAAATTGTAGTATCAATCATGTAGTATCATGTGTGATTGTAGTTTTAGTATTGTAAGTATTAGTCATTGTACTTACACAGTAGTGAAAAATAATGGAAATAAAACACCTACTGATTTACAATTAAATTCTGTTTCATATGCTCAAAGGCTCCTTTATGTTAATTGTTTTTCAGCCATTTTGGTGGTAAATCAATTTTTACTTATACCAAGCAGGTTTTCGATGTGGTTCGTTTTATTTTCTGGGTGTTTGTCCGTAAGCAAGATTACTTTGTCCATATTTTATAGGATGCTAAAATAGATTTAAAATAGAATTTTCATTTGTAATCCACTATTGATGTGGCAAATATTTAAAAGACAGATCAGTATAGATTAGAGGGTTAAATATCCCTCTTTTAAACAGAATTGTTTTGTTCGGCTTCAGGATTGCACTTCGGGGAGTCAGATTCGCTGACAAAAACACAATGCTGTAATTTTCCCCCTGAATTTGTGGGCGGGGTTGTGTCTCAAAGGGAAAAAGATTAATTGTGAACCCATGACATAGCCCAAAGTCCCGTGGAATTGATGGAAATGAATTTAACTATGGGGCAAAAATGAGAAATGAGAAACCAGCTCCCTTGCAGTCTTCCTCATATCAATCAGAGTGATGAATGCCCTCTCATGGCATTACAGACATCTAAATGAAACGAGAGATGACATACCACACTCAGGGGATTGAGACAGATGGGGGGCGGGGGTGGGGGTGGGGGTGTGGGGCTGATCTGGCTTCAGAGGGTTATGCATTATATAACATATCCATCTGAAGAAACTGACATAAGCATTGTTACTTTCATGAATGAGGATAATGCACTAAATCAGGGCTAAGAGTAGGGTTTCCAAAAAGACAGTTCCCAACCAGACAGTAATTACAAAACACTGCTTGACAGCAATACAAAAACCAAGGGAGGTTCATTATCAGAGTGATGCAAGAAAACACCAGAAAGTGCACTAGTCCTACAATTCTAAGACAAGCAAAAGAGTCCTCTGCTCTCAAC